>LKNJ01000400.1:75794-171022 GCA_002120245.1 Maccullochella peelii | reverse complement strand
TATTACTACTATCACATTGCTATTACTTTTATTTGTATTAACATTAATACTATTTCCACTACTGCTGCTTTACATCTGTATCTAGAACTGAACCGTGCTGTGCTACTGCATGTTCACTTTCCTCATTCTCTCTCTCGCTCTCTCTCTCTCCCTCCCCTCTCTCTCAACCCAACCGGTCGAGGCAGATGACCGCCCACCCAGAGCCTGGTTCTGCTCGAGGTTTCTGCCTGTTAAAAGGGAGTTTTTCCTTGCCACTGTTGCTTGTGCTTGCTCTTGGTGGGAATTGTTGGGTCTCTGTACACATAAGGAGTCGGTCTAGACCTGCTCTTTATCACAAAGTGCCCTGAGATAACTTTGTTTTGATATGGCGCAATATAAATAAAACTGAATTGAATTGAACCAACAAATCGACTGGAATTATTATTTTTTTTATTATATAAGAAATGTGGGTGACTAAATACTCCACAGACAACATGATTTTGATGATGTGTTTTTCTTTAAATTAGCTCCTGTTTTTGATTCTCAGAAATATTGTGTTACTGTGTATTGATTTTTAAAAAAGCTGTATACTATAATACAACTATAATATTTGAAAGCACTCAACTCCAATGTTTTAGTAATTCCATTAAATTCTCAAGAGACTAATTAAAAAATAATGATCAAATCTAAAGCAGCAGAGGCTGAGATTATACTTCCCATAATGCGTTTTGTTTGGGTAAATGCCCATGTCATCCAAACTCCAAACCCTAACTTTGTAATGCAGGCTCTCTGTTAAGTGCATAACAACTGCAGGGATTTGCTACCATTCAGCCGCAAGAGCATTAGTGAGGTCCAGCAATGATGTTGGGCAATAAGGTCTGGCTTGCGTTCCAGTTCATCGAAAAGGTGTTGGATGGGGATGAGGTCAGGGCCCTGTGCAGGCCAGTCAAGTTCTTCCACACCAAACTGGGAAAACCATTTCTTTATGGACCTGGCTGTGTGTGGTGGGACCATTGCCATGTTGAAACAGAAAAGTGCCTTCTCCAAACTGTCACAAAACTGGAAGCACACTATTGTCTAAAATATCATTGTATGCTGGAGCATTAAGATTCTCCTTCATTGGAGCGACCAGGCCCAAACACTGAAAAACAGCACCTCAACAAAATTCCCTAAAGTATGTGGACAGGTGTGTCTACATACCTCCTCCAGAGCCACAGAAGACATTATACAAGTGTTTTTGTAGTGCTCCTCATGACTATTAAAATGATTTAATAATGGGGCTTCTAACCTGATTTACCCTAAACAAATAAAATATATCAGAACAATGTGAAATGTGCAGTTTTCTGTTAGCTTGTCCTACATTTTGGTCCAGAGGAAGATATAAAGATACATCAGCAGCAGCATGAAATTGGATTTGGATATTCGTGTTCCCCAGAGGATGTTTCCTAGTGATTTTGGATCTTTGAATTCTCATGACCCCATGGCCTTCTTTTTAGCACCAGCCTGAGAACAGACTTAATGTAATTGTCAGTATGTTGCTTGGTCTGTTTTTATTGTTAGGTGTAATGAACATTGCAGTGTCCAATGAGGCTTCAGACTTTTAGTCTTGTCATCATAGTGATTCTTGCCCAAGACAGGTAGTCCTTAAAAATCACATTTTATGAATTTCCTGTAAAAAATGTCAAAATCCTGTGGTTGAACCAAGAGAATGCTCTGCAGACATATATATATATTAGATATGTCATAGTTCTCAAGAATTCCTGAGCTCAAAGTTGAAATGTATAATGATGACATCCTGGGAAAGAGACAATTGGTGCTGATGCATTTGAATGCTGATGTGTGTGCACCTCTGTTTAGTGTGACTGTGTCACTGTGAATGACGACACTGCCTTCCTCACACCTGACATTCTCTGCACTAAACACTTTAAGAGACCTGTGGCTATTCATCAACTTGTCAGCAGCAGCAGACATCCATCATCCACTTTCACTCTGTGTGCCTGTCTTTCTCCCTCTCTTTCACACACACACACACACACACACACAGGCCATGAGGGTACTGAGAAGGTCCCTTCAAGCTGACACATTGCCTGCGCTCTGAGGAGATTGCATGGATATGTGTGAAGGATGAGGCCACTAACCGTCTCTGTATTGTTGTTTTTATTTCCTCTAGCCGCAAATGTGTTTTCTTCCATATTCTAACAGGAAATGTATGAAAATAGAAAAAAAAAATGCTGATGCCAGTGAATGGCCTATTTTAGGTGTGAGTGGAGCACTAAAGCTTGGCTTGGCTCTGGGTACGCATTATTCATTTTTGATGTTATTTTAATTTTAACATAAAAAAAGATCTCAGCATCAGACACTCGGGAGAAGAGCTAATTTGTTTCTGGCTTTCAGTGGGAAAGTAGCAACTAGAGCAAGTAGAGATCAGAATACAAAGATAACCAAAATGTAATGAAAATTTTAATTATGAAACATAGTATATATCACAATGTTAATGAGCTCATGAATATTAACAATCTCAGTTAAAGCGAAATGAGTATATATGTTGCAGTAGCACACTATTTACTGTCTTGTTGGACTATAAATAGTGTTTATTTAGTAGTATTTTGTTATAGTGTATTATCTATTACAGTGTACTATTACAGTATATTATCTATTTAACCACCTAGCACTGTTACTCTTGTTTGCATATGTTAGGTTTTATGCTGTCGATTTCATTTTACTCTTTCCACTTTATTGTGTAACTTTGTGTAGAAAAGTGCTCTTTAGGGTGTCCTAGTTGCCAAGGGGTTTAAGGCGCTGACCATGCAATTGCAATGTCCTTGGTTCAAGATGTGACTGAAAGCTCCAGATTAAATCTTTTAAACTGACCTTGAGATAAGAATTATACTGTTTTATCCCTTGCTCATATCTCCCATTCCCTGTGGGACATATGATTAAAATATACTATTATTTTCAGTGCAAGGACATTTTATGTAATTTAATCAGGCATTTACAAAACATATATACACAATATACATATCAGCTAACAATTTTGTCTTCATGTTTTTTTTGTTTGTTTGTTTTTTAGATATTCTAGGGAAAAGAACAATTGATTTGAGTACAGCCAGTTAAAACCTTCTAAGATGAGGACAAAAACATTACAACACTACTATATTAATATGCCAATGTGAGACCATAGTCCAATTGAGTGAGAACAAAAATAAATGAGAAATATTTTAGAAATAAAAATAAATGACAAACTGACTCCTTTATGCAGAAGAAGCAGTGACAGGGATAGCATCTATTTAAGATTTTAATATGAATTTCTTCCGTTTAATTGGGAACCAAAAAATATTAATAATAATAATAAATATGATTTTTATATTCAAGTCAAACACTGAACAGAATTGAAGACATTCCTGATGTTTTACTACAACAGAGCATATTTGTTTTTTTTATGATGATGAGAGGTTGTCTTTACCCACAATGCACAGCGAAACAGCCACGTAAACGTATAGAATCATCACCGCTGTCTGTGATTTGCTAGCCGCCTCTGCTCAGTTTCATAGCGGCATATCATAGATGTCCATATGATGCTACATTCGTTTACCAGGTATTAAACACCCAACTAACTATCTCAGTTTGTCAGACGTGTGTGTTTTGTTCAGGTTTGCTTATAGCTTTGCCCTGAGTTGTGGGCATGCAAAGCAGCTAGCTGTTAGCTCCCTAGCCTGCTATCGTTAGCTGAAAGGAAATGCTGGTGAACAAGCTAATGTAGTTAGCTGCTAACTGTGGCCAGCTGGCTAGCCTGGTCTGGTGTAGCTAGCTAGTTGGATATTTTTCTTATAATGTTAACTGGCCGCTTACATTAAAGCAAAACGCTCGAAAACACGAAACGTGTAGCTAATCCGCCAAGCGTTCGGCTTCTGTTGATATAGTTCTGTATCAACAGATGTAACTGTTATGCTAAATAAACCTAAGCTACTCCTTACTCCATAGCTACCGACCCACTGCTCCTAAGGTTAGCTAGCTAGCAAAAACGTATTTCCTCTGTCAAACCGTCGTCGTAATGTCTTGCTGTTTTTTAACTTAAATTAATTAAACCAGGTAGTAATGTCGAACTCTTGAGTTTGCCGTGAAGCTATGAAATGTTCACGTTTTGTCACGAGTGATGTGAAAGCACGTCCAAGCGCTTCCGCCCAACGCGCCTTCATTTAGTCTGTGGAGCTGTCCATGGTTCTAGCACAACCTACCCAATAACCACCGACAGGTTCTGTTTCATTAGTCACATCAGCAGAGGTTCTTAAACATTTTATTTGTGCATTGAAATTTCGTGTGAACGAGGCTCCCACCCAAGCTCATGTATGCATAATTAACTGACATAATATCTCTGTTTGTCTATGGTCATATAGGCATACACTTTAATTGGAATCTAAAATTTGTTGAACTTAAATGAACATTTTTTAATTAACATTACACTGCAGTGACTGAGTTTGCTAACTAACCAACTATAAGAGGAGAAATACACACTGCAGGCATGAAACCACCTCTGGAGAAAACATACTGTATACTCTGCCACTATCAAAACACTTTCTTCGAGGTTTTCTGCTTTGTTCTGGAAGAACTCCCCCGGCTTTTCCTTGTTTTGTGGGTGTGTTGTATGTAGGTGTCTAATAACTTTAATTACAAAACACACTGCGAGTGCTCCTCACTTTTTTTTAAGTGCTGTGACAACACCATATAAAAGACATTCATCTTTATATTTATGTTTTGACATTACTATGGTTTGGTCTTAAAATAATGCTTGGTTGTGGACGGTTTGACTCGCACTCACACTTCACAGCCAGGTTGAGGAAATGTAAAGTGATAAGTCATTTAGTCTGTAAAATGTCAGGAAATTGTGAAAATTTCATTTTCCCCTGAGCTCAAGGTGACAGCTGTTTTGTCTCTCCAACAGTCCAACATTTAAAGTTATTCATTTAATGATGTGAAACAGAAAATGATGTCAGAAGCTAAAATTAACAGATGTTTGGCATTTTTGGTTAATGGATGACTTAAACTATTAATCAAGTATCAAAATAGTTGCAGGTTAATTTTGTTTTTGTTAATTGTTTCAGCTTTACTCTCAGATACTTAAGATCTCACACCAATTTCGGTCAAATTGAACATATATTTAGACACGTATTTGAACAAAATGCACGGTTAATTGTTGGACACACACAACATGGACTGAATTGAAAGCCTTGTATTAAACGACAGCATTAGATATTCAACATAGTATTGCCTCACTCTCAACCAGCTTTCTTCCCTTTTTGACGTCTGTTTGCAGGGCTTCAGTGAGATTGCCAGAGCTGTAAGATGTCTATGGTGTTGTTTGCCTCTGTGGTCCGAGTCGGGGATGGCCTGCCTCTCTCTGCATCCACTGACTATGAGCAGGACAAAGAGCTTCAGGAAACCAAGAGGCACCTCAAAGGTCTCTCCAAGAAACTCAGCCAGTTCCCTGACCGCTGCACGCTGAAGACTGGACCATACAATGTCAAGTAGGTCATGTGGGATGTTGATTTTAAATTCCAAATGTTCGATCATTTTAAAGGGACCCTTTACATTCAAACCACAGTTTAATTAAACAGCCATAATACACCAAGTATATGTTAACTTGCTATAAAGAACAGTATTTGAGTATGAATTAATTCACATAACATATTATCATTTCAAAATATAAAATACAGTTTGGAGATTTAACTTTAGAGATTTAAATAATGTTCTGCCTCTTCATCCATTGACACACATAGGTGATTAAAATGTCTTCTGCTGACAATTTTTCTGCTCTTCTTGACCCCTCTAACAAAACTTTGATGGAAAAATGCTTTTTCATTTGAGTGATTTGACACCTAGGCCTTCTTTTGAGGCACCAAACTGTTTCTAAAATCCCCGCTGGTGCTCAGGGAAATGCTTTGAAATTCTCTCAAGTGCTGTTTGTTAAGAGCTAATTAGTCTTATTAAGACAGGGAACATGAGCTGAAAAGAGAACTCAGAATCAGCCATCAATTAGCCAGCTATACTTTTCAACAACCAGAGTCCCCTTTGATAAGAGTCTCTTTAATCAATGAGAGCCCAAAGCATCATAGAAGGAGGCAGGAAGTGTTTAAAGTCACGAGTTAATCTGTTCTGTGATATTCTGGGCCCTGTTGTTATGAATGTTATATTTCTGTGTCATGAAAGCAGGAGGAGATTCATTGTTTCATTCTGCGTGAAAATGACTCATTGGTTAACTGTGACCTTAATATCTTCTGACTTTATTTGGACATTTTTGGATGCAAGTTCACTTGTTTTATCATTTTAAGCCAGATATATCGTTCCTGTTATATAGAGATGTAGAATATACTGTATCTGATAGGATTTAGGGACGTTGCAGTGACCTTAACATAGACTACTTTATATTTTATAATATTTGAACATACTCATGCTGTAACTCATATTCATCATCAGTTATACCTGAGGACTTTATCCAACTTTATTTAATATTATACTCAACAGTGAGTTTATGATATATTTTCTGATATGGTATCAGTAAAATATTATAGGGACTGTTGGTCTGTGCATCCTGTCAAGAGACTTTCAAGATAATGGGAAACAGATTTGTCCACTCGTAAGATGTCAGAGATGGTGACGCAATAGTTGAATCTGAACATCGACTTTTGACAAGCCCTCTAAAAGGTCTCGTGACACCGATCTTGATTTCTTTACACTGGCTCCCCATCAAATTCAGAATCCAATTCAAGATTCTTAAAGGTGCCTGCATCAGTGATCTACTACTGCCTTATATCACTAGTAGGTGTCTGAGGTCTTCTGATCAGGGCTTGTTGGTTGTTCCTCCCTCCAGGCATGAAACAAAAGGAGACTGGGCCTTTGAAGTTGTGGCTTCTAAATTTTGAAATTCATTCCCTTTGGACCCTTTGAATCTTCTGTTTCTTGTTTCTTGTGTCTTGTATCGTGACGCAACTTGATGGTGTGTACTAACCGTGAAGGTGTTTTTCACCACTGTGAAGCTAGAGATGACAAAATTAACCATCATTCAACTTTATGAGAGTAAGGGGCCTACCTGCCTCCTTCTAGTATTTGTGAATTAGCCAGTTGCTTGATTTCTGAGGCACTGCACAGTTACATGTGACATGCTGGTATCAGATTCACCTCCATTCTTCAGATATCTTCTATACTTAAGTTTTGTTTTGTCTAGCCACATAATAATCATCACATCAGTCTGTACTGTTTGTTGACATTCATGCTCCACATCAATTTAGATGTTGTGTTAACCAGTTTTCCCCTCAATTGTGCTCTTGTATCTGAGGAATTTGATTTGTGCTCTGTGTATCAATTAACACTGCAGGGCTAAAAGACAGTGTGTCTGCCGAGGTGTATGTGAATGTGGCATTGTGTTTAATTAGCTGTGAACGTGTGAATTTTAGGCACAAATGTGCTGAAATAGTGTTTGTGCTGTGTTTAAAGCAGCAACCAGCAGAATCAGGAATGCCATTGTGTTTTTTTCCCCCTATAATCTGCTCTGTGTTTAGCTTGGTGTCCTAATTTCAGTTTCTCAGGGTTTCTGTCAAGAGAAAAGAGTGCAGTGCGTGAAAAGAAATAATGTGTGTGTGTTTCAGTTTCACGAGCGCACTGGGTGTTGGATACCTGATGGTGTGCACTGCAAACTACCCCAACGTGCTGGCCTTCTGCTTCCTGGACGAGCTACAAAAGGAGTTTATCGTCACCTATGACGCCAAACGAATCAGCGGTGCCGTGCGGCCATACTCCTTTATTGAATTTGGTGAGCTCCATGGAGTTTTACAGCATGTTTCTGCTAACTGTCTCATGGTAAACCTTTTGATGTCAGTTGCTCAGAGTCAAAGGGCAAGGGCGTCTTTGTTCATCAATAATACGAGGAAAAGCTCCATTGCGAAAAAGGATCTTGAACTGTTAATTCACACTTTCATTTTCTCCCGTTTAGACTATTGTAACTCCCTCTACACGTGCCTCAGTCAATCTGTTTTAAATCGTTGACAACTGGTTCAAAATGCAGCTGCCAGACTATTAACCAGAACCAGCTGTTGATCCCACATTACCCCTGTTTTTGCATCCCTCCATTGGCTTCCTGTTAAATTCAGAATAAACTACACGATCCTGTTGATTACATATAAGGCACTACATGACCTCGCCCCTAGTTACATTTTCGATCTCCTCGTTCCTCATTCCGCTTCCCGGCCGCTCTGATCTTCAAATCTCGGCCTTTTATCCATCCCCCGCTCCAGCTGCAAAACAAAAGGTGAACGCGCCTTTGCTGTCTTAGCCCCAACCCTCTGGAATCTTCTTCCCCAATCAGTCAGATTTGCTGAATCTTTGGACAGTTTTAAGCATCTTCTAAAAACCCATCTTTATAGGCAAGCCTTTTTATAAATCTCTTTTTGCTCCTTTATGTATTTATTTATGTTGTTTTTTTGTATGTGTGTGTGTGTGAAGCACTTTGTAACTGTGTGTTTTAAAAAGTGCTATATAAATAAAGCTTTACTTACTTACTTACTAACTCCTACAAAATTAGCTTCATGTTGGAGCATGTTTTACTTTACCACTGTTGCTTTTTGTAGACTGGAAAATCTTGGTCTTGCTTACTTTTAATATTCCCTCTTCCTGTATATATTAAAAAATCTGAATGGAACAAGGTAAATTTTCTGGGCTCAACAAAACTGTAGTAGATGGGGGAAAAGGCAGGTTTAGGGAAAGTGGTTGCAACAAAAAATAAGTAACAGCATTTCATAACAGAATTACTTCCTATAAACATCCCAACCAAACATTACAGTGTATCCTGATGCTCATTGCCATTTTTGATTAATCTGTTTAATATTTTCGTGATTAATTCATTCATTGTTTAGCCCATATGTCAGAAAGTCTGGAGAAATGTCCACAACATCTCAAAGGTCAAATGGACATGTTCAAATTGCTTGTTTTGTCCAACCAAAAATCTAAAATCCCAAAATCCTAAATTTTTAATGATAGAAAAACAGGGAAAAACAGCAAATCCTCACATTTGAAAAATTAAAACTAGAGAATGTTTGGCATATAAACTTTACAAATGACTTAAACAATAAATCAATTATCACAATTAGTGTTGAGTAATTTTTCTCTTGATCGGTATATCAAAGACTGAAATCTTGCTTTAACCCTGACAGAATATTCTGCTCTTACATACAAATGATCAGTTTATCTCCCTTGTTTTGGTCCCTGTGTTACTGTATTAACCACCTTGTTGTTGTGCTGACTGTCATCCATCAGACACCTTCATCCAGAAGACCAAACAGCGCTACAACAGCCCACGCTCCCTGTCCACCAAGATCAACCTGTCTGACATGCAGACAGAGATCAAGCTGCGTCCGCCCTACCAGCTCTCCCCTGAGGACCTGCGTTCTATCAATGGATTCTCAGTGCACACGCCCTCTAAATACAAGGGCATAGGTAGGACATGAGCTGCTGCCACACACATATAGACACCCCATACACACCTCATCCAAGTATGAAAGAGGCTTGCTATTGTAATAGACTACCTAATTAATGTCCCTTCTGGAGATCAATAAAGTGCTATCTCATCTTATCTTACTCTCATTAATTGGCACTATTAAGACTGGTAGCACTGGTCTTTGTAACACAATGACATAGTAAGGTCACTGGTGATTTCCTCAGAATACTGTATTCTTTACTACGCCAATAAAGGAACAATACTGGATGCAACGTTGCACCTGTCCTCGCTTTTTCAGCTGTTGGGTTTTTAGATCAGTTCACATCAGACCTGTAGACTTTTCCATATGCTTGTTATAATGTTTAAGGGTGCAGAACAGTATCAAAATTCATTCCCATCTGTGCATTTTTAGTAGATGATTGTAATCTACTTTTTGCACTGTAGTGCATCAACACCAATCTTTTTTAATTACACTTGAATTATTGGAATTGGTTTATACATCACTTACAGTATCACATGAAAGAAGTCTATCTTTTTGTGGACAGTTAACTTTCTTGGTGAAATTTAGGGCTCATTACTTTCACTTCAAACAACACCAAAAATCATTTATCTGTGGAATTTTGAGTATTAAAAACTGGTGCAAATCTTTTTTTTTTTTTAAAATCAATAATAATCAGCACAATACACTCTAAATATCATAATTTATTGTTGTAATAAGGGATAATTAAGAGCTAAATTTGCTTTGCTTCCCATTTTTTCTTCACATTCAATTACGTGAAACATTTTCTGAGCTACCGTCGCTGTGAGACGGCATTGTTTACTTTAAACTGCAGTGAACAGTGTATTCTGGTGAACAGTTTAAACTGATTTGCAGTGTTTAGAAACTCCAGGTGTTTTTCAGTAAAAATCTGTAAAACAGCAACAAAAAAAAGAACAACAATGAGCCTTAAGGATGATGTGTGTTTGGTGGTCAGATATCATTTTGCTCAGTCAAACAGCTCCTTTGTCGGTCTGCTGCTCTGTCGCTCAGACCCCCTACCCCTCAGTTGCCTCCTCTTGTACGCACCGTCACACCTCAGCTGCCCCAAGCTAAGCGATACCACCTCAGGTCACTTTGAGCTGTTGTGTTCCCCCCCTGACATCCTCTTCAGGGCAGCTCTCCATGCTTTGCTCACTCTCTGTTGGTTGCCCTTGCCAGTCTGTTTTCTGAGAGCATAAACCATTTTGTCCAGGGGGGGATGAAGTATGCTAATCTGATAAAAGTGACGCATCACTCCTTTTACTGTGCCAGAATGTTTGGAAGATTTAAAAACAGTGTTTGCTTGGCTTTTCATTTCTGTCTGATTTATGCTTTTATCCTTCAAATGATCATTTTATGAATGATTACATTTCATAGAATATATATGTTTTGTCATATACTTTGGAGAGCAATTTTTTTTTTTGTTGTTAATGCTTTTGTAGTTCATTTGTCAAGTCAGATTGTGCTGAGTCTGCAGTGCTGTGTTCTTTCTCCCTGCCAGCTCCCACACAGATGTTGGAGCCAGTGACTCTCCCAGGCATCGTGTCCTGTGTGCTCAGTGTCCTCTGTGGGGGCCTGAACCTGCTGCGAGGAGTCCACGCTATAGAGAGCATACTACAGGTGTGGACATAATGTAGATGACATTCAAACACATTCAGTTTTTCTTAAAGGGAAACCTCATAGTTTTGGCTGTCAGTTGTATTGGTAATAACAAACCTAAGTGCACTCCTGAGATCTGGGAACGAGGTGACGGTGGTAAAAAAAAAGTCAGGCGGGGCAAGAAACATAAGTAGTCAGATGATCAGAGAGGTTTTAAACAAACATCCAGGTTAGTCAAACTTATTTGGAAGAGAAAATGAAGGCAAACTGTAAAATTATTACCCAAACTTTCCTTTGTAAACATTCATCACAGTTTACAGACCGACTTCCGTGCTCAATGTCCTGTGTTTCCTGTCCTGTCTGACTTTGTTTTTGCAACATTATCATGCAATGTAATAGTTACCATAACCACTAAAACTAGTCGGTTATGTCGTCAGTCTGCCATATGCTGTCCATTCTGTTTCTTGAAGTGTCAATGTCATTTCATATTCTATTAAACTAAATGAGACTAAATGAAAAAATAATAAATATGGGAATCTCTAAATTTTCTTGTCATATTGGTTTCTTGATGCTTTGTTTAGACTTGGATGACTAGTGCTAAAAATGACTAGTCCCTTCTCTTCCTGTCTGCAGAATGACGATGAAGACTTTAATTATGTGATTGCCTTCTTCCTCGGCACAGCAGCCTGTCTGTATCAGGTAAGTGATAGTCTGCGGTAAGAGCAGCCCATCACTGGCTGACTGGCTGACTAACAGCCCTGCACTTTACAGCTCAGCAGCTTGTCAGCTAGACAAACATTAGCAAAAGCTCAATGCCTTTCACCCCACTACCGTCTCTAAAACATTTTCATCAGCTCCTTTTGTGCAGCTCCTGATACTAAATGGAGCACCAAAAATTGGTAGACTGATAGGGGGAACAAAGTCATCAGTTGGGATTTCTTACTTACTGAGCAGACTTATTGTCCCATGAAGGACATTAATGATGAAAATATGTCACTGGTCAATGTCAGTCACACAAAGTGTGCAGCATTCAAATTCTTCTCTGCCATTTCCTTTCAGTGTTACCTGTTTGCCTACTTCTCCGTCTGGAGAAACAGTAAATCCTTTCTGGCGTTTGCACTCATCTGTCTGTCCAACATGTATCTGTATGAACTGAGAAACATGTGGCAGATCCTCTTCCATGTGGCGGTGGGGGCCTTCATGACCCTGCAGATCAGATTGAGGCAACCGCTGGGAAAAGCGCCAGACTACAACGTCTGAGAAAAACTTTAAACACAAAGGACAAACGGACCTTCAGTCGGATGTCTCGCACACACCCTGGAAATGCAGCGGAGACGGCACTGACCAGTCTGGGGACAAAATGGAAACAAAAGAACAATCCTCCTAGTTCAGAAAGAAAAAAACAAAAATCTTGCAGCACCACAGTAGTCCTGTTGACTACATCCCAGCACCAGTGGACAGTGACAGATCTGAGTGTGGACTTGGAGGAAACTCTGCTGCAGCCCCAATCATTTATGGAACAGATTGGATTGATTTTTGAGCTGTCTACTTCCCACCAGTGTCTGATAAAGAGATTTACTTTTACTTTCTTTCAGTGCAGTCATTTAGGTCATAGTCCTGCATATGTCTAGTTTTGCAAACCCATACTCTCCCTGCACCCGCAAGGCTAAATATCAACCGACTTGTTACATATATCATACAACCCCAATTATAACCAAATACACAGGCTATGTATGTTACAAATCCGATATCTTCTAGTACCAGAGTTCCAGTACCAACACCAAAATTAAACTTTTTTTAATACCTTTCTCTGAGGAAAGTAAAATCTTTTTTTTCCCATTTAAGCTGGAAAATAGGACAGTGGTGTATTCCGACGAATCACCGGAGCACGGGCTTACATAGAAAATAATGGATGCAGGTGTTTTGATGCGCATCAGATGCAGTGTATGTTGCCCTTAAGAATTTGACTATACATTTGATGACAGCTTTTGTTATGTGACAGTCTTCGATACTCAAGCTACAGACACATGGACCCAAACATTATTGAGGTTCAATACCCAGCCCTATTATTTCATTGAGCTCAGCCAACAACCCATGTGGGCTTGGCTGAAGGCTAATGTGCAGCATAAATGTAAACTATTAGGATTGATAAAATTACTTTAGGAAAGATGGACATAAAAACACTTCAAGACTGGACATTAATTTAAAGTTTTTTTCCTCCCATTTAAGTCACCCACATTCAGTTAATTCTGTGTATTTTTTTAATTAATTTTTTTACCTGATACATGCGCTTTTTGCACATGTACCTGTGTGTACCTGACCCGGTGCAGGACTCTGGTTTAGGTCAAGGTTTAAAACTATGCAATGCTGTCTTATGTGTGTGGCCCGCATTTCAGTTTGGTGTTTTCTGTATTCAGGAGCCATTGATCATACCTTATTTTGCGGATAGTTGTCATTTTGCTGTTAAGTTATTGACTGATTCTTCAGTGGCATGTAGTCAATGAAGATTAATTATACAGATTTTATTAGTTTAATTTGTTGTTTTATGATTGCTCCATTTTTTTACACAGACCGGTGCCTAGTTGTCCCAAAGTAACTCCTGCTCCAGTACACAAACAGCCTGTTAGCATTCATACCCTACTTCCTAGCCCACACAGCCTCAAGCATATGCCAGTGTCAAGTGACTATGTTAATAAACAGGTCTGTTTTGGCAGCAGTAAAGATGCATAGCTGTGTTGTCGTGGCCAGAGGCGACCCGTATCATCTGAGCAGCCTGTGGCGTGCTTTTCCTCCCACCAAGCCCCACGGTTCAGACATGGTTGCGTCTGCCACACAGCAGAGTGTTTCCATTTAACACAGTTACAGTCAGGAGATGCCACATTCATCGTTATTAAGCAGTGTGAGATTTGTTCAGGGAATTATGCAAAGATTTCCTGGCTTCCTGCACCATCCCAGCAAATAAATAGCAAACAAATGGAGAAGAGTAGAGAATTGAGTCATGCCTTTATTGTTCATTGTTCATGAGTAGTTGTGCCAAGATTGTCATAATGTGTTTTGTTTTTTAAATAATCTCTCTCACTGGAAGAAGTGAAAATAAAAAGGAGTATAGCCACGCAACTCCACTCCATGTCCATCTGGCATCTGCACTACAGATCTATCGGGGGACCGCTCAACACGTCAGCTTCGTATGATTCATCATCGTGCTCTCTGAATGTTCCCTGCTTTCAACAGCGGTACCACACCTACATGACCTAATAGCTCTTTTCACAATATGGCTCAGACTTGAATGGATCTCAATTGAGCTTCATTGGCTCAGATTGTTCACATTCTCCTTTTCAACAGCAGTTACATTAAATATTTAGTGTGAGTGTGTTGTGTAAAATAGTAAAATTCAAGGTTTTATACTCATTTATCCAAGTATGGAAAATGAATGTGATCATTTCTGGGTCTTTAAAACTTGGGAATGAACTGCTGAACTGCTTGTATGTGTTGTACAAATATTTCACATTTTAATTTGTGTTATTTTACACTAGAGTGTAATATCACACCTTTTTAAAGTTCCTCAGTCATGATTAGAATACAAAAATATGAACAATTCTATCGAATGTTAAATTCAGGAAATGAAGATGTAGGAAACAATGGTTTTGATATGAAATGCTAAATGTTCTGGAACACTGGATTTAGGCCAGAAGTGCTTGAATTTTCTCCATTTTCTGTTGCACGCGGAGACACATTGATTCATCATAATGTGATCTGATCCTCTTCAGTCCACTTGCAACATATCTACTCTTGTATTGTCTCTGAGCTCAGCTATGGAACATTGAACATTAAAAAAAATCTGAGTCATTACCATTACAATGATATCCATTCTTCAACAAAAAATCTTTTTTCATAGCACTGCTGGGGCTTAATGAGGCATTCGATGAGATCTGATGCTTGTTGCTGTAACTGAAAACCCCCCCCCAGAATTATGATAAAGATTAGAAGATTCGAAAGTATCCTGTAATAATACATCGGATTCCAATTCCTTTATAATTTAAAATAAAACATTTACCTAACCTTGCAGACTGGAGCCTCCAGCATATGGTAAATGAGCACTGGAGTTTCAGCTGCTAAATGCAGTAAAACTGACTTTAGTTTAATTCCCTTTCTTTTTGGAGCAACAACAAGCAACAGATTGCCTCATGATTCAGAGGCAGCACTTTCTTGTCTTTTTTTTGTAGTAATGTCACTAGAGGTATTATGAATACGATTAGAATTGATGTTATTTGTGGGCGCCTCATTATAAGGGACAGCAATTTTCTCTAGATGTAGATTAATGGAGCAGGGATATATTTTTTCCTGAGCAGAAAGTATGTGGATGGCAATGACAAATGGGTACTGCAGGTGTAAATTGCCGACTACTTGAAGCACAATTTGAACTCGTCATGCTTCAAGTGAATGTCAGTGATGATAATGTTTTTGTGGCAGAGCTCACACAGTCGGGGGCTCACAGGTTGGCTGTTCAAAAAGGTCAAAATCATTAAGTCTAAGGCTCTGAGGATTTTGTTTGCTCCAACATGTGCTTGAGTTCCCCTAAGCAAAGCCATGTAAACACTGTTGTGGTTACTGCCTGCATTACTGTGGCATTTTATTCCATTACAGACCAATCCTCACATCCTTAAATTTTGCCTAAAGATACTCCATTTAAATGGAGAGAATTTAATTTAAATGAGTCCAGCACTGCTTTTTAAATGCATATCACGAGTCCTTGAATTAACTATTAATCAAGACACTAATTCATTCTTATTCAGTGTAATGGCCAGTGATTTGACTTCAGTATAAATATAGATATTAAAGCTGTAATGGATGAAGTAACACTCAGGGTGCTAATCAGCAGATTAGCATTTTGCTTCCATCTCTTCCATCATGTATAAACAGTAATCATGATGAAAAGAAGACAAAGGACCCCATGTATAAGCCAAGTGATGTAGTGCTGCTGCCATCTGTTGGTGAGCTACCCGAACATGTGAGAAGAATCCCAAATTTCAGCACAATGCCAGCTCATGCTGAGCTGACTTTTAAACACTGTTGCATAAGAAAGCTTTAAAAGGGGGATAGTTTCTCACTGAAAGCGTCTTACTTCCAATAGACACTATATGGCCAAAAGAATGCAGACATCCGAGCTTTACACCTATGTGTAATTGTTGTGATTGTTGAGTTATGGTTTTTGAATTTCTTTATGGACCTGGCTTTGTGCACGGAGGCATTGTGATGTTGAAACAGGTGAGGGTCTTCCCCAAACTGCCACAAAGTTGGAAGCACAACATTGTCTAAAATATTGTATGCTGCAGCATAAAGAAACATAGGGTGTCCACACACTTTTGGCCATATAGTGTATGTCTGAAGTCTTGTACTGGATAAAAGAAGAGCTTTGGTTCTATACGAGTATGCTGAGACGACAGCTTGCACAAAGTAAACAGGCATTCATCTAAATCCATAAGGGAGCTGACAGCACAGGCAGATTAGGCAGAAAATAATCCAGATGAAATCATGTAGTACCTGTGAAACATCTCAGGAGTTTATTTGACTGTAAAAAAAAGAAAAAAAGAGCATAGTGTTTGGCATGAGAACAAAAACAACCCACGGTTTTGTCTCTGAAGCTGTTTTGTCACAGACGCTGCCTCACCATGTCATCTTATCAGATTCATCATGAGGATCCTCAGCTGTAGAAGTGAAAAGGAAGTGAGCTTCTTACACTCTTTAAACCTAAGAAAGTATCCACTCAGGCACCTCATAGCTACACTCCTCCTCTCTGATCTGTGTCTTCTCTCCAACCCCTTGTGTTTCCTAATGGCACACTCCTGCACTATATGTGCACAAATGGGACGACACTTAAAGTTTTAGTAGTGGTGTGTGAAGATAATGGTTGCAGCAGTATAGTACATTAACAGAACCACCAGAGTAGACCAGTGCAATCTTATTTTCATCCAACAGACTCAAAGCAAACATTTGGACTAAGTGCCAAGTTTCTCTTTTCCTTTTACAGTGAAACACTAAAAGCAAAACCACCAACATTCAAAGGATAAGGCTGGTGCTAATATATATCATCCCATGAAAAGACCAAAATCATCAATGAACTGATCCCATGAATGAGCTCCGCTGTCGTCCAAAAACAATTACAACGCAATCAATGAGCCTGCCCGTTGCACCGGGTGACATGTTCCACCATCACCATAAACACAGACAACATGTTATAGAGCCTGGAGTGTGCCACCGGAATTATTATAACCCTTACCTTGATTAATTAAAATCAATCAATTTAAAAAGCTATTATAACTTATTAAATTTGCATTTCAATTATGCATTATAAAACTTCTAAAAATAATCTATTAATAATTGAATTTTTAAATGGAACCACAAAATTGTAACTTTTTGTAATTCCATTTATTGATGTGTCTGCCTGACATATTCCAGATGGAATCAATACATTTGTTTCCTGTTTAACATTTACAGTTTCTATTTCGGGATCAATGTAATTTGTAAAATGTAAGCAGCGGGCCACCTAAAAACAAATGGAAGTCCAACCCACGGAGCAGCAGCAGGAGCTCTGATTGGCCAGACTCCTGCCAACACATTGCAGCTGGCCAATCAGAGCTCCAGCAGTTGCTTCCTGGGTTTTAATTTTCTTTTTAAGGTTTAATTATCTTTTCATTATTTACTGAAGAGTCTTTTATGCATCATTTCAATTCTAATTTAATTACTATAATTAATTTGTTAATTATAACACTGTAGTCTATAATTATTCCAGTGGCACAGTCAAGCCTCCATACACTGTAGTTCCTTTTGAGTCAATCCTGAATACAACGTCCTGGTGCAGTAAATACTCACTCGTGTAGTGCACCAAATGTGTATTAAATACACAAATAGCCCCAATAAATGCTCTCTTTGCTCCTGTTTGAGTAACGTTTGCTAAAAGAAAACTACAGTGTTTTAAAGGATTATGTCTTCACAAGGAGAGTAGGGAAATCAGAAAGTATTGCAAGATGGACCAACACATTGCTGATTTTGGTCTTTTCATAAGATTTGTTGACAACAACAAAAAATATCGAACAATGCTAGCTGTCTCAAATTTGCTATACTCTTCAATATTCTCAGGGAAAAACCTGACACTCTGTCCAGACGTTTACTGATTACTGTACTCTGTGACTCAGCCAAGACAAACAGAACCAGCTGTAATGTTTGGTAGTAACATCACTAAAAAAAAAAAAAAAAAATAACAATCACCAAAATCTATGAAATCGACAGGTTACAGACAGTTTGTCTGAAGACATGCTGTAATACTGAAGAAAACTGCTCTGATAAAAGAAAAACTGCAGTTAAAAGGGCACGTTTCCACTTGGGCATCGTCTATACCTGTCCACAGGATGAGCATCGTCACCATTTGTCAGTATATAGTTCATATTAAAGGCCTCATTGGAGATCATTGGACATTCATTGGGTCGTACCATCTGATTGAGCAAGCAAGAGGGGAGGTGTGGAGCGATGCAGGAAGGGGTGGACGGCTGAAAGCACTGGAGTGCAAAAAGACTGAATGACAGACTAGAGGACGGGGATGCATCAAAGAGTGCACTCGCTTGGTTTGACGCTTCCTTCTCACCACGAAATTCAAACACTCTAGCGAAGGGAAATCATCAGAAATGCCATCTAATCAGCAAACGGTTGACTTCCTGCAGACTGAAAACACTCAATTCGGTGAAAAGGGCAAGAAAAACAGCCGTTCAGGGAGCGTCGATCAGCTGCCGCGCTACGCTAAGACCAGGCAACATCAGTGAGGACTTGATACAGTATGTGATACAGTATGTATATCTGAATACACATTGGTGTTTATAGATAGATCTCTAATATATTAATGTACAAAATATAGAATCTTAAAATATCTGATAGGGTTTGGTGTTCTGAAGTCAAAATACAAAATGTCGAAGATTAGAAAAAGTTCTTCATTGACATCCTCTTTGTGTTTCGTGTGTGTGTGTATGCTGTTGATACTGTAGTGTGAGTTTGTGAATTTATACGTCTGACAGGAAGCTTTCTGTAAACACTGTGGAGCGTTTTCTCTCTGTTCTTACAAAAAAACAGTCTCTGAGGGACCTTCACCGATAAGACACAACTCAATGCCTCCATCGATCTGTTAATTACTGACGTGATCAGATATTGATACAAGGACAGATAGTGCTGCAGTGCTGGCTGAGTGTCCAGAGATTTGTACCTGTATCATGACAACATGGACAAAATGTGTTTTACATACAGTACATAAAATCATATACATACACATAAAACTGTCTGTGTTTTACATGTACATATATACTTCAGCAGGAGAAAGGCAGAGAGAAAGACAGGAAGTGACGTAGTTCATGTCCTCCTGCAGGTTTGTCCAAAAACCCTAAAAAAATCTGGCAGACTGAAGCAAATAAAATTTCTTCCAGAGCATTCTTCCTTTAGGACCTAGACTCACACAGCTGTCAAAATCTGTCTTTACGCCCTGATCTTTGGTCTCAATGGCAGATTCAGGCTAGCTAGGCCTCTCCCACTCATAGCGTCCTCCGCAGGCTGAGCTTTAGGATGAACTTTCTCCTTCCCCATTGTGGCCTCAGTAGGTTTAAGAAAGGATCGGCGCTGTGAGAAGGGACGTCTCAGTCAGTCTCAGTCCGCCGTAAGCTATCAGAGGTCGATGAGCCTGCCCGTTATGTCAAAGGCGGGGTTACGGCGCCTACCCCAATGTGTCTATTTGTCACTTAGTTGGGGTTAACTGCTAGATGGTCCACCGGTAAGGAAGTAGGTCATCATCTCTCCTTTGCCCTTGACTGTGACCACACCTCTGTACTCTAGTGTGTAGTTATAGGAGCTCAGTACCTGGTGCAGGTCTGCGGTCACCTGAGGACAGAGGGAGGAAGGGACAGTGAGTGGACAGCTTTATTTTGGTTCATTCTTACCACCTTTCTTTGTATTTATTATTTTGAAAGCTGTTGGAACAATGGTTATATGTGACCTCGATGTCTGGAAAACTAACTTCTCAGTCAAATTCAGCCCAGTTTTAAAGCAGACAGATCTAGACGTTTTTTGAACTGCAAATCACCAAATCAACACTTACTAGGTTGTCTTTGCGTTAAATGCATGGTGTCCTTTTTGTTTTGTTTTTTTACCAACACAAATTTAGCTACGCGTCTGACTTATCAGTTTGTCAATTCACCAAAATGACAGAGGTACCAATAGAAATTTACCAGAGACTGTATAAAGTATCTAAAGTAGCTCTTTTCCGCTTGTATGTATGTGAACACTGAATATTATCGTCCACAAATAGATATGAAATCTCAACGGTTACGTTCTAGTGTTAATGGCGGAATCGTGCTGTTGCTTTGTCACTTTCATGTCCATTAGGAAGCAGTGGTTCATATTTGCTCTAGTGTAAATAGTTTTTCAGACGGTGCAGTGGAGAAGAAATGAGATGAAATTAAAGGGTTCCATCAGTGTTCAAAGTAGCTGTGAGTTATTAAGCTTTAATGATTTCACATCTGATAGAGCAAAACCAATATGGCCATTTTTAATTAACATTTTTCATTAACTTGAATAGACTGTTTTCTAAATCCAGCTGTCGGCCATGTCTGAAAGGCAGGTTTGCAGAGATTATGCACATTAGATGAATTTCTAATTTTTGACCAAAATATATTGGAGTTTACCTCCAACATGGCAAAACTAAACAGCAGTCCTGAGTTCTGCAAATGCTGTTAGTCTTAGCATTCATTTTCTCCTAAACTAAGTGAATATTCTGTCAGCAGGACTGAGATTGTTCCACTTGTTTTTAATGTTTTTTGACTTGTTTCAGACAAGAAAGGATAAGACAAATTCATTTTGAGAAAATGCAATTTTCAATTACAGTGACAGCTGTTTAGTTGAGTGGACTTGTTTGTTGTCATCAAGCGGATAACTGTCAGTATTCATTTAAGTGATAGGATGTATAAAAAACGTGTGTATCAATTACAGTTTTGCTGTGTTATGTCTTCAAGAGAACACAATTCTTGACAAAAAAATAATGTGCATTTGAAAAGTAAAATAACGTTATCTATCTAAAATAAATATTCTACAATTATATAATTTACTTATTTTGAGAAGAGCAGAATTGTATTTTATTTTATAGCTCTTTACTAAGTGAAATGAATATTTTTGCAGTGTTAACACTTCACTTCACCTGGATCCTCTCCGGTACACCTGTGCTGTCCATACGACTCGCCACGTTCACCGTGTTCCCCCAGATGTCGTACTGAGGCTTCCTGGCCCCGATCACCCCAGCAACCACAGGGCCAATGTTGAGACCTAAGAACGGAAACAAATATAAGCTGAAAACAAAGCACTTAATAACTACTAAACCAGCTGGACTTAGACAAAATATTTAGAGATATTTATTGTGTCAGGTTCCTTTATATTTTTGGAAGCAGTGTTTAGATATACTGTTTATCAGTTTGGAAATGATCTCTTCAGTTCCAACTTGGCAACTCAATAACAATCTCACTCCATCTGCATCCCTGTTAGATGTACAAAGTCCCCGAGCAACAGCAGCACCTTCTTTCTTTTCTGCCGCTCACCTATTTTCATCTTGAAGTTGTTAAAGGAGTGTTCGTTGATGTATTTCATTTGGTCCATCAGCCTCATGGCGTAGTCAGCCAGGGCGCGGATGTGCGAGCGCCCGGCCTTGTCGTATGTGGAGTCGTTGAGGCCGGAGGCCGCCATGTAGGTGGAGCCGATGGTCTTGATCTTCTCCAGCTGACGGAACTGTTCCTCACTGATGATCTAATGGTAGGAGAGGGAAGGTTTCATCTATAAAGTTCTATTTTTAGCAGTGCTACGTTGATTCTTTGAGCTCCAAATCTCCTATTGATTTTTCCTCTGTATTTTTTAGTAGCAAAGAGCAATGTAAAAACATTTAAAGACTCTTAGCGTTTTAGTTCTGAAACCTGCATTTAATCAATATTTTTGATATTCTTATTGAGTCAAATCACTGTCTAATGTTGACCATACTGCAGAAAGGATGGAGACTAGATGGTGAACAGAGTGGAGCATCTAGCGGCTAAAGAGCCAGATATTTTTCTCAGGAGTTGGTGGAAACCAAACCTGAGGTGAAAAGAGAGTGAATATTGGACTTAACATTCATCAG
This sequence comes from Maccullochella peelii, assembly GCA_002120245.1. Lineage (NCBI taxonomy): Eukaryota > Metazoa > Chordata > Actinopteri > Centrarchiformes > Percichthyidae > Maccullochella > Maccullochella peelii. Next base: position 148,753 of record LKNJ01000400.1, on the reverse strand, counting down.
GTGGTAACAAACATGACTCCAAATGAATGCTAATTTTGCTCCATGTCTACTGGATGTGTACATTTTCTTTTATTGTTAGATATGCCTTCATACAGCATAACACACTTTAAGTCTCTCTGTTTACAAGCATTAAGTGAGTAAAATCAGACAGAAACCAACCTACTCCTCATTTTACTGGGAAACAACAGTGTCATAAAGCTCTACTGACACCAGTAGATCCCACAGTGGAAACCACACATTTAAATCCTCACTCACACACGCAGACGCAACTTCCAGCTGGATTTGTTCACATCTCACCTCATCAAAGTCTGCGATGATCTCGTTGAGCAGCCGCAGACACTCCACTCCCTCATTGTTGGCCTCCAGCTCCACGTAGAACTCTGAGAAGTTGCTGATGGAGGCGAACATGACTGCCACGCACTCACACGACTGGTAGTAGAGCTCGTCGTTACGCCGTTCCCGCTGCAGGAAGTGGGCGGCCACGTCTTTGGGAAGGATGTTGTGGAGCAGGCGTCGGTTGTAGGCCTGCAGCTCCTCCATCTCCTCCTTCTCCTCTGTGGCCTGTTGGGAGTTCAATACAGAAATTAGATGTACTAAAAACCCAATACTGTGGAGTATCCAGGGTGAAATATCTCAACTACTGGATTGATTGCCATGAAATTTGGTACAGATATTTATGGTCCCAAGACAATAAATCCTAATGATTTTGGTGATCTCTTGACTTTTATATAGAGCCACCAGCAGGTCAGTTATCCAGTGAAATATCTTGACATCTTCGAGATCGATTGAAACAAAATTTAGTAGACATTTAAGGTTCCCAGAGGATATGATAATGGGATGTACTGTCAATGAGGGTGCACACTTACTACTGCAGACACTTATTTCTATTTATGGTTACTCTGACACCACCCTCTGTCCTATTTTTACATTTACTCCACCACAACTGCTAAGGATCAAAAACAAACTTTTGGACTTTGGATGTTTATCCTCCTTACAATTTGGCTTTCTTTACAAAGAGTATTACAGCCTCGCACAGTGTGGCTGAAGAGTCTCAGATGAAGATTACTAACCATCAGTGACAGCAGTGAGCTGGAAAATAAAGACCCCTCGAGCAGCTTAGTTTTTAGATAAATAACTTGTTTATTCGACTGGATTACCAACCACATGCAGCACATCCTGCTTCAGTTCCTCCATGAGATGTCAAAGAACCCTGGAGCATCCCTTATTACTGAATGAATACTTCACTGTAAATCATTTGAGTGCCATACACTCACCCGTGTAGGCCTGAAAGGAGGCTCTGAAACGTTTTTAGCTTGTTCCTTCACTGGGGAGAACAGCAGTAGCCCACTTGTATTCATGACTTGGCATGGCAGCTCCGTCACCATCGGTGTGTGAATGGGTGAATGAGATCAATCTGTAAAGCGCTTTGGGAACCGTTAAGGTTGAAAAGCGCTATATAAGTGAAGTCCATTTACCATCCATTTACACACAAAGGGGACATTGCATTAAGTTACATTCTTCCTTTACCTTAACCCCTAAAACCAAGTCCTACCCTTAAACTTTAATGATTTACATTCATGATTTACCAACCTGCAGCTTCCAGAGGAAGTCGAGCCTTGCCGTGGACTCCACCTGCTGGGCGTGTAGGTAGAGGGCGAGAACGAAGACGGTGATGACCACCGGAGTCATGATCTTCAGAGGAACCTTGGAGTCCGCCACACAGCTGGAGGTCAGCACACACACACATTAGTACTGAACTACATAACATACAGATGTTAGGGTTAGGGTACATAAAGCTATACTGTATGGGTGTAAAGATCTACTTTGCAGGATCACAAAAACAAGCTTCCCTCTAAATCTTGGCTCATTAGCGCTAGCATCTATTGCCAGCAGGTTATTATAGTTACATTTGTGCCAGCACATAATGATGCTGTTAAGCTTAATCAGATGACAGAGGTGATGCTTCGGGTCTCTGTGGTAATAGAAGATGCCATCAGTCTCACCTTGTTCCATTCATGTGCTCGCTGTGAGGGGAGGAACAGAGAGGAGCCAATCAGCAGTGAGAACATCTGCGCACGGTCAATGATTTAAGCACACACACTCTCACACACACACACACACACACACACACAGCAGTAATAAAGTGACTCACAAAACGTTGATGGCGTTGGCCATCACCAGCAGGTCCTGGTTGTCGAAGAGGCTCACTTTGGGCACCTCCATGATGAGGAGGTAGAGCAGCTCGATGAAGAGCATGAGGAAGAGTTTACCGATGCTGCTGACCTGCAGGAAGACGGAGCTGGCCAGCAGGCTCAGCAGCACGCAGCACGAGAAGTACTGAGGGAGAAAGATGGAGAGAGAGAGGACGTTAGGAAAGGCACATTTGTTTTTACGTTTGGAAGTCAAGCTTTATATTCTGTAACACGCGGTTCTGACTGAATGAGTCACATCCAGAGGTATTATAAAACACACGATAAACCCACAATTTTGACCACTTAACTGTAAATTTAAGCATTACTGTGCAAACCAAATGTTAACATTTATACCTGCAATTACCCTCACTTAGCATCCATTTGTTCCGCTACTGTTCAACATTATATCACTTGTTAAAGAAGAATCACAGTAAAATCTTAAAATATACAATTACAAGTGCTTCACTATAACAAATTGAACATTTTAGCTATTTTTATTGCGATGGCGTATTGTTCCAAAAGCAATAAAGTACTTGAGGTATTACTTTACAGCCACACTGTTGTTTCTCGCCAGACAGAAAAAAACAAAACATTTAGCCTTTTTTTACCTATGACTTTGACTGCTTGACTATGCAGCATATTTTGGCACGATGCCATGAAAGCTGATTTGATTACACTACTGGACACAGCAGGAAGCTACATCTATGATTAGATCATGTAATGTAAGTTCTCGTTCTGTTCTGCTGGCATTTTGTGCTTCTGTGCCAGACAGCATGTCTCCTTTGAGGCTACCTAAACATTTGCAACACATATATTTGATCAACATAATTATTCACAAACATATAATGGTGAGTTTTTTCCTGCAGAAATGCTTAAAAATAATTGGCTTTACTGCTTCAGACAAATTTGCTGCTCATCTGAGTTGAACTTTTTAAAAGCAGTTTACTGCAGTAAACTTGCCACATTAATCTTGCCTTTTATAATGTTCATGGCACAAACACACTCGCACGCACACACACACACACGCACAGAGAGAACAAGGCACACGTGTACCTCAGGAAAGCTGCAGATGAGGGCGTCGTCTCCGCAGGGGCTCTGCTCTGTCTCCAGGCTGTAGTTGAGGAGGCGGGCGTGGCAGATGTTCACGCTGTCCAGACTGATGTTAAGCTCCGCCTTGATGCAGCTCCGCAGGTCGATGCTGCTGCAGGTGAACTGAACCAGGTCAAAGGTCAGTAAGGACACGTCAGAGGAGAATCAGAATAATCATAATAGGTTTTTATGAAACATAAGTTGTTTTCAGTAAGTAATTACAAAATGCTCAGTGCTTTGAAAATTGTCTCAGGAGAAAAGTATTAGTCTTTTGGGAATTCTGCTAAGCGAGAACTTACGATATTGATGAAAGCAGAAAGAAAGACGACGATGATGGTGAAGACGCCCACCAGAGTGCTGTTCAGTCTGGACTGGACTATCCTCTTAGAAAGAGTCTGCAGAGGGACTGGGAAGAGCTGGGAGCCACAGGAGGACACAAGGGCAGACAGAGCGAGGGGGGGAGTGAGTGATGGTACAGGTAGAGAAGAGAGAAAAGAATTCAGCCAATGAATATTTGTTTTAATCTGATTTGATTTATTTTTCACCTAATTCTGCTCCTTTTCATCTGCAGCCACTAAATACATAAATCCCTAAAGACATAGGCTACTACAGGTCAGTTTCTGAGTCACCACTGGTCACCTTATCTAATATCTGATGAGAAGACCACCAAAAATCTCTGTAAGTTCGGTAGATGGGAAGAGGGTTTTGCTGTTTTGCAAACTCTACATCATGTCTACATCAAGAGAGGAGGGAAAAAAGCTCACTAAACAGAGGGACAATTCACAGAAATATATGATATTTTACTACATCCAATGAAGGACAATACAACATAAAAAGGACTTTATTTTAATGCTGCCGAAAACCAAACTAAACCCAAATACCAGAAGCATAATCTCAATACAGGCCTACAGTGGACCGATCCTCTCAGTTGATACTATAGATACACACCAACTAGACTCACAAGAACTAGACAGACTGAGATACACAGATCTCCCATCCAAAATGAAGCTCCGTTCTTTTAGGTGAAAGGGTTGTGTGACAATCTCTATGTGACACTTTAAAAGTTGTAGCTTGGCAAAGTGGAGACGATTGGTGACATCTGCACTTTGAATTAAGGAATTTAGTTCAAAACTCTCCTGAAGAAAGAAAGAAAAAAAAAAAAATCTAAAAGGACTTGCTATGAGGTCAAGAGCAGATGTTTAAATTTCCAGATCACCGACAATATCTGAAATCAATAGCCAGCGCAGCATCAAACCACAGCCTGATAAAAGATTTAACAGATTTATCTCTGTGATGTCTGATACTGAAGTTCCATATAAAGAAATAAGAACCAGTCTGTCTCTGCTCTTGATGACCTTTGAGATACATATTCTACAAAACTGCATCCTTGTTCAAAGAAAATCCTAAAATCACTCCCATCTCTTATCACTGAAGAAAAGACTAATGTGTTAGATCTGTATTATTACTGTTATTATTATTATCACAAGCAGAGACTACTCACCCCAAAACAGCAGTACACAGTTGAGACGAACATGACAGCCATCAGGATAATGAGACAGGTGATGAAGAAGCCGATCATCAGACTGGAGCTGCAGACGACACAGTTAGGATGTCATTATATACATATAACGTGTTTATTTCTGACTGCATTTTATGCTTTACTGTTTGTTTATTGCTCTAACACAAAGCCTGTGTCACGGTTTCGGAGGTAATAATACGCTTCTCTTTATTGTCTTTGACCTTGTGTCGATGTAAACAATATGGAAGTAGGCATTATGTGTGTGTGGGCATGACAGGAAATGATAATAAACCGCAGCAAACAGAGGAGAGAACGTGTGACTACAGTGAAAATGATTAAGGGAAACCAGATTAAACAGTGAGAGGGAGGAGGTGGTGAGGGGGACGGGGAAGGAGGGTCTCTGAGGATGGCTGAGAGGTAAAGACAGGAATAAAAGACGAGAGGGGAGTGGTGAGATGAGAGGATCGAGGAGAAAGGTTAATAAAGAGACAGGCTAAAGAAGATCAATAATGAAAGATGGGCAGGGAGAAAAGTCTGAGTGCAGGAGAGATAAAACAAGAGAGGAGGGTTCGCCTCGAGACAAAATCTGCCAGAGCTTTTTGAATCTGGCTGCTGCTCGGTGCAATTACACTGATGTTGATTTAATATTCTCTTTTATAACTCTTCTATTCAGCTTTTTGTGTTATTGAAATGAAATTTTTCCCACTTTTATAATTGTTTGGTTGTAAGGCTAAAGACGGAAGAGCTTGCGATAGATACTTTAAGGACTAAAGCAATGTGCAGGATTTGTGAGGCTCTGAAGATTAAAGGCAGATCAGTTTATCTTTTAATATTTAATTGGAGTTGTTACAAGTCTTCTGACTTTTGAGATAAAACACATTACTCAGAATAGTGGATGCTAGTGTTAGCGTAAAGGGGACACATGGATGATTTCAGCATCTGTCCCTGTTAGGCCTGCTGTTGGTAAAATGACAGAAGTGTGTGAGAGGAGCCAAATTACTGTCATCCCATTTTTTAATCAGAAAAGTTTGAGGTGGTAATGGTGACATATTTCAGTGAGGGGATGAAGAATAAAAATGTTCCTAAAGTCTACTCTGTAGTATTTCAAAGTGATGACTCACGGCGGCACAATGACGATCTGGATGAAGCAGATGAAGAGAAAGACGAGGGAGGCGCAGGCTACGTAAGCCCCGAACCTGGAGTCCACCTGTTTGGAGTACTGCAGGAGGAGGAGAAGAGGAGAAGAGGAGAATGAAACAGCATTTTAACATTTGACAACACGCTTTTCTTCCCTTCTGTCACTCTGAGAGAAAACTGAAAAAGATGCAAAAACCAAACAGCAAAAATGTAAAATCTTAATCTGACTTGGTCACATCAGTGCAGGGACAAACGCTATGTTTCTGAATCAATACTTTCACACAACATATACACGTTGTAGCAGAACTGTACTCTTGACACTTGCACTCAAAGTCAGACACAAGTCACAGAAATGTGGACTGAAACTTGACTTTTCTTGTAAATGTTTGGACTGGATTCTTGATGTGTGGCTTTATATTTCTTCAACTTTTTTTTTTTTTTGCAAAATGTGTCCTCTTTATTCTCAAAATCAGGGATATTTTGTTTATACTCTGTTGTATACTCGAGACTTGCTTCCCTGGAGATCTGACTTGACTTGAGACTGGAAAGCAAAAACTTTAAAGCCTCAAGTTTTGAGCTGGTAAAACCCAGAACAATAAAAAATAAATAAATAAGACAAGACAATCCTTTCATGCATTGAAAGGCTTTTTGAGGCCAGTATTGATATTTGAGAGTTACAAAAATATCCAATAAAAATGTATCAGCTGAAATTTGTTTTGTGACATGAACACAGCTTTAAAGAACCGTGACCAGGATATGTAGAGCGAACTCGACGTCTTACAGTTCAAAAAAACCTTGACAGTGTTCTCTGGAGGACAGACTGTATAATGGTGACACTGGTTATACATTTACCAAAATGATTCATATATTTGGCATTTTAGTACTGTAACTTCTCATTACTAACTGGCCGACACATACGCCGCAGATACTGATATACTGTATTGTTGCTGTACAGTAAAAACATGCATCTATATACTTAGTTTTGCATTATCAGATGAACTAAGAGACTGAGAGATGGTTTAGAAAAAGTCTTTGGCTAAAAAAAACCCTCTTAAAACCCACTGAATTATCTAATAATTTAAACACAGAGCTTAAAAACAGCTCTGCATATTGTTTCTGGAATGAAGCGAGGCTCAGAAGGCGGCTGGTAGCTGTGTATTCTTGTTGTTGCCTTCTCTAGGATAAATAAATCAAACTGAGGCTCTATAGGATGATGAGGCCAGGTACTGAAGACTGACACAGAGATGATCTCATCCACAGAAAGCTGGAGGCTCACATAAAGTCCTTCTGATCTAAGTCTCCACTTCCTAACACTTTTACCATGACAGGAAGAAAGTTAAGTGACTGAAACTTGAAAACAGAACTCACTCCCTTTCCCGTTTTCCCAAAACTCTTTTGCAAAGGCCCAAGCTCTAACCTTTCTTCTCAGCCTGTCCTTCACTGTCTGAAGCAGTTTACTTCCTCTTTCCTTTAGTAGCCATCTCTTCCCCCTTTAAACCCCAGTTCCTCCCTTTTCCTGTTATACTTTGCTTTGACTGACTTCCTCAAGGGACCGAAAAGAGCGAGCAGGAGAGAGCTTTTTGCACGGGGAAGATTGCTTGTCACGGCCAATTATTTGCTGCTATATTGGCAGGATGTGTCGCTGTGTGTGTGTGTGTGTGTGTGTGTGTGTGTGTGTGTGCATGTGTGCGTACGTCCTAACCTTTTTCTCCAGGTCAGGCTCTCTGAAGGTGAGCAGGAACTTCTTGACGTGTTCGGAGCGCAGGCGGTCGATGCTGCGCGCGTCGATGGCCCGGCCCAGGAACTCGTCCACCTCGTCCTCTGGGTTTAGGTTTTCCTGCGTGTTCCTGAAAATGAAATGCCTGAATAACACAAGATGAGACCAGATGACATTTACATCTCAGGACGTCTGAAAAGGCTCTTCAGATTCTACTGCAGCAAAACTTTTTCTACTCAGTGTCTTTTAAGAAAACTCTGAACGTCTGCCATCGAGCAGCTAATTCCCTTTTCACAAGCTAGGAACAACTGCAAATCATCTCTAATTGTTGTTTGGTCACCCTAACAACCTACCCTGAGGTGCAGTAACATTTAGCAAAGAGCATATGCAAAGAGAAAAGGAGCAATTGACCTAAAACACCAAATCACTCCCCTCAATCCCAAAAGACTCTGATGAGCCAGTTCGTCTTAGACTAATCACAGAATCGGCAAAGTGTCACTTACATTGATTGGAATTCTCCGGCTTTGTTGACAAGCACTAATTGGCTTATGGAGATGTCGTGCTACTGTGATCGCAGTGATTACGCTAGTGTGTGAGGCTGTATGTGCAGAGTTTGACATGAGAAGGCTATTTTCACGTTCATCTGCTGACGGAGGAAAGTTTCTCTGCGCTGAGCCCATCATGGTGCAATATGCAACTTACTTGAAATCAAACCTGCAATAACTGATTTTCTTTGGCCACTTGGGGGCAGCAGAAACAAGTTGTGAACACAACAGTGACATATCGTCACTTTTTAAGTTGATATAGCGAACTTGTGAGCCAACAGTTGCTTATTTACACATCCGGCAGATATGTAGCAACATTATCATTCACTTGGAGTCGTGTTTCTGTCCCCCATACGAATCTAAGTCCAATATTCACTCTCTTTTAGCTCTGTTTTTGTTTCTTTTTTCGCTGAAAAACATCACTACGAGAGCAGACAGTCAAGTTGAGGGCCGGACAGCTAAACAATGAGCTGAAACTCACTATAAAGCTCCGTAAAGCCGAGCGGAGCTGTAGATTTGGGTGATCGTTCTCTGTATGATTATCATTACGTGCGACCCCTTTCACATTGTTTTCACATCGCCATTTGACAGATTGTTATTATAAAAAGATTTTTTAAAGAGGGAGAAGGACTAGATGTAATTTTAACACAAATTTTTATTCAAAGCAGTATTTTTCTATGTTTCAGAACTTGTCTGAAGGGGATCTTTAAACGTCTTGTCATGTTGGTTCAGATAAGGTGCATTTTTTTGGGGGGGGGGGGGATTTGTCTTGGACTCTGTGGTGCTGCGGCTACTGTTAAATGTAGAAGAATGGAAGATTTTGTTGCCCCCCCAGTGGTTGTTTTAAAAAATACACAGTGACAGATCTGACCTGGGTGCAACTGAGTAGATAACTAAGAGAATTTTTTAGTAACACAAAGTAAAGAGAAAATGGGAATGATTTGAAAGACAAACACTGGAACACCGTTCTATCCTCAATACAGATATACGAGTCTTTTATACTTTTTTAAAAGTATTTCTCAGCCATTTTAAGAAAGTAGAGAGATGACAGGAAATGAGAGAAACAGAGATGCAACAAACATCCCTGGCTAACTCTAACCGGGAACATTGCAGTTCTTAACCCCCAAACTATGGGGAACCCCTAAATAATGTCTTAATCCTTGGCAATTAAGGCCTTAATTAAGTGGCTAAAAAGAATTTTTGTAGCAGCTTGAGAGGCTTTTTCACTTATGGTTAACATTCAGAGTATCATATAGGTCTGATTTTCTGAGTCAGACGAAAACAGACCACTCACAGACAGATTTCCAAACTAAGCTGTGATATGTATCTAGTGATGCCTTCTAGTAGAGCATGAGAAAATGCGGCATGTGCTTCCTCTAAACTCCAAAAGCTGTCTTTAGAAGTAGCAGGATGTGTGCTGCAGCCCGGAGCAGAGGCCGTCAGCGTGGACGCTCCGGCTCAGTGTAATGTCAGAACAAACTCACAGATACAGAAGAGTTTGGGAGGAGAGGAGGACAGCTTCTTTATAAATGACTGCCGTTCTTTGATCACTGACTGCCTTAGGGTGTAAACATCCCCTCCTCTGTCTTTTTTATATTCGGGATGAGACAGTCACTGCACCACTTCATCATAAAAGGACTTTATCACGAGTACAAGCACTGCTAGACAGGTGGGTCATTTTAAGTCGATTGCCAATTAGCAGCAGTTGCCAGCCATAAAACCTGCGTGGCGATCATGAGTTTTATATCTGGGTTTCCATAGCAAAAGACTTAAAGTGTCCCAAAGACTAAGCTACTAATTTGTGTCCAAATATGTGGTTGCATCGGTCACAAAAGCTGCAAAATTACTTGATTTGTCAACAAAAATCATGCCTCAAATGACAGATACAGAAACAGCATCAACAAAGTCATCAGTCAGTTCAAACTAACAAATTAATCCTGTTAAGTGAAGCTTAAAATGACCAAGATTTTAAGTAATATTTGCAAAGTGATTCTTTTCTTTTTAAAGTTTCTCTTAAAAGTTAAGGGTTTCTCTTTAGAATTAAAATAGAAATGACTAAATAAGCAACAATCAAAGTTAAAGTTAAGAAAAAACATCCTTAGATATTTTTTATTAAGATTTAGTCGCTCACAAACTCATCTAATCTGCTTCATCAGGCTTGATCGACAGTGGCACAACTGTCAGACTTTCAGTCGACTCATTGGCTTCAAGTTTCAAGAGAGAAGGGCACAGACCGAAATCTCTCACGCGAAATATTAAAGACTGTTCTGAATTTGACAGAAACGTGTGTGTTCATGTAGACCAACATCACACTTAGTAAAAAGCTTACTGAGAAAATACGTTCTCAGTGGCTTTAAGATCTGTTGTTGTTTTTTTTGGCCTTCGCAATATCAATTTAATTGCTTAAAGATTCAAGTCCCTTTTCATCAGGTGTTATTTTGTCTACCCCTTGTGTTTTCCTGGAGTGTTTGGTGCATTGATGTATATTAGGTTATACAAGCCTGCAGACCCGACTTCTGAAAGGGCTTAACCGACTCTGCTACATCAGGAAAGGAAGGCAATTTTTTTTAAAATTTGTATTAATATGTATCTGCAAGAATTTTAAAGCTCTGCAGGTACTTTTGGTACAGTACAAGCATTATAGCATCCTCGAGGTGCTCAGTAACCAAGTAACCACAGTGATTTAATGTCACATCTGTGCTTTGTTTATGCTTGGAAGCAGATTGGGTCTTTACATCAGCCATAAGCAACAACAACATTAAGTCTCTCATAACATTTCATGTCTACTGATGTGTTTTCCACTTTTTTTTGTAGCATTAGTGAGTGTGAGTTGACAAAAGAAGCTCACAGAAAATGTACAGAGGAAAACAGATCTCTAACCTGAAACCTGATTAAGTAACAGTCGTCTTTTTCAAGATCTCAGCCTTCTGTAAGAGCACGTAAGAAACAAGTCCAGATTCATGGCAAACAGACAAAATGATAGACTACAGGGAAGACAATAAACGTTGGGATACAGTCACTACTCACTTGTCTTTGGGGTCTTCAAAGCCCTGCAGGACAGAAGAGAAAACAGAAAAGAGAACAGAAAAAAAGACAATTAGAAGTTGGAATAATTAGAATTGAAAACTTCTAGTGTTCAATCAGTCAGACCTTTATTTATTACCCATTTCGAACCAGACTGAGCTCACTTTTTTTTACCCTAATGATCCCATTAACAAAACGGGCAAAAGGTTTAGAAATTTCTAGTAGAATCTTATTTTTTAAATTGGTTCATTCAATTATAACATTTATAAATATATACATATAAAAGTCACCTGAATATCAGGAGCTGGTTTCATTGGACGCATTTAAAGTAATTCTAAATGACTTGGTACAGTTTTGAATGATATTTTATAATTCTGTAATTTGTTCTTGTTTTATGTCTGCAACCGTGTTATTTGTGCTGTTGCCTGTCTGCCAGGACACTCTTGAAAAACAGATTTTTAATCTCAATGAGTCTTTTACTACTGGTTAAATTAAAAAATGCTAGATAGATAGATAGATAGATATAATCAAAAGCCAGGCTGACCGTAGCCTCAGTTTGCAGCTGTAATATGAAGCAGGAAAAAAAGAATAAAATACGGGATCAGGGCATCTCTGCTTTAACTGAGCTCTGTGACTTCCCATAAAGAAATGTTATCTTCATACAGAGACTCTGGCTTTGGGGCCCCCTGACCCCTTGGCCTGCTGGGTCTGTGCCTGGTAGGCCCGTTCAGTAATGCATCCTCCATGTCCAAATCTAAAGTGCATTACAATGAAGTGAGCCAATGCATCTCTCTAGCTCCCTCTTCTGGATAAACACATCAATGTCACACAAGGAGCACAGCTGGCTTCTACATGCAAAGACTGTAACTAGGCCTACAACTAACGATTATTATGTTCATTATCAATTAATCTGTGGATTATTTAATCTTTATTTTATCTATAAAAAATATCATAAAATAGTGAAAAATGTCTGTTACAGTTTCTCAAGAGTACAAGGTGACGTCTTCAAATGTCTCGTCTTGTCCGACCAGCAGTCCAAAACCAAAGATACTCAGTTTACTATCATGTATGACAAAGAAAAGCGTCTAATTCTCACAATTGAGAATCTGGAAACATCAAATATTTGGCATGTTTGCTTAAAAAATGACTAAAGCGATTATTCAATCATCAAAATAGTTATTAGCCGAGTAAAAACTTTAAAAACCGCATTCCTGCTTGTTCCACTCTTTCCTCACAGAGCATATCCATCCATACCAGCACCTCCCCCTCCCTCACATTTACATGAAAATTCTCTCTCATGCCCTCTGTGCGTCCTCTGTCGCTACAACTTGCTTTATCTTCAGAGCTTGCCGGGTGATTAATGAGCAGTGCAGCAGAGATAGTGAGAGAGAGAGAGAGAGAGAGAGAGAGAGAGAGAGAGAGTGATGGGCAGGAGGAAAATAGAGGCTGAGGGTGAAGATTAAAGTTGATGTCAGGAGCGTTAATGTTTCTGCAAACTTTGAAAGATTTCTGTGAGTCGGAGCGTAAAGAACACACAGACACTTTGGCGACACGCTTGTCTGATATGGGGCAAACGGAGAAAAAAAAACAAAACACCACTGACATGATGTCAGGACCAGTAATTGAAAGTACTCATCCAGGACGACAGAAGATAAGCATGTGTTGGGAGTTTTTGGTAACGCTTTATATTAAGGTCCTTGTAATAAGCGTTAGTTAATAGGTAATAAGGCCCTTATAAGATGCTTATTAACATTATTATGTATTAATAAGACTATGTAAGTGTAATGCTATTATATAATTGTTTATAATAGCATTACAAAGTAATTTATTGAGTCTTACTAACTAACCTATTCTGTCATTGTTAAACCTTTACTAAGCTTTTTTGCTAGTAGCTGCAAAAAGCATAGTTAACTGTTAATAAGTGTATAATAAAGGATTTATTGGCGCTCTTTTCTTTGTCTGGTCAGTCATATCGGCTGTTGTTAACCACCCATTTGATGTTGCATTTATCCTAAAGATAACTGAGCTGCCTGTGGGTCAATATACGACTTAGTTATCATATTAAAATAATTGATGTGGAAATCCATGCACACTGAGTGCTTAACTGAGCACACAGTTAGAAAAAGTGGAAACTGTTTTGAAGCACGACTTGTAGAATATGCACCTGACCTTCAGAATAAAAGCAGGGAATGACAAGGACATTTTAAAAAAAAGTTTGCTGTATTTAACATTCAGTCATACAGCAAGTAAAAATATTATAATATCACGTATGCCTGTATGTCCGTCAGTCATTGTACAATTTCTTTCAAACTCCGCGCCCCTGGATTGTAACGCAGGCGTTCTGTTATAAATATGTCTCCAAGCCCAAGCTGAGATGATACCACAGAAATCACTTTGTTTTCACTAGCTGAGTAGTATTGTGGAGTTCCCCTTTAACCTGTGCTTTCATTTAGTTACTATGGAGGTTAAATAACAAATTAAATCACTTTTCACAACTGTTAAATTGTGCACACAGATTTTCATTTCAGTCATTGCTTCTACCTCCTTTTATTTTTTCTTGATTGATTTTATTCTTATTGTTGTGATTGTTTTTCTTTGCCTGTGTTTGAAATGTGCTATATAAATAAAGCTGCCTTGCCTTGCCTTACCGTGTGACCTGTAAACAGAGCCATTTTTGATAGTGTGTTAAACAGCAATGTAAAAATAAAACTTATTCAGAACTGTGCATGTGGCCTGGGCCTCCTCACATTCTTCCCTATAATAGATTCACTGAGAGAGGTGGGTGGACTGATGATATGAATAAACAAAAAACAATTCTGTGTGTGTGTGTGTGTGTGTGTGTGTCAGGTGTGGGTGCATCCATTCACTGAGTGAGTCACCGTTTGCAGGGTCGGCTCAGCAGGGAGAGCTACAGTACGTAAATAAAAATGAATCTTGACATGGTTAAGCCTGCTTTTCCTCCAAATCAAATTCAGCCCAGGAGAGGTTGAAGTATAGAGGATTTGTTCCCCCCCCCCCGCTCAACTGGCAGCAGTGGACCGACAATTTGTTGTGGCGCTCGCTTCATCGCAGCCGCCTACATGTTGCTGTGGTCTCTCTGAGAGCTCAGAGCCTCTCAGGGCCGAGGTGAGGAGTGAGTAGGCGGAGCGTGCCATGAAGGGCCATCACCGCTGCATATCAAGACTGCAGATCAAAGGATTATTGCTAATAACAATGTGTTGGATTCATCACCAAATGAGAGCTGAGACGAGATATTGACAGGAGAGTCACCTGGCTGTGGCACTCTAACACCGACACGCATAATAGCAGCTCTACAAAGCAGAGGGTCCGGACGCTTTTTTTAAATAACAATGACCACCTTTTAAATTTTCCTCACCATCCTCTTCATCTCCTTGGAGACCTGGTTGCCGCCCAGATGGTTGTAGAACGGACGGTCAGTCCAGTGGCCACTGTTGTGGGTGACAGAATTGGTCCTCTGTCGGTTCATTTTAGCTATCATCGCCTTTTCCTCTTTCTGTAAGAAATAAAGATATGGAAATGGGTAGGAACTAAACAAAAAATAAACTTTATTTACAGACACAAAATCTCTTTCAACTGGTTCAGCTGACAATCTTGCCTCTACAGGACTATGATGATTTTATCTATATGCACCGTCTATCTCCAGCCGTAGAAAGTACATTTACTCAAGTACTGTACTTCAGTAAACTTTTGAGGTTCTAGCATTTACATTTTATGCTATTTTGTACTTCTACTCCACCAGATTCAGGAGGAAATATAGCACTTTTTGCTCTTAAACATGTATTTCAATCATATATCAATGCAGGACTTGTACTTGTACCTAGAATATTTTTATATTGTGGTATTTCTACATTTACTGAAGTGAAATATCTGTATACTGCACTTAGTTCTCCACTCTCCACCTCCTTTTCAGTCACTAGATATTTTGTATTACAGAGCTGAGATTCATAACAGGTGATCACTTGACGTACACACTCTTTATTGTATATTTATAAAGCCCTTCAAGAAAAACAGCCTATATATCGTGCATCACTTCTACAGTATAGGAAAAGTTACAAGTTTACAAGATCTCAAGACTGGCTTCGAAACCACGACTGGAAGGAAAAAAAGCAAATCAATTATAACTGCATAGAATGTATTTGTCAAAAAGGAAAATATAAAAAGTAACCAAAATAATTAGACTGTACAATCTTCCTTCTGTCTCCCAGCATGATCATCAAATGAGAGGAAGATATCACTTCACATGACATGCTATCTATAGTCACAGCTTGTGATCCTGCTGGAGGACAGAGACAGCAGATAAAAGCAGTCCAGTCATAAACAAACTGGAGCTCACGCAGTGAAGCAGAGATGAACTCATTCCAATCCGAAACACAGTTCATGTGGGACAGAATCCCAGTTTATAAACAACGATATGTACGCTGTGGACTGGCTGTGTGCATTTTAAAAGACAGCTCCATCAGGAACAGCACTGTAGTTTTGGTTGTGGTGATGTGTCAGAAATATCACGTTCTTAGCTTCAGCACAATTCAACACCCACACGTCGATGGTCTCAGTGGATTTATGGAAAGTTACAAAGTTGTGTTGTTTCAAGCCTTAATTCACATGTACCATCAGCCCTCAGCTTACAGTTAAAATACTGCCTAGTTAATGGTGTCATGTGCACATTTGTAACATGGTTAAGGCTTTTCAGTTTTTAATAATTTTAACCAAAAACTACACACATTTTACTTTTAAAAGCAGTAGATAGATTTTACACAGATTTTATGTTTCTAATCATCAAAAAGTTGATGATTCAACACATTTTGTAGGAAACTAGGTCATGCAGTGATGAGGACAGTTAAAGTGAAAAGAGAAATTTAGGAGAAATGCAAAAGTTTCTGTTTATGCTGTGAATTAGACCCTGAAAGTTATTAAAAATCAATACATGGTGAAACTCCAGAAGGCTTGCACTGTAACTCGTGTTTAAAGAATGCCATTTTTACTTTTATTTTTCAATTGTTAAAACAAATATCAATACATTTCTGAATTTTTCTAAAGCTGCATTCATTCATTTTCTTATATTGTGCTTAAATGATTGCCTCTTTTAGCTCACTGTTTTGGTTTTTGCAGCACATTTACTGTTTGGCTCATTCTCAGTGCTCTCATCAACCTCGTTTCCAGCAGCAGCTACCTGCCCAGCAAGTAAAACTAGCAGCTAAATAGCCAGATATTTTTCTCGGAAACCAAAAAAAAGATCTAAAAAGGAGAGTGAACATTTTAATCAGACAGACAGAAACATGATGGGATAATAATATTTCTCTGTGTTTGCCCAATGTGTAATGTTTGCTAACACAGTATACCTATAACAACTTTTAAAGGTGATAATGTATCAGGGCTGTGTGTTTGTCAGCTTGTTGTGGAGTTCTTCTGCCCCCTAGTGGCTAAAAATCAATGAATGCAGCTTTAAATAAAAAAAACATTTAAATAGTACACCCTAAATATGTTGTATCTTTTTAAGTGTACACTTTGGCCATGGCAAGTTTTAAAAATAAGGAGGACCGTACCCTTTTCTGACTGCAGCCCACAATGAGGTAGGTTTCTATGTTGTGCTTCTTCAGGTAGGCATTTCTTTCTCCCCCTGTTCCCTGCTCCACATCATAGTCCCCGTTCAGATAATTCAGAGTGGCTTTAGTGATATGGATACGTCTGAAATGGGAACAACACACATACAGTTAATGCTCATTATTCAGATAGCACAATAGGTATAACGTACAGTTAGTTACTATTACTGGAGAGACATACCCAGCTTTGCCCCCAGCCTCCATCTGATTGGCTAGTGTGACGTCATTGGACCAGACGTCAAACTGCCACTTCCTGAGTCCCAGCACCCCACAGTGCACCCTGCCGCTGTGGATGCCCACTCGCATGTTCACGTTCACACCAGTCACCTCCCGTACCAGCCTGCAAAAAACATCAAAAAATGATGGTGAATGATCTTTTAAAGTCACAAAAATCATAATCTGCAAACAATAATCTGTAAGATTATTGTTTCTAATTTTGTCAACATCTTGTGTGATACATGTTGGGTGCTGCGACCATTTGTTAATCAGTGCTTGTAGTTCTGTGATTTCTTTCGAACTAGATTTTTTTGTTGATTGTTGAGTTTCCATATAAGGTGCTTTGTCGATGCAGCTAACAATATCTCTGCTATTGTGAGAAAAATATGTTTTGGGTGAAAGTAACAGAAAATCTAAAATAGCTGTTGGTTGAATCACTTACTGTATGTGTTCTGACGACAATAGTAACATTTATTTTGCCTGAACAGATTCTGGATTATTTATCTGACTTAATTAGTAAAGCATTGTTTATCTTATTATCATGAAGTGAATGTTTTGGATGCGTCTTGCTGCCGACTGTGTGAAGTAGGAGACGTGTTGATGATGACTGTCAACGTGGCAACAGACAGTAGTCTCAAAGATAAAGACGGCTAGAGGCAGCCATGGTGTCTTGCTTTGCTGCAACAAGACTGATAGCAGCCTTAAATGATCAGTCGAATGACCTGAGTGGACAAGGGCATTGCTGCAGCCATGCAGTAGTTGTGATTAGATAACAGCAAAATACGCAGATAACCCTGCAACTGGACTAATCTCTGCGCTGTGACCCAGAGGTCTGACTGAAGACCACCTCTGAGTTCATATCTGCTTTGGAAAACAACTTCTGGGTGCTGTGACACTGTCATGGTTTCACCAGCTGGGGGGTTTGTGGTGTTTCTGCAAAATAAAAGCTACAGTTACTCCAATAAAAAAAATGTGGAATAATATATTCAGATCCCATCAAAAGTCTAAAAGTGAAACAGAGAAAAAGCAGCAAATACTCACACCTGACAAGCTGGAACCTGCACGTTTGACATTTTTACTTGATAAATTATTTAAATAATTACTTGGTTAATCTTTTAACCATCTTTTAAAGGAAAAGTTCAACATTTTGGGAAATGTTTTGGACAGAGCCAGACTAGCGGTTTCCCCGTTTCCAGTCTTTGTGCAAAGCTAAATTAGCCGGCTGCTGGGGGTAGCTTTATATTTACTGTACAGACATGAGAGAGGTATCAATCTTCTCATCTAACTCTTGGCAAGAAAGAGAATAAGCTTATTTTTTCCAAAATTTCAAACTTTTCCTAGCTAACTACCTAAGTACTAGCTCAGAGCATGCTGGGATAGACTCCAATACGAACGTTACTTCTCTGAACAGCATAAGTGGGTACGGAAAACTGACAGATGGATGGATGAATTAATAGAGGGGACATTGCTAACAGAGCACAGTGAGGCAGATCAGCTGCGACGGCTTAGAAACTTAAAAATAAAAAACCCTGAGGAGCAGACCGGCCCTTCAGAGAGTGAGCAACAGACTTTTCACATCCTTCACAACCACAATCAATGTGTCAGCCTCGAGCCTTGAACTGTGACCTCAACCCCCAAGCAGAGCAATGATATTAGATGTTGCATTTGTCAGTTTGGCTTTGTGATCATTTACAGGAGCTAACTGAGATATGAAAAAGAGTGGAGGCACCAGTAGTTTTTGGATGTACAACAGAAAAGTATTCCTGTATAACAAGTGACGTTACTTATTACCGCTCCCACGGCAAATGAATGATTCCCATAAAATATAACTAAAACTGCATCTGGAAATCATCTATTCATCCACCGAGCGGTTTTCCCACCGACTGTTCCGCTTACTGTACATACTCTGAGACAAGAGCGTCCGTTACCATTTTACATATATTAGCCATTTTTATTGCAGTCACACGTTAACCAGTGATGCCCTGTTAACCCGGGGGGCAACTTACGAGATGGCCTCTATCATGTCCACCCCCATCTCCACACAGCAGTGGGCGTGGTCGGCCCTCGCCTCTGGCAGCCCAGACACGCAGTAATAGCAGTCTCCCAGGATCTTGATCCGCAGACAGTGGTTCTCCTGTCAGGAAAGAACAACTTACTGGAAGTGTACACCAAGTCATACATTGAAGAAGAATTTACTGTGGTGAGTTACATAATGACTTCACTTTTACATTTCTTCCCTTGAATACAGTAAACTGTACAGCTTGTTCTGTTCACACGCCTTAGGTTCATTCATCCTTTAATATTACTGGCTGTCGTAGGTGGTGGGGTGTGACCTGTGGGAACGAGGATTTTCAGCATGTGTGTGCTTGTACAGGTGTGTCTGTGTGTGCCTGTGTATTTGTGGACTATTGTATGTACTGAAACAAAGATGCCTTCTACAAACCACAACCTCACAACTGTTGCAGCCAAGTCCAACCTTGAACAAACCTTATTATGGTCATTTAACTGGTACAGCTGGTGTCTTTCCAACCAGTTTTCATGTTAAAATAGCATCTTACAGTCCAGCTATGTGGCAAAAAATACTTTTTTAGAAAAAGTGTGAAAGAAAGCCGAGTGCAAAATCTGTAAGTGATAAGTGGCTTCAGTCACGCAGGCCTCCACTCCCAAAATCAGAGAGCAGAGCGGCATTCAAAAGGTGAAGGCTTCAGGGTGTAAGACAGGCCTAACTTTAATACTAAACATCCAAGAACAAAAGTCAACCTCAGGTCAGCACTTTAAGGGTGATCATACACTCACAAATAATCACTTGGGCATATTAAAACTGATAAGAGGATATTCTGAAAAACAGAGTCCAACAATTCTGTATGGTTGGACTTTTCCACCTCAATCATGGTGTACTTGTAAGAGGAATTGTTGTCCTACCAATGTACATTATAAAATTTGAATAAATACTATTTCATGATTAATTAGCTGTAGTTCTGTCTGTTTAAAATTAGGCTTGAAATCACAATTTTCCCAGGGAAAGAATGACATATTTTCAGGTAAGTCAGTAATCATTTTAAAATCACAGGAAAACATTAAACTCTAAAATGAACAAGCTAACCACTGATGTTAAATTAAACCATCATAGAACAGCGCAGATGTTGCTATAGATATAGAAGAAGTAAGCAGACATATAAGCGCGCTTGTTTCTCAGACTCAGTAACAACAACTTAAAGCTGCTCTCATCAGTATTTTTATATTAACAATTCATTAAATGACTTTATTAATGTGGATAGGGTCGCTCATAGTGATGAACCCACTGAGAATGATCTGCAGTTCCCTCTCAGCATTGTTTTCATTTACAGCACATTTACACACATTTACGGTCCAATCTCATTGCTCTCCTTAACCTCATTTCCAGCCACAGCAGGGAGCTGTTTTCATTGCCACTGTACACTACCTGCTGTGCACCAAACGCCAGACAGACAAAGTTAGCGACTAACTTGTGAGCAAAGTGGAACATTTAGCAGCTAAAGAGCGATATATTTCCTCCAGGAGTTAGTGGATACCAGACCAGAGCTAAAAGGAGAGTGGATGTTGGACTTACATTCACCAGGTGGCCACAAACACGACTCCTAATGAATCCTAATGTTGCTCCATGTCTGCTGATTGTGTAAATAATATTAGTAAACTGTTTGCTGGTAATTGTACCATATCAACTTAATAATGATAAGATTTCAATGTGTTTACAACTTGTTTCTGCTGCTCCCAAGTGACCAAAAAATCAATTATTGCAGGTTTAAGGAGGGTGGAGGCAGAAATCTTACACATAAAACCAAAACTATCTGTTTTTATTTGGTCTTTTTTTTGTTCGTAATTTAGATGAACTGATCCTTTAATGGGCATTTGGCCTCAGAGCTGAATCTTTGCACATTCAAACTGCTGAGAGGAGAAGACGCTGTATTTGCAGCTACTGTATGAAACACTGTTACATGGACACGAAAAGAAGGATCAATAGTTGCACCTTAGCATTGATTTTACACATTAGTCCTAGAGCTCAAAGACCTCTTGTCAGTGCGTGGGACGGCCATGACATGGCGTGTGTGTGTGTGTGTGTGTGTGTGTGTGTGTGTGTGTGTCTGTCTGTAGGGCCTGGGAGAACACTGTGTCTCATGATAGCCACCTGAGTATCTCTCCAGCACATGGCTCTAGGAAAATACAAAAAGACCCACTGTGTAAAGAGCACAGACAGAAAATGTGTGTGCAGTCTGTGTGTGTGTGTGTGTGTGTGTGTGTGTGTGTGTGTGTGTGTGTGTGTGTGTGTGTATACACAGACACAAGGTACATCTGGCATGGACATAAAAGTGTCAGTTGCAACCTTTCTGGTTTATGATGCCATTATGCCCGTTTCACTCATAAATATTGATTAGCACATCATTTCACCTTTCATAAACAAATGACATACATTGAGCATTAGCTGGACAAACAATGAAGCTTCCGGATTAGAAAAAGAAAATATCAATATTCATGAATGTGCCGTTCATGTAGCTGTGCTTCAGTTATTGGAAATGTGCTATAAACACGTGTCTGGCTGCAGGATATTGATGGCAGATATGAAGCAGATATTTTGGAGCTGCACACTAAACACTGGAACTCTTTGCACATGTTTGCATTTATGTTAGCATTGGATGATGGATGATGCTTTTATAACTGTATTTTCACTGTCTTTAAGATGCCCCCAAATGCTAAGAGGGATGCTAAGAGTGTTATAGCGTATTTTTTTAAATTGAGTAATTAACCACATTAAAATAAGGATCAAATAAAGTAAAGGCCTGTGTTTAAAACTACATCCACACACTAAATTAGCTAGATTTTTTGGAAATTACATTTTTATTAGGGAAAAAATCAAAAATTACAAGGATTGTAAAAAAAATCCTGAAAAAATAAAACCTAATTTTGCACATGTTTTCTGCTTTACTAGCCTTTTAACCATCTCATGACCCCTCCAGTTTACTTGAGAACCCTTGGGTGGTTGTATTGAATTTCATATGTTCTCTGTTGTTTGTCTGATCACTGTTTCAGCACCTCCTCTGTCAACATGTATTTAAAATGTTATGCTGAATACACTCATGAAAGACTAAGTCATGGATTATTTAGCACCCTTACCAGTGTTTCAATAACACATCAAATATTCAGACAGTTAAGATGGTATGAATATCACAAATGCCTCAAGGTCTTATTTGTCATGCAGCTACTGCTCCTCCTGTCCAGGAGCTTCAAAACAGCTTTTCCTCCTCTAGTCCTCCTCATGCACAGGAACTTGAAAAGAGCCTGTCCTCCTCTAGTCCTCCTTGTGAACACGAAGTCCAAAGAGTATGTCCTCCTTTACTGCTCCTCCAGTTTTAGATAGACTGTACTCCTCTTGTCCTTCTCACATACATGACTTTTGGGGAGCCTGTGCTCCTAACCTAAACGGTTGATGGTCTAATGGCCATCTGGCATTTATGTACTTTGTGCACATTCAGAATGTGAACCAGAAACATCATGCGCCAATGAATAAACTTTTCACCATTACACTATAGCCCCTTTTCCACCAAATTAGCTCTGGTTCTTGAACCGGATCAGTTCAGGATTCTTGGAACCAGCCCACTTTCCACCAGTTTTGAGCGGAACCCTTGTAAACAAGGATGCGTCATCAACGGAGGGCGTTGCACAATACACAACAGAAATAAACAGTAGTAGCAAGATGCTTTTGTTCTGTTATTACAGGTATTTGTTTTTATCCAAAAACCAAGCATGGACCAACTATTAATGACAAGAACACGTATAAGACTATTACCATAGTAGACCGTAGACCAGTGTTGCCTTCTCCATCCTCTCTTTCCAACCTGTAGAATATGACACGCCCACTGAGGTCATCACGGTTTGCACTTCAGGTAAAAGAAAACCTGCTATTTTGTGGTTCCAGCTGGGAACCAATTTTTTATTTATTTTTGGTGGAAATGCTCCGGTTCAAAGTTAGGTGCGCGAACATGGAACGGAACCCGTATGATTGTCCTCAAATACCTACATACTATATGCATCTGTGTGCACACATTAAGTTAGTCAGATGCTGTTGCGACCGCAGGTTAAA
This sequence comes from Maccullochella peelii, assembly GCA_002120245.1. NCBI lineage: Eukaryota > Metazoa > Chordata > Actinopteri > Centrarchiformes > Percichthyidae > Maccullochella > Maccullochella peelii. The sequence continues at coordinate 125,578 of LKNJ01000400.1, read as the reverse complement.
TAAACACCAGAGTGCAGTGCTGTTCCACAGTCCTTCTCATTATTAATTATCATGTACAGGATGTGCAGTGAGCTTACTGAGACGAATAACTCAATAACCCTCAATAACTGAGTTATTCTCCTCACTCACAATCACCAGAAGGAAGAAATGTGATCAAGCTTGTCTGTCCTGAAACCTAATATCACACATAAGGATAACTTCAGATGCTTTCATAAGCAACACCCAGTATAACACAGGATCTTACCTGAACAAGCCGTGTTTCATCAGCGTTATCTTTGGAAATTGAATAACATCTTTCTATATATGTGTGATAGGAATTGGTACATTATTTGTATGTACTGTTATATTTTCTGGTCATTGGCATTAATCTTTGACATTTACATTGGATGAATTGTGATTATTCTCAAAACAAACACAAAAAAATGAAATAAAATGAAACTATATTAGAATAAATGTACAATATCAAAAATGTGAGCACAATTTGTGGCCTTTACATACAGTATACATGTGTGTGATTGCATTCTTACCGCGGCCAGCTTATCAAAGCGGGCGAAGAGTTCATTAAGAGTCATCACCAACTCCTGCGCTGTGCACTGGGATGCCAGACTGGTGAAACCCTCGATGTCTGCAAATAAGATGCTGCAGAAACACAAAGACAAGAGAAACAGCATTCAACGTTCTTCATTCTCCCAGCTTGGAAAGCCCAACTCCCTCTGAACTGCAGTCCTTGACTCTGCTAACTGTACTGTTTGCCTGCTGAGGCTGCAGACAGGCATACAAACGTACTAGATACAAGTATAAAAGAAATAGTCATGCAAATTCAAGCAAACTACGTGTACGTTCGCCTATGCCTTATGGGCTAAGAGTGATAAACTCTGCCATGCTGATCGCAATGAAGGAACATGTTACCCAGTGCAACACTACGGCTCTTTTATGTGTTTTTTACGGTGGCCCTGAGAGCTCTGCGCACTGTAACTTAAGAAAACAGATGCAAACAGACAAAACACAAGAAAATTAAGAAAACATCTTCACCAATTTCACATACGCAGCATTTGGAAAACATGCTGAAAAGGGAGAAAACACTTATGGAAATGCACTGCAAGTAGCACAGACGACAACGGAAACTGTTTCCAGAGGACACTAAAAAGTGATGAACACGGCTAGGAAACGCTTTTTTGGTGGGACAACAAGCGTGCCACAGCCTTTTTAGTGTCCCCTGGAAACTGTTTCTGTTGTTGTCTTTCTCACTTTCCAGCATTTTTTCTAAATACTGCACATGTTGTCAGAATGATTTGCTTGCTTGTGTTTTGTCTATTTGCATGTGTTTTCTTAAGTTGCAGTGCACTGAGCTCAGTTTTTAGCAGTTTGTGGACAACAGTAGAGTTATATGTCACAGAGGCATAAGGTACGGTGTATCAGGCTTGTTTACAGTAAAAATTTGTTTTTGGTTTTAGACTCTTCATGCCAATTTTTTATAATCTTAGAATAAAACAACACCAGCGTTACCCTCAGAAAGCTATACTCTACTGATTTCTATTCAATCTAAAACATTTTTGAGTGAATTTACAAAGTGTGTTCTTGCTTTGCTGCAGCCCATAAAACACTTGATGTCAAAACCATTAAAAAAAGAAACTACTCTGGCCTTCCAGCTCGATACACCAGACAAGAGTTTAAATACAGGAAATTGTTAGGCTGGAATTGAAAGTGGCAGGGGTGGGTGATTAAATGAATCTGGTCAAGGTGTAGCACTGAAGCCAATGACGGAGGTGAAAGGTGTGAGACGGCAGTTGAAGCGGCTTTGTACAGTCATGTCTAAATGTTATACGATGCCTGTAATCTGGTGTTACCTGATATAGCATTTGTGCTAATAAGGTCTTGTCCTGGCAAAACGGCATGGAGAGAGTGTGAGTGTGACGGAGAGAGAGAGAGAGAGACCTAATACATTTGCGAGTAACTTGTAAAAAGTTGACTTCCCTTCCCTGAGAACAAGGTAAACTGATACAGCAGAGGTCTTTTTGTGATGGAGGCTTTTTCATTACTTTCCTAACACTGGCACAACAGCAGGACAGATGATCTCACAGGGCTGAATCATTTCTCTCAGAAAGACATAGGGACAAAGGGACCCAGCTGGCAGGTAGCGACAGCAATAGGCTCAGCATTAGCTGTGGGAGGCCTCACAGAAAAAGCCCACGAGCTTGTGCTGAATGGCTCAAGTTGTTCTGTGAAGCATCATAAAGGGTTATGCTACCACACAAAGTCACATCTCACGCTCGACATTTCTGTCTTCAATAAGCGTATTTATTCTCTAGTCATGGATTTCCTCCTGGGGAGAAACATGTGATGAACTTAAAAAGTCAAACTCAGATGGCAAGACCATGCCTTGTTGTCTTTTGTTACTTAATACTGCTTAACACTGTCTTTTCCTTGCCCCTTATTGTTTTTGCCATTCCCCTTATTGCTTTTGCTTTTCCTTGAAGGGCCAAGCTGTCAATCAACTGACTTTGGGCGGGCCTTCCTGTTAGTTATCAATTCATGCACACATGAATCCTGCTTTGGCAGGAGCTTTTTAGCACAGACAACAGGCTGTAGCAGGAAAGCAAAAGACATTTATTATCTTATTCTTTCCCAGATTTATTCTTTTTTATGGCACTCCTATGACTCCATAGTTAACAAGGCAGTCATCATAATCTGACAATTACTCTCTCACTCTACTGATTATTCATGCCACTGCTGCTCTTACGCACGCTACTTAGTCCTACCAGTTCCTCTATTGCAAATTTATTCTGAATAATCCTCGTAAATGTTATTTAAATTACAGACACTGATGATGTACAACCTTAACACATAGCACTCCAGTCCTGCACAATATTACATCCCCACTGATACTATATAAACATGGAATAGATTAGCTGCTTTTAAAAAACATCTGATACTACAACTCTTAATGTAATCTGGCAGAAAGTTTAGAAAGATTGCCACAATGCAGTATGATGTTCACAAAGCAAAGTGGTTAAAAGTTTCCCTAGCCTGTGCCTAAGATGTAACACAATAGGAAAACATAGCATGCATAATGTATAATATCTTGGCATCAGCCGTAGAAAGACAATTTCTGACATGTATTTAATTGTTTGTCACTTTTTTATTTTTTCTTTGTGTTTTTGAAAGAAAAAAAAAAGAGGTCTGAGTCTAAAATGATGCCATGATATTTATATTCAGCAACAACGTGCTCTGTCCTTTACCCCTTGATAAGAACATCCACATTAGGTGAGTTTAAAAACATACTGAAGCCACTGAGTGATGAAGCAGATTTCTCTGCTATTTCTTCCGTGCATACACAAGAGTGTAATTAGCATTAGTTCAATTCAATTCAGTTTTATTTATATAGCGCCATATCATAACAACGTTATCTCAGGGCACTTTGTCATAAAGAGCAGGTCTAGACCAACTCCTTATGTGTACAGAGACCCAACAATTCCCACCAAGAGCAAGCACAAGCAACAGTGGCGAGGAGCACATCAGCATGTGTATGTCTACACTATGACAATGCTTTGGAATATTATTTATTTATAAGCTACACAATATGGGGCCTAACACTGATGCTTGTGGCACACCTATTAGGCTCTTTATATTACTGGACACTGCATACTTTTACATATAGCATCCTACTGGTATGAAGACATCCATGCCATTACTGTAGTACTATGAGGTAGTGGGTGGTAGTCTTTATATTGTATTTTATGGTTTTTTTGCTCTTTTTGTAATGCAGCTTGCTGTACTACTGTTTCATATTATTCATATTTTTTCATATTTTCATATTTCATATTTTGTTGTGGTTACTGGTAAAGTAAAGTGATCTGTCCATGTTGCAACTGATTCACCTGTGTGTTACAAGCCTCGCCCCATTTAATGTGAACACATTCACAGCTGGATTATAAAATCCCAGGTTAACAGAGCCAGCTGATATCTAGCTGCATAATAACACTTGGCCAGACAGCATTGTCATTGTTTGATTATGTGAAGGCAGATATTGCTATGAAGAAGTGGCTTTCTGAGTCAGATCCCCCCACCCCAGGAAAGACAAGAGAGGGCTATAAATAAACAAAGGTTTCAGACCAAACAAGCTCACATGAATCTCACAGGGTAGGTCCCCGCTACACAGCCAAGAACATGGTGTGTTTGTACAGTATGTGTGGGCAGGACGTGCAAGTGTTTATGCTCATATATGCATGCAGAAAAGTGTGAGTTTGTATTCTGGTTACGTGACATTCATTTTGTCTGAGTGTTACGGCAGCGTTTGTTCAAGGTTCACAGACTTTTTCTCTTGGCTGCCCACATGCCCACAAGGAGCAAGGGTTTCAAGATGTCTAAATTTCCTCAATTTGGGTCTCAGGCTGAAAAGGATTAAGAGTTCCCACTCTGGGGTACACATTTCTGAGAATAATTGATTGTTTTCTGTGAACTGTTGCATGGGAGGTCGAGTGAAACCGGACACTTGACCAATGAGACAGGTCTGTCTCGCTGGGTAGAAGCAGTGGTGGTCAAAGAGGAAGGCAAGAGAGAAAGGGAGGATAAAGGAGGGAGAGGGAAGGAAGGGTGACATGCTCAAGAGGGACTGAAGGGAAGTGTGGACGCAGTAATGAGTGCTTTAATTCACTTGATTTTAACGCATATGTCTACAAAACCTCTTTGTATCCCAATTAAAAATTAAACAAATTGTAGTGCACCTCAACATTTACACACACACGCATTAATCTGATTTGTGCCTCAGCATTAAACCAAGAATATAATAATGACAACTGGCTCCATACTGTTAAGACCTGGATGCACACAGCAAATGAGGTTTATCCTAACAGAGATTTATACACTTAAAATACTTCACTTATGGGATAAATGCAAATTGAGTTTCCTTACACCATTAACATTACATCAGCATTAGACAAATTACCTGAAAGCGATTCCAACAAGCGCCCATGAAAAACAGTCGGATTTGCAGGCCCCAGACTTTTTCCCGTAGACAATCATTACAAAAGAAACAAGTTTACCACAAACACTGCAAACTGACTCTTTGTACGATCACACTTTTACCCATTAGGTCGAATAAAACTTAAGAAGTATCAGTATATTATTTACGTGCCCTTTTTATATGCCGATAGTCAACCACCTCAGACAGAAAGAAATCTTAATACGCATGTTTTATGGACCCAAAATTGTGGAAATCTGATGAAAAGATTCTGGTGAAGAAATTTGAAAATGTTTGTCTGCGATATGCTGAAATTGGTATGGTAGCACAAGTAGCCGCTGGTCCTAAGACTGAAGATGCAAAACCCTTGAGTGGACTGAACTTGGGTTCCTTTTATGGCTTATAAATTCAACTTTTGCAGGGGAACCTTTTATTTACTCAAAAGTTATATAAGCTCTCTTAAAAACCAGGCCATAGTAGGGCAGAACATTTCATTAAGAATGATGCATGATCCAAGAAACTTCCCCCCAAAAAACATACCTCCCACTAGAAACCTTCTCACTACTGTGGCAGATTTCAAGATTCAGTAACAGATTCAATTATTTAGAACATATATTTTTGCAGTGTAAAAGCCAGATGCTCTCTGCCTTATGGTAAAGCTATTTATAGTCAAATACATAATGCACCGATTTCCTGATGGATTATCAACAACTCCCCACTGACACAGTGAAGCAGTGAGCAAGGCCACTTCCCACAGCCTGATGTAACACCAGGAGAGACAGTGGGTGGTGAGCAACAAAAGCAGGAGAGTGAGAGAGGGTATGAGAAAGAGACCTGGGGTCTTTAAGTCCCATGTAATCGTTACCTTGGTGATGAGTCACTCGTTAGTACTCAACAATAAATCCTGGGGATTTTAGCTTTTGTAAGTGACAGGGACTGCAGAGGAAATCCTTAACTGAAAGGAAAGTGGAGTCTGACAGGGGAAAGATGTTGGACATTTTGTTATTTTGCATCTGATGAATTTAACAAAGCTGCAATATAAGGGTTAACTTGATTTCAAGTTGGTTGATGCTGTGTCCTTCCTTGAAAGACATGAAAGGGTTTAAAACGATAACCACACAGTAAGTTCTGTGAAAATGTGAATGCCTTGGAGGTAAATCTGTGACTCTCTGTTTGGTTTCAGATCAGTTTGTATTTTGGGTTTGGGATAAACAGAGCCTTTAGTGATCATTTCAAGGGTAACCGAGGACAAGACATGGAAGAAAGCAGAAACACTTACTTTGAGAGGGAAAGCTGAATACACAGAATCCTGAAACCATTAGCTTAATTAAATGTGTGGTTCGGGTAGCTGCATTGCTCTCTTGTTAGCTTAATTCCATGATAGGTTTTAAGTTGTTTTTAGGGTGAGAACTTTTATGTGATTCAAGCTGGTGATTTAACATCAACTTATTTTACAATTCTCTGACACTGATTTCGTCTGTTGTTGCTGCTGCTTATCTTACAGATATTTTTTTTTATTTTCATTGGGGATTTCCTGTTAACCTTATAGCACCCACTGATCCACCCGCAGGATGCTAGAACTGTGTAGAACTTTTACAGACTGCTAGTTACATAAAAAGTTACATGAACATGTAATATATGTATCGATAGACTAGACCCTTGTCTTTTGGGTTATTGTGGTAATTAGTGGTGACCAGAGTATACAACTAAAACCTCCCTGTCAACCTACCTTTAAAGCCGTCTGCCAAACCAAAAATGTAATCAATTTATGTCCAAATTAATCGCAAGGAATTACCTATAAAAAACAGTCAGATCACCCCAAAAGGGGTTGGGGGCGTTAACCCGTTAAAGGGTGAAAAAAATGGTCAAATACAAATAAATAAAGAGCGATTTTGAACTTAATTTTGTGGTGGTATTAAATGTTGCCTTGGAAAAGGGATTTGGACGATCCTGGGCCTATGCATCACCTCTAAAATACTCCAGTAAAAAAAAAGAAAAAGAGGTAATGCAACAATATCCATGCAAATATCTTAGAAAAAGGACAATACTGACATATCAATGTTTGGTAAACACGTTAGTCTAACGCTACAATAGAAGCAGACACATACAAATCAATCAGGATGAAGGCAGGATCTGGAATGATGAGATCTGGAGCTCACGGTTATAGTAAGAGCTTTTAAATAAGGTGCAGCAACTAGCATGTCCCCATCAGAGTAAGAAAAGGCAGTGACAACGTGGACATTTAAACTGCCTTGGCATTTCTTAGCAAGAGGTAAAGAGAAACAAATTGACAAGAAAAAATGGAAAAACAGAAGACTAATAGAGAGTAAATAGACTGTGCCTTCTCTTGCTTGCACAGCCACCACAAAATCTGTTCTGGGTCAGATCTCAGCTGAACCAAAGCTGTGCTGCGCTGGCATTGCCTGACCCTGCGATTCCCTCTCGTCTGGCACTAGCACTGCCACCAGACAGCTGCCTTTTATCTGCTCCCCCCCAGCTGCTTAACCCCACTGCTCTTGCTGATGGCTTGCTAACCTCAGCTAGGAAAAAAAAAAAAAAAAAAATTCACACAGAACCTTCAGACCTTTTCATCGTCATCTGGTTCAGATTGTTTTCTGCTTCTCTTTCTTTGTCTCTTTCTCATTCTGTTTTCATGTCCTGTTATTTTCTTTCTCTCTGTCTTCCCTTTGTCTTTCTTTCCTACCTCTTTTTTTGGCCAACTTTGTTGCATCCCCTAAATGAACTTGCTCTCTGCTCACTTGCAAACGGTGCTTATTTATGCTGCACTCCCTCTCATCTGCACAATCTTGCAAAACAGAAGCCTTACAGCATGTATGTGGATTTGTAATCCTCCAAGCTGAATTTAAAAGTATAACACGTAATAAGCAAAATATTCCTTTACTTAAACATTATAGTGGCAAACTGTGTGTTTTTGTTATCCCAGTAAGACAAGCGATCTCATCTTTACGCCTGAATAAAGGCAGTGAACATCGACTGATTTGTATGTTGTATGTGTGCTGCGTGCATGTGTGTTGCTGTCTGCTCACCAAGGACGGATTCTCAGGTCAGGCTCGACTCCAACAGCATCACCCAAAACGGCCTTATGTAACACACAGGCGCATAATTAACTGCATTACACACACTAAAACCATGTGTGCTTGCTGTGCAGTGTCAGTTCTTATCCTAACTTCAATTAGAACATGGAGAACAAAGGCAAGGTCAGTTCCTCTAATTTATGAAATGTTCTTTCCATGTCTTTCTCTTCAGGGTGCTGCTGGCCTACATAACAGCAACAGCAGTTAACAGTCACAGTGTTCTGAATATTTCCCAAATGCTCACAGGGCGACCCGGTAGCATCAAAACATCCGCTTCAAAGCCCTCTTGTGTAATACCTTAGTCAGCACAAATTGTGGCCTCATTGCTTAAGCCACAGGACATCATTTTACTCCAGAGGACAAACACAAGTGGCATGCCACTCTCAGGAAAAGGTACAGCAGAATTGTACCTTTTGGGTACAACATTTTGTTACTGGGCCACTACCATGAACAATACATTAAGGTGCCATTTGTTGAAAGTCAATTTTGAAGGAAAATACTATACCTTCAAAATTGAAATTATGTAGTGACAATGATTTACCTTTAAACAATGATATGAATCATTTGGGAATATTAAGAAATCCAGAGTGATGCCCTTTTTGCTGTATACCAAGTTCACTAATTCCCACTCTTGCCTAGGGAGGGTGTAGACAGATGGAGACAGTGTAGCAGAGCTGCAGACTTCACACTTAAGTCACAAAAATGAGAGTTTGAAACCAGGACCTGATTGCCCAGAGACTTGACTTTGTTAAGACTTGACTGCCTAAAGATGACTAAAGACTTGAAAGCAAAACCATTCTACTCTTTTGATTTAATGTGGTAAAATCCTGACAAAACAGAAATAACTTCAGGCAGATTTTGCATATCCATATTCCTTGCATATTTAACTATTAGGCCTGTGCGTTGAAAGGACTTGGCCTCAGCTATGTAAAAACAAACAGCCATGCTAATGGCTCTCATCTTAGTTTAGCATGCTAACATGCGTAAATTAGCATTAAACACAAAGTACAGCCGAGGCTGATGGGAACGTCATTTGCTAATGTTGCAGGTATTTGGTCCAAATAAACCAAAGTATTGGAAACATTTTTACCTGATACTAGCGCTAGAGGAAAAGTCACTGTATCATTAAAGTCAGTAGGATACATCGTCTGGGCACCATGGATATGTGTCCAAGGTGTTGTGCCAATCCATCCAGTAGATGTTGAGCTATTTCACAGACAGACCAACCAACTGACTTGAAATTTGCATCTAAAGACTTGGAACCTGACTTGCCCTCAAGCACTTTTTACTTAAGATTTGACTTGGACTTGCCCCTAAAAGCTTAAAAACAGCTCTGCAGTGTAGAAAGGCAACCAGTAGGAGAGGGTAGTGCTGCCACAAGGACCTGATTCCTCACCAACTTCTCTCTACTAATTGTTTTCAGTGGAGCCAAACTGCAGGCACCATTGCTTGAACTGAATTGAACCTCTACAGTGGTAGACGAGCTTTTTCCCCCTGCACCACCCAGGTGATTCATTCAATACGCAATTAGCTGACTTTGGTAACTGTAGTTCAGGCTGAAAAATCAGAAACTACTTGTACCTTTATGTTGGCTCAAAGGGTATAATTATGTGCCTTTTATGGTTCATCTGTGAAAAATGAATAACTCTGGTACCTCTGTCTTTGAGTGCTCAGGACTCCTGAATAAAGAATAGAGGACAGGCAGATGGGTAGAAAAATACAGACTCTAATGCATATCTCCTGCAGCAGGCAGGTCCAGGCCCCAAGCGACTCCCTCTCCACCTCCCTCTGTTTCCCCTCTTACTCTTTAGTTGCAGCAGTCAGAGCTGTCACTTCTCTTCCTGTTGTTACTCGGCCTCTCAGCAGAGCTCCAATTAACAAAAGCCACTGCCCGCTCCCCGACAGGCCCGGTCACACCTGGTTAGCTACCCATTAACCACACACTCATGACCGCAGACAGAATTCAGCCAAGCTTAGCGGATGCTGCTAATGTGCTGCCTACTCCCCAGTGAGTCACAAAAAAAACCTGCAGTAGGACACCTTACAGTACCAAACCAACACTTCCACTTCTTTTTTGTCTCTTGGGTTTGTTTGCTCCTGTTGAAATTTCTATTGGTTTGGCTCCTCTAGTAACTTTTTCTAAGGTAAGAATGAGTTACAGGTTACAGAATTGTGTTTAACCTTGACAGCTGCAGTAACGAATACATCCACTGTGAACCAACACGACCATCTTGGCGTTTGTCCCTTAATTGCAGGCAAAACAACTGCATTGTTATTTTGGCTAAACGTCTGTGTGTGCACGCTCATTCATAAGTGCTCATGTGTCTTGGTGCATATTGGTTTGGATGTCACTTGCCCCGAAAATGTCCTAACTTTTTACCCCTGCCCACTCTCCAAAAACAATCTGCGCTCTTACCTTTACTTAACTCTTAAACTTAGGCAACAAAAAAAGGGAAAATTCCTGATAATGATTGCAATAATAGTGATGAAAAGACCTTTGTGTACAAGAGCTCCGAGTATGCGACCTGATGATCTAACCCCTGAGGATTCAAAGGGACACGTCAAAGTGATAAAGGGCTTCAATAGCACCTATTATGTATCGAGGTTTGGGCTTCCACCTGACTGTGACAGCTACAGGCCATAAAACTCTCACTACGCAGTTTGATACTTGGGCTGCTGTTGCTCTACACACACAGAGTTATAACAAGTGTGTTTCTCAGTGTCACCTTGATGCAGTGTTTTGTTACTCCACAAGGTGGTGCCAAACCTAACCACAGTTGCATCTGTCCTGTGGGATTACACAGTAAATGATCTCCTATTTTATGATGTAAGTGTTCACAGTTATTAGAGCAAATCCACATCATACACACCCAAGTGAGGTAAACCAGTGATTCAATACTGCATCACTGAAACTGCATGGAGCCTGGACCAAAGACAAGAGACTGAATGAACACAACAGAAACAAACAACATCCGCTGCCTGTGAACATCACTACAAAACCCGCTCAAAGCATCGACTAGGAAGAGGTCAAAGTCATCAGTCAGTGGACGATCAGAAAAAGATCAAGGAGGCCGTTCACATCACCAAACACCAAAGACTATCTTTAAACAGAGACAGGGGTTATGATCTCCTCCCCATATACAGCCACCTGTTATCATATTATGGAAATTCTATATGTACTGGGAGTCCACATCATCAAGACTATTGAAGCGTCCATTTGTCCAATCCTCACTGACTCCGATCTCCATTCGACTATCACTGTTCTCAGAACTAGCTGAGAGGACAGCGGTCAGACCAGGCTGAGAAACATCAGAAATTGTTTTCACGCAGGCTCCACTAAGGGAGTATACTGGAAGAAAACTGCATTGATCATAGTTTTTTTATGTTCGTAGTGAAAGTGTAAAGCACATAGTAAAACTGGAGGCCATGATCATTTTACATACTGTTAATAAGCGCACAACAGTGGGAGATTGTGCATGTTGTGTCTATCTCAGAGTTACATTTGACAAAATAGAAGTACATCTGTTCTGTGAGACGGGCGAGTAATGGATGCCAAAAAACGCTTAAAAAACATTTTCTGCTTGGATTGCCCTTTAGGTGGTGCACGGTGGTGCAGTTCCAAACCCACCGGTCGGCTGGGGCCTTTCGGTGTGGAGTTTGCATGTTCTCCCCGTGTCCTTGTGGGTTCTCTCCGGGTACTCCGGCTTCCTCCCGCCATACAAAGACATTAGGTTAGGTTAATTGATGATTCTAAATTGCCCATAGGTGTGAGCGTGAATGGTTGTCTGTCAGCTGGGATTGGCTCCAGCTCCCCCGTGACCCTCTGAGGATAAGCGGTATAGATAATGGATGGATGGATGGATGGATTGCCCTTTAGACCACGTGATAAGAACTGAACCATCTCTTTGACGACTGAGCACTGATGGTGACGGAGGCCATGAGATGTGGCTGCAATTTCCAAAAAGTGGGACCTTGTGCTGAAAGGGGTTTTGCTACTGCCATTTCCAAGGTAAATAATGAACCTTCAAGCTCACTTACTCAGTGTTTATTTAGCAGATATATGCTACACTGTAGGAGTACAGTTACTACAAATAATGACAGAGGCATGTTTTATGTTTCAAGCTTTTACCTTCTTCCCCTAATATCGTCAGACAGCGATAAAGATAAAGGCTACTGACCAGCTGATTGCTCAGTAGCAACAATACAACTGATGAAAAAGATGATAATTTATGAACAACATACCAACAAACCAAAAATAATAGATTCAAGCAAATACTGGGACGTTCCACTTCTTAAGGAAGTATTTTGCCATTTAAGCAATGCTACGGAGCAATCAGCTGGCACACCTGAAGCAGATCTACAACTCCACCTCCTCCTGTTGATTTTAAAGTAAAACTTGAAAGCTTGAAATATAGCCAACACACATCTGTCATTGTGTGAAACTTTTAGACTTTTTGAATATCAGTACAAGTTTTTTTTGGAATATGCTACATGTTTTGTAGGAAAGTTTATCAGCCTTTTAGGTTGAAATAGGGCTTAAAGACATATTGTTACAATAATGTAAACAATGGATTTACAACTTTTTGCTTTAAATGAATATAGGTTATTTAAAAGATAAAACTTTATGATTTCTTAAAATTGATTATATTCTTGGTTGTTTGCTTTATGGTGACCAGCAACTGGTGGTCAGAGTTTATTCTAATTTTTAGTATGATAATATTGTCATTACATTTCAAATGATATTACACTCTGTACTGTCACTGATACTGTATGTAGAGACGTGTGAAAAATACTCATGGGAAAATACCATGCAGCCTATTGTCATGGCAACGCCTGCACTTCTCCCTCCTCCTGTGCCTGTGTCTGTGGGTGGGCTGCACCATTCTGGATTAACGTTGATTAAATCATGGTTTATTTTACTATTCTGTTGCACCAAAATTTTAAACATTGTTTTACTACATCTGCTAAATATGAGTTGCACTAACAAGTATTAATTTAAACAAAGATTAGAGTTAATCATAGTTTAGCTAAACTTGGTGTTAAACTAAGCAGGTCTAAGCCTTTCTTTAACACTGGTTTGCACCAGGAGGGATTCATTTTAATTTAGATTAGGGTCAATCATAGTTTAGCTAAACTTCGATAAAATACTTAAAATCAGGTTTTAATTTAATCCCAGCTGTGTTGCATAATTTAAATAAGTCAGCGGATGAGTAAGATATGGTTTAATGATTTAAACTTAAGTTGAATATCGACTTAAATTACCTTAAAATATAGACCAGACTGAATATGATCCAGATCTGAATGATCATTGACAACAAAAAGGGAGACATGCAATAAAGGTCGCGTGCTGGAAAACCAACGACGTTGCAGTTGCCATGAGGCAACCAAGGCGCTCCAAAATAACATTATTTTGATTATTTGTACAATTCACATGACAGTCAACACAGCAGAACATTTGCATTTGCATTTCATGATTCTAACTAGTAGTCCGCTCACTTTCATACATTATTACAGCAGGTCCACATTTTCTGTTTGACCTGCAATCGACTTCAGAGTTCAGACTTTTCTGAATCAGATTCAGTAGCACCTTAACAACTCAAAATCATTATATTAAGTAAGTAATATATTGTAGATATATACAGTATAAGATATACACTGTAGTACTAGTGTATACAAGGCTTGTTGTTGTGAGTTTTGTTTCAGTCAAAGCTCTGGCCTCTTAGTCTTAGCCAAGACTCGCTCAATGCAGCCTTAAACAAAAAGGTCTGTATAAGCAGGGGCTTCCCCCGGGGCGTTACCTGACGTTGTCGTGCTTCTGGATGTAGATCTTGTGAAACATCATGTCTTCCTGCTTGGCGTTTATGTCAGCTTTCATCTCCATGGCAACATGGCGAGGAAGCACTGAGAGCAGGAGACGTTCCTGCAGGAAAGCGTGAGGGGGAAAGTAAGTTCAATGGGCAAGTATAAGTAAGTTAAGAGGTGGAGGCTGCCTCCCCTCAGACACCCCCGCTCTCAGTGGTAATGAATAAAGAAAAAACCTAGGTAGCCAACTTTCAATATTTCATTTCAATTTGAAATGTGTGCACAGACAAACTAGTTCAATTAAATTAGGCAGTTTGTGCCCCCTGGCTGCACGCCCATTCTCAATTTTTTATATCTCAAGTATCGAATCTGACACTGTGTTAAACAAACATTTTACAGCTGACATCCTCCACAAAGGAGAAAGCTACTGTACACGCTTTTTAGAGCCTACAGGAGGTGAGTGTTTAATATTCAAAACATAGGCTATTCCTTTAAAAGACAAATTCCTTCGATTTAATCACCATACATCTGTGCTCTCTCTCACCTGCTGCTGGTTTTCCCTCTGGGAGTGGAGGCGAGCCTGGATGCATTCCCTGGTCTCCTGGAAGGCCTGCCTCTGGGAGCCCTCAGCGGGGTAATGGGTGCACACTCCCACGATGTTGGTACAGGAGAAGATCAGCACGTTGGACACTACCTGTGGAGGAGGGTGAGAGAGAAGGAGTTAGAGCGCTAAGAGGGGGCATCCATGTGAGCTAGAGGTCAAAGACTCATACAGTTCAAATCCTGTTAGGGAAATTTGTCACTTGTCGTTTCCCTTTCCCTTTGAATTGCATGCATCCAGCTGAGAGATTTTATGCCCTGTTGAACATTAACCTTCCCTATGCAGTTGAACCAAGGGACTAGTTTAGGTGCTGCTGTCTGACATCTTTTCTGAAGAAAATAAATAAGTAAATGTTCATTTTATAAGAACACAATAGGGCTTCTACCCAGTTCACCAGTTCATCAGACCTTTAAAATGACAGAGATAAGGTAATTAGGTTTCTGGCCAACTTATTTTGACCATTTAAGCATCACATGTCTTAAAATTCTCAACATTTACTGAGTAAATGGATGTACTGCATGTTTTCCTTGAGCCTAAGTAAACAGACGTACGTATTGTCACACCAATCATGCAGTAATGTGAAAATAAAACACATAGTAAATGTCATAAATTAGTCAGTAGCCTGTTAATGACTTACAGCACTGAGTTAAGACTGCTTTGCTGTAGATGACATTACTGGTGCATAATGACCAAGGACAGAACAAGTCTGGTTCTACTCCAAACAGGTGCACAGTTTCTTGGAGACTGATGATTTCTAACACAACGAACAATGTGTAGGCAGGTGTTTATGAATCTGGTACAAGAATATAAACATACATTAAGTTTTGAATCTACACCTGGCCCTTCAGGTAGGTCTTTGAGAAAAAAAAACACCTGCGCCACCTACACAAACTCAAACGACACCTACTGTAAACTCAAACTACTACAGAAAATTGAAGGGAAGAAAATGTTACAGTACATTACAACACTTAGCAATACAGATAGACACTGAAAAAATAGACACAACAGAGACTAAAATTAGACATATGGGGTTTTAAGAGATTTTTAGAGACAATTTTATTACACTTTAGTGTGTTCAGTCCATAACTGTAACAAACAAATAAAAAGACTGCTGCCACTACAGCTACATTATCTCTATATTTCTTCCCTCAAAAAACAGAAAAATAATACTATTCATTTTGAATTATAGAAAGAAACTGTATTAGAGCTGAAACAAGTACTGAGATTTTGGAGATTTCCGACATATTTGTTAGATAATAGAATATTAGCTGATATCGTGTTACAAGTTACAGGCTTATCCAATATAGACTCACTCAGCAGCAGAGTTTGTATTCAGTTTATGCAGCAGTGTATTTATACAACGCTTTCCAAAGCCACAGTTATAAAGAACAAAAAGTTGCACGTAAATAGTGCATTTACATGTATTTAAGTAACCAGATTTACTGTCGGCCTTCTGCAGCAATTGGATTTCTTAAGCATTATGTAGGGCTAAAGGAGGTTTCTATAATAGAGGTAGGTGATTAGAAAAAGCTGTAAATACATGACCGGATTTCTGATCATGCATGATCAATACTTGAGACGTTTTTTAACATGCCGAGTGGCAGGATGAAAGGAAAGGTTACAGTTAGCAATGCATGCTCTTATTGAAAATCCATTCACATTAGACTGAAACTGAAACTCACACCTCTAGAAATCTAAATAAGTCAGTTTCCACCACTAAACATTTGACTATTTGTAAACTGAAAACACATTTGCACTGGGTCAGGGTCAGATTGTCCAAACTGTACAATTTCTCTGAGTAACCCGGTTTCTTGTGTGCATGTAAACGTACTGATTTAGTTACAGAAGCTAGTGGAACAAAGGCTACCTAGAAAATGGGGTTGGACATCTGTGGGAAACAATTTGTCGGTGCACACTTGCATGTGTGTGTGCCCCACTAAAACTTCAATATTCAATTTGCAGCAAATCAGTACCTTCAGGTTTCATAGACCCTGTCCAAGTTTCCACCTATCAAACAGCTTGCAAGCTGTCATGTGTCCAAGGCACCAGTGCTAAAAGACATTGTTTCCATTCAGTGCCAGGCATACAGTGGGTCCTGGGACTGGCAGCTAGCAGCAAGCCAAAGCCAGTAGCCCATTCTTTTCACAGAGCCATTTAATGGGCTGAATCAGACAGCTAAATCACATTCACACCACGGGCCTCTCTGTTGCCGGAACAAACTGAACAAACACAGCACGTCTTTATCAAGTCAAAAACCCCTCAGCAGGTCTCCATGCAAAAACCCAAGCACACTCAGAGGGAGGAGTGGCTGGCGGAAGACTAGCCGGGAAGTGAGGCACGACCAAGGAAAATAAAGAAATGATGTGTGAGACAGAGAGAGGGTGGTGAATTTAGAAAAGGTTACTCATTGTTATTTCTACCTCTAACCTATATGACTGAAACACTGTTAAGCTGAACTGGACTGACCCACAGAAGACAAGAGACTTTGTAGATAAATACAGTCAAGCCATGACAAGCATTCTTGCCCAAGTGTACAGAAACAGAGGTTTATTTCCCACGATTCTTTATTTTGGCTGTACAATTAATGATATTTTAGCCGTGGTTGAAAAGCCAAATGTATTGTATGCAGATTAGAACGGAGAGGTAGCAAATGGCGTCATGAAGAAGAAATCCATCCGAGTCATGACAGAGTCGCACCGAAGAGACAATCATGTCAGCACACAGAGAAAGTTTTACAGGCAGAAGGATTTCTCTGCATAATGTCGAGTAAATGTCCTTGTTTGAGAGGCAAAACTGTTACAGAATCTTAATTGTCAATCTATTAATTAATTATTGCACACATTTTTAATCTCAGTGATAACGTTTTTTGTCTTAAAAGGTTGACGAGAAGCCTTGACTTTGCACAACTCTGTGACATTCAGTGAACAAGAATGTATTTCCTTTTAAGTCATTATGTTTTCCTGTCCACAAGGGGCTTATTAGCATAACAAATGTGTTTGAGGCACATAATCAGCAGAGAAGGATGTACTATTTTGCTCCGGGAAGAATTGTTGCCAGGTACAAAACCCCAGGGGGCCAGGAGCATGACTGCTATAGTGTAAAGGCCTGTGTGTTTCCGTTAAGAGCATGAAAATTAATGTGGAAAACACAGACTCCTGCTTTAAATCAGCTTGAAACGGTCCAAATTTGACATTTAAAGGTGCTGTACCTACAGTGGAGTTAGCCGGCCAGCTGCAGCTGCACATGGAGCTCCACCCGCCCCCACACTTCCATGGAAACGGCATGCATCAGATAAAGTCTTTCAACAGGTCAATACAAATATTCCCCAGCAGCAGTCTTATTCTATTAATACTGCTAGTGTTCACCCAGGCCTTATTTGGAAACCTATGGGCTTTTCCTCGCCACAGAGGGAAAGTGAGAGCAGAAAATGTTTAACACAGAGATCATCCCCAGGGTAAGAACACAGAACTCTATTATCAAATAACTGCAGAGGAGAAGTGATGAGGTTTCTGCTGATTACCCCCGTTCATAGATGTAAATAAATCAATGTCTTCTCAAACTTAACATACACATTCAGGGAAGATCATTTTCAGTAATTTCCCTCTGTGCATATTGTGTTGCTCACCCCGCTCACGCTGACTCATCTTCATACTGTTCAAAACCTACCGAACCAAACACGCTCAAGAGCACTCAGGCAAGTCATTTTCATAGACAATGGTTAAAACACAACCAACCTAAACACCACTCAAAGTCCCCAAATGACAAAGTACCTGCACCCCAAGCAAGCTATTGCAGATTATGATACACAAACAGCTGAATTCCCACTGAGGAGAGAAAACACTCCAGGCAAAAAAAAGCTGTTTGCCTAATGGCACTCCCACGGGTATTTTACTCTTTACTCTGCTGTATATCCTTGTTTCAGTTATCATCTGATTAATGGAGGCCACTGCAGCAATGAGCACCAGAAAATAGACATGTACACATACAGAGTACTCAACACCATGAACACATTTGTCACATTATGTGCCTCTGTTCAGCAAAGTGCAGTCCTGTGATCTCATTTATAAAGAAAGCTGTTCAGCACACGACCACATCAACACCACTGATTTATGAAACTAAATAGAGATTTATGCAAAGTGGAGAACTGTGGAGAAGCTCTTTGCTGTAATGTTAGACTATAGATTATAGCACAGTACACTAACACGACCTGAATGCCTAGCCTACTTAGGATTTCACCGACATCTAGCCCGTTTTATTTTTACTGTATTCATGTTTTTTTTAATCATGGTGTTTGTGTTTGTTGTTGTCTATCATCATCAATTGTCAGTTGCAGTGTGGACAATAAAGTTCCTAACTAACTAAATACTAACTTTAATCTGGTGTCAGTTCTTCTCTTTCTTGAAGGAAGATTTTTTTTTTTACCCCTCTTAAAATTTTCTTTATACGACTTGTTAGTGGACATCATGAGTGATGATCATCAAAACACCCAACATTTACATCTCCTGTAAAGAAAACATGGCTCCATCAACCAGTAATTTAAAAGAAGGCTATGGGGGCTAATGTGTTCTGTGGTTGTTTATATTAGAAGACTCATTGGATTTACGCTGACCTGGGGTGAGTACAGTATTAATAACCTTAGGTTACTTGCGTAACCCCGGTTCTCTGAATAGCATGAGTGAGTGTCTCACATCAGGACCTCATTAGGAGCTCCTATTGCATTCTGCCCGCCAGGATTGGCTGGAACCAAGCATGTCAGTGTCAGGGAGGGTGGAGACCCTCCCCCTATAAAACGGGCCTGACGCTACGCTGCCAGCCATTCAAAAACCTCTTCTCACCACGAGCACAAGTTCCAAACTTGAGGTGGATGGTTTTATTTCACATCCAGAGCAACAACTACGCGAGAAACCGTATATATTTCCAACAAGTCTGCTAATTAAGGAACAATGATAGTAACCATGGAAGGTGCCAGTCCAGCTTGTCCATGCTCTCGTGTGTGTGCGTGTGTGTGTGTGAACAACATTATTTTAGTGGTGATTAATAATTGCCAGCCGAGGCCATAAAAACAACAGAGCAATACATCCCAGGTGTCAATATTTACCCAGTATGCGTTTTTTTACCCTCCTCCGTCTCTTCCACACCTTTCTTTTTCAGTGTTTCTTACATACACCCTAAGGTGTTGAGTTTCCTCTCTACTCCTGAGCTCTCGCCACGCTTCCAACGGACTTTTGTGTATCTTTCAGAGAAGCCCAACATGTTGTCTGTAGAGGACTGGCGGCCAATATCCAGCCCACACAAGTGATGACAGCAACCAAACCAAACCACACTGTTCTGCACTGTGGTAATGCATGGATCTGTATTCCTGATAACACATTTTTGACACATTAAAAGGTATCCATTTGATACCTTCTTAGCCACTAGTGCTGCCGTAGAGCAATGTTTTGATGAGCATGTCCCCGTAATGTTTGTATCACTTGCTCTGCCAGCAGGCTTACGAGGATGCATGGCAAGACACGAGCTCAGGTGTGAAGCAAGACCCATTTCTGCAGCCTGTAGAGGGCAGTAATGCAAATTGTTGTAGATTTCACAGTTGGTTGATTTAATGCATCCTAAAAGGTAAGCATGGTGGCCTAACGGTTAGAGAAGCAGGTTTATGACCTGAAAGTCGCCGGTTGACTCTCCAGACTCTCTGGATAAATCCTTTTTCTACAGAAAGTGTTAGAAAACTACATATTAACATGTTTGCTCCCATAAAAAATATAATCAACCCTATAGGAAGCTTACAAAAACCTGTACCCTTCAAAATAAAAGTCCACAAACATTAAAAGAAGGCTTTGCAAATGTTTTAAGAGGTATAAAATGCATTAATTCACACATGCTGTTAGGTCCTAAGGTTCTAGAAAATCCAATAATTTATAAAGCTCATATTTGTTTTTGTGTTTTTGTGATTATTGTGGCCAAAAGTGTCTGAATTTGATGACATGGTGAACACTCCTGTGATAGTCAGTAGACAGGAAGTTTAATGCACTAAAAGGGTGTTTTGCCCTGAATCTAACTTATCATGAAGTATTTACTCACAGACCAAGTACCACTCCCAAGTACAGAAACTTCATGAATCACATGGTTAGTTTGAGGAACATTACTATGTTCTTGATGGTTAAGTTTTGTTGTAAGGTTAGATTTGGTTTGTTGTTGATTTGAATTGGTGAAGCGATGCATATCCTGTAATTAAGCAATGTGACAATGACAAATGCGATTATTCCTCTAACACTCTTTGTGAAAACATTAAAAGGATATTAGATCAATTTACAAGTGACAACAGATTGTTGAATTTTGAAATTTAAAATTACTGCGATCGCAAATCGCTGGAGGAACTGGCTGAGGCAAACCATCAACGTTATTTTGAGCAAAAGTCAATGAAAGAAATAAACAGGCCTCTGTTAACTCTGTTTTGCCCCTTGGTAAGTCCTGCAACCCTGTGTCAGTCCGATAATAACTTTTACTTTTGATTAGATTATTAAATTGATTACAAGTGTACACCCCCTTAGTTAGCACACTGAGGCACATTGTGAGCTTTAAGGATAAATGCAGGTCATGTGCTTCATGCTGATTACTGTGAGCAGCCCACTGCCAGACTCATTCTGCAGGGCAACGTACAAGAGGGTGAAAGTCTCTCACGTGAGGACCTGCAGTTATTTGTTGTCGGATTTTACCTCAAAAGCTGTCAGCTGCTATATTAATGCCTTTGGAACCAGGAACAAAGCTGAGGATCAAACAGCATTAACCAAAGGTTTTGTTGCATGAGTTATGTGTATGTAATATATTTCATATGACAATCCTATAAGACTCATATTATTAGACTCCTGTGTTATTTCTGCTATCTGAAGGCAAAGTGCACTCTAGTACTGTACATAAAATTTAACTTGTAATGAAAAGCTTTCAGTTGTCATTAGAAAATAATCATGTGGAGTCTGCTGCATTACTTGCATGTACTTACACTATGCATTACTATAATTTAACAGGAGAATGTGAATATTCGCGGTATATAGTCTGGACTCATTCATTCATCCATTAGCCATCGAAAAGTAGCAATGAACTTAAGCACTTGCAAAGGTACAAAACAGTGTTGCTGTCATGAAATACATATCTGTGCTTCACAAATACAGTATATACATATAGTGAACTGCATAGGCAAACACACATACTGTAAACCTACATGTACTTGTAGAAAGATTTTTGTCATTACCAGACTTGTTTTCTCTTAGTGTTTCTACAGGTATGATGCATACATGTTTGCGTGTTGTATTTACACAATTGTGTATCTATGTATGTTGTAATGTCGTCATTTAATGTGATTGCTGTAAATTGTATTGTGGACAATAATAATAGTGGTAAGTGCAGCTTTAAGAATGTCAGCAGGCAACTGAAAGCAATGTTTCCACTGAGAGCACAGCACAAAACACTGAAAGTTTTTTTATTCCCCTTCCCAACAACTGAAGACACATGTATCTGATTCTGGATCAAGTGTGCCCTAAATCATGCCTCAACATGTCCCCTGACCTCCAATGTCACAGCTTGCTGACATCTCAAGAGCATGAAGCACCAAACAGAATGTATTGGTACAGAGGAAGAAAAAGATATTTAACAGAGTCTGAGAGCTTTGACTGGGAACATTTCTGGAGTCCTACTTCAACACAGGCACACCAAATGCTTTCAAGCAGCCCTGATTCCTCACAGGAGACACTGAACTCCTGGGAACTAAAAGGTCATTCTATGAGTCATGCCTTTGAAGAAGAAAGACAAGCCCACCGACAAACAGAAGAAAAAGCACATTTAATTTTTCATCCGATGCTTCAAAAGAGAAGAGACAGAGAGGGGACACTAACTAACTGGAGATTCTTCCAAATATAGACCCCGCATTTCAACACTGGCCATACGGGAGACACGGCTGCGTGGCACTCTTTGATGTCAACACCTAGCACTCAAATCTATTTTCCTCCAGTGCTTTGAAAATTCTGACAGGAAACAAATCCATTTTTTAATACCCAGGTAGGTCTGTGCACCCAGTGTACATTTATCCACCTTGACAAAAGGAAGAAATGACAACTTGTAGGAATTCTTTCTGTCTGGACAGATTTATTCAAAGCCAGAAGGATTCAGTCTCCATCTTACCTAAGGCCTCAGAACCAACACAGCCTTATGAAATGGTCAAAAACAATGCTACAAATATCCTGTAACACACACACCATGTTACTGGAGAAGCGCACAGCCTAAAGAGAGAAAAGAAGTGGCCTGAGAAGGCGTCCCCTAGTCTGCCTGAATGTTGAAACACAATATGAAACACTGCGTCTCCTGGGACGACTCATCCTGTAGTAATACTTGTCACGCATTCCCGTGGCTGGTGCCACCTGAATTGTTTTCAAACAGATACACCACTACATTTTTGGTGGCATCATTTATACAGTAAAAATTGTTTTGACCCCTTGACTTTTCACCTAGCACCACTATGAGGTTCACATTTGTCGTTTTAAGTGAAATGTATCAACAACTGTTGGATGGACTGCAATATCATTTGGTGTAGACATTCATGACCATCATCAGGTCAAATCTTTACATTGCCCAATACTTTGGTTTATCACCAAATAATGACACTCCCATCAGCCTCAGCTGTACTTTCTTTAGTGGTAATAAACAAATGTTAGTATGTTAACACAGCATTAAAAAGAAGTCTATAAAAACTTCTCAAACCATCCTCTGTCCATCCATATACTCAGCGTGTGTGAGAATGGATGGAGCATGAATATATTTGTTCCAGCCCACCCATAGCTTACCCATTGACTATACTGACACTGTACTTTCTGTTTTACAACACAGAGCATGAGTTACGCTTTCAGGGAAAATACAGACAAGTAAATGAAAATTAAATCATGTGGTACCAAATAGCTGCCTTGTGTCTGGTGGTTTGTTCCTCATGGTGGCCTATGAGTGAGCTAGGAAGGAACAGGTTTGACCAAAGTGAGAATAGGTGACAGCGCGAGGATTTAGCCATACATCATGGCTAAAATATGAGAGTTTAAAAACATACTAAGCACTGCAGGAGTGCCTTGAGAAGTTTCTTTTTTTTTTTTTTATTTCTACCCTTTTTTTGTGTGCAAAAACTTCACTGTTTCACTAAATTAATTGCAGATCACAGCCTCCATTCTCTGTGAAGTGTGTGATTCTCTGAATTGTATGATTGAGTAAGGACCCAGCTAACTTTAAGCAGCAGCACAGGCCCATTCAAGAGTAGTCCAATGAGACAGACATGAAGTTGGCTGCACATTGAGAACTGGTGTTTTATATCTAGTTTGAATGCCTACTTTTAGTACTCCCATTGGAGTAAGCAATATTTGTGTCTCTGTGCCAGTTGGCTGTCTATTATCTCAGCCTGCAATATCTTCTCCAAAACAAGAGCCAACTGCAAACTCCCAATGCAATTGAATAAGCAGAAAACAGTCCAAAATTGAAATGCTCCTATTTCTCACAGACAATTAGTTTTTCATAAAACTGACAAGATACAACATCTCACAAGGCTTACAACCTGATCTGAGCTTTCTATTAGGAGGACATAAGGAAAGAGGGAAAGATCCTCTGACAACAGTAGTGCTTAACATATTAAGTATGTGCAGTTAAAGCCTGATCTTACAAAATCTGTGTGTCTTCCATGATCAAAGGATGCTTAAGCGCTGAAGGTTACTGCAACTCAAACATAGTATAATATTATGTGAGTGAATCATGGTTGTCTCAGGAGTAGTAACAGCTGAATGAAGCAGTAATTCCTGTTTAGGGAAAATAAACGGTGGATTTGTGTGGGAGAGACAGACCGAAAGTGTGTGTGTGTGTGTGTGTGTGTGTGTGTGTGTGTGTGTGTGTGTGTGTGTTTGAGAGAGAGAAACGTTTAGTGAGAGAAAGTACCTAGCCTCCAACATACCAAGCATACCATCTCTGACCCAGCAGGAGATAAATATTAATGCTCAGCCTGAGTCTATGTGCAACTCAACCCTGTTCTGTGTATTTACTTGACACCATTTAGAAAAATAAGGCCAAATATAGCCAAAAGTGGCCATTGTGAGGTTCCAAGAACAATATGTCAGTGTGACTAATGATTACTTTTATGGACAAAAAAGAAAAATATTAAGAAAAACACAATGTCTACCAGCATGCAGTAAAAGTGGATCAAGTGACATTTATGTATTCTAAGATTTTTCAAAATGTACATGAGCATGAATACAGCCGACAAGAAGAATGTCACACTGAGGCTTTTAAAAGTGCAAAGGAGATGCTTGAGATTTAACTGACATGACAATGAATGAGGCGCAATATTATAAACGTATCACAATTTATCAACTATGAAAACTCACATAAATAAATGTTGTACAATCAGTGTGTCACAGTACGTATATACAAAAATTGAATGGATTTTTCCTGTTTTCAGAAGCAAAGAATCAGTAGATTCTGACATAATTAATTAATCAATGTAAACATTTGGCCTTTTCAGAAAAATAGAGCAGGAGGAGCGCATCACATTTTGTAGCCACTGTTAGGTCACAAAACATACAAATATTAAAACGAATCGTGGCTACTGGGACACCTCGCACAACAACAAAAAAGTATTAAATCCTCGGAGAAACAGTTTTTCTTTCTATTTGTGAAGTTCTAAGATTTTAAATTGGCAGATCTGTTACAAAATCACAGTTGGATCATGTTTTGTCAGCGCAAATCTTCTGTTACTTCCTGTAAGCACTTGTTTCTTGCTTACTAAACTAATACAATGTCATCATGACTAAAAAGTGCAGTGGTTCCCAAACTGGCTGCAGAGACAATGAGGAATAAAACTAAAGCTGAATGGACCTTTTTTACAGCAGACAATTTGAACTAATAACATCATTAATAATAATTGCCAGAACAGAGTCATCATTAATGAAGCATGGCATTAGTTCATAGTTTTAGTTCAATCTAAAATACTGAAATAGCAGAATAGCTTTGTGTGTTTTGTGTGTAACATCTCTGGCAATTTGGCTTTAAGGATCCAAGACAATTTGAGCAAAGAAGGAGGAGCAGGAGGAGAAGGAGAAGAAGAAAGTGCTAATAAATGAAGTTCCAGCTCTATGTTTGGTTCCCTACTAATAAATGTCCAGCAGAGGCTTGAACTCAGGGGCATGTATGCGTGTCAGTTAGATGTCCCATGCTCCTCTGCACTGCGTCCACTTGTTCCACTTTTACCCACACAGCCCTTGTGATGTTCTGTATCTGCCCGTCTGTTGTGTTTGGGTGTCTGGGAGCCGTCCGGCGGCCAGCTGCCATGACAGTTCTGTCTGAGTGATCAAACACACCCACGCTGTGATTTCCACAACACCGAGCCAAAACAGACTGGAGGCCCTCGGAGGCTGTTGGACCGAGTCTCAGTTACAACTGGCCTGTTCATTGACAGTTTACACTGTAACACCTTTCAAAATATGCCAACTGCACTGCTGAGCTTGCCAAAACCCTTCAGACTGTTGTTTGGTAGTGTCAACATTCCGTAACAACATAGCTCTACATATCTAAACATCGTAAAGTGTCTGTGGTACAGAAGAGCAACTTTATAGTGACCTTTTGGTGCTTATAAAGATAACTGGCAACATTTTTTTGGTTTTGTGAGTAATAAAAATTGCAGTTTTATTTATGGATGCTAGACAGCTTATTATCTGCTTATCAGGTACTTCTTGTCTATAATTGAGTCCTAAAAAAAATTATGCCATATTTCAACCAGTTTTTAACTGAAATCCACTTATTACAAAAATCTCCCACTGCCCTCTAAAAACACACACGTTGTCAAAATCTCTTTCCCCTCTTTTGGAGATGTGTGGTGTTTTAAGCTTGTAATGTGTTTTGTGTTGAACTGAGGAAAATACGAATAAAAACTCTGGATAACAAAAAAAATTTTTTCCCAGAAATGAGTGTCTGTATCGTGAAACAAGAAATAATAAGGCAGGTACTTGTAACACACTGGTTTGCAAAAACAGAAACAACATGAGCTATTTTCAAAAAGTCAATCACAGACCAAAATGACTTGATACAAAAATAGACTTCTGCGGTGAACAGACTCATAATCACCGTGCATGAACATAAAAATAGTCTTGTGTAAATAAAAAAAAAGCTAGAGCAAGTGTCTGAGCTTTTAGAGCTGATAATACAGTGTGCATACTGCAGCTCTTTTCTGCCTTTGTTGGAGTCTTTGATCCAGCACCTGTAAAAGCTTTTTCCAGTGTATGCATGTCTATCCTTTATTGCTGATGAACCATTTGATGTGAAATTAAAAAAAAAAAAAAAAAAACGGTGGTCACAGCACAGTTACAGTTCGAGAAGTGACTAATCTAGCAGTTTTTATTATCAGTAATATATGTTTTATACAATAGCATACGGGCCTGTTTTATATTTCATACTTATGTTACAAATTTAAAATCCTGCTCTTGCTGGAGGTGTGGGGAGAAATGCGACTCCCAGTAACTCCAGAGTTGTTTAATTCACATTTTGTGTCTTCTTAGCGAGCTTGCTAACATTAGCTTTTGTTCAGATTTAGAGGGTGTGTGATCCCCGCATCTGCATCATGAGGTGAGGACTTCTGAAGTAGTGCTGCTGCATTTAGCCACCAGGGCTAAGCTAGTTGTTGA
Source organism: Maccullochella peelii (assembly GCA_002120245.1). Classification (NCBI taxonomy): domain Eukaryota; kingdom Metazoa; phylum Chordata; class Actinopteri; order Centrarchiformes; family Percichthyidae; genus Maccullochella; species Maccullochella peelii. The sequence goes on along the minus strand of LKNJ01000400.1, from coordinate 98,431 downwards.
TGGTCAATTGGTTGCGTCTTAAACCAAAATGTCTTGTTTTCCAAAATTTGTAAAAATAGGGCCCAGGTTTAAAAATACTGAAGTTTCCCTTTAAGAAAAAGTTCTATAAAACTAGATATGTTCTATGTTACTGAATCAGTTTGTTTCATTTTTCAGACTGCATGTAAATGTGGTGTTGTTTCTGGTCAGCAGCTATTTGTTCTGCAAGCAGCCGATTTCCAGGAACTTTTACACCCAAGTATCTCTTCTTGTATTTTGTTGCACAGCTCAAAATTCATAAACAAGACAAACTCACACTCAGTGCATCCCTGAGGGCCTGGTTACACATTACAGATGGATCTATATTTGAGGGTATAAGTACCTACTATCTAACAACGTTGCAACAAGAATGCTACAGGTCCTCTTCCAGCTATCAGCTATTGTTCTGCTGTGTTAAATTAAGCTGAGAATGACATTAGCAAGTCACAAAGCCAAGGAGGAGAGTAACACAATATCAAACACAGCTTGGTGTTTTCATGGCAACAGCTTCAGCAGCTTTCTGAGAACATGACGGCTGGATGGATGGTTGGGTGAATAAGAGGAGGTGCAACACTATTTTTAGAAGCAATAATTGCTTAATTTCGTCTCATAATACACATCTCACACCTTTTGATGGTTTGATGGTGAGTGGATTAGTCTTACAGCGTAAATGAGAGCAAGTGCATTGTGCTTCATTGTTCAAAGCTCCCATTAGTGAGCCTTAACAAACGTTGAACTCTGCAAAGAAGAAAAGCTTCCAAAATGAAGGAAATTTCTCTTTGGTGCTTAAATTCTAGATGTCAATGTATGCTTTACATAAATTGTACTATTGTACTCTGTAAAGAGTTTCCGTAGCATAATATATCCCCCCCCCCCAAAAAAAACACTTCCCTGCACATATTTACAAGCCCTCTGTGGCCACAGTTAGCTATTTTAAGAGAGGAAATTTGGCACAGGACATTATGCTGAATGTATCAGTAAAAGTATTAAAGTTAGTCACACTTTGCACTGGTGTACTCTTGTTGAAATACTTCTCGTGTAGTAGTTGCATATTAACCTTGAAATGTACTTACAATCCGAAACAAACTTTCTTACTTTCTTTTGTCTAAGGGGAAAAATATATAAAAGTAAATACACTCAATCCAGAGGACTGGGGGGGGGGGGGCGTCAAAGTGAGCTGTTTTTGGATGCCAAGACCATCCCACTGGAATTAAAGCCTAAATCATCAATTCATGATCATCAATACTTCTACACCAATACAATTCAGAGGCAAATCACACAGAAATAACTGAGAAATCACAAAAAACAAATATTAAATATTGGATATTATCTATGTTTTTATATGCTGAGACAGGAAGATCCACTTCAATGTGATCACTAAAAATCATAATAGATAAAGCTACAAATAATAGATTATACCATCATATGCCAAAATGGGCAATTCAGCAGACTGATTTGACAAAAATAGAGTTTTATCTGCATGATTAACATGTCAGATTTAATACTACATGACGTGATTATCTATATGCTGACCAAACTGCCACTGTTGCCTGTAGCCTCTTCAATGAAAAAACACAATTTTCTTATTATAGTTTAAAGGTCAGAATTGTGCGTGCTGTTCAGAGCATTTGCATTTTGCATAATTTTAAGACTGAGCTCCAAAAGGAGAGCTCCGCTTCAGACCTGTTGTATCGTCCCCTGAGATCCGCATGCTGCCTGCAGTTCTGCCTCTGTGGCTACATTCGCTGGAATATGATTTAGTTCACCAGCAGAGACATGGATCAGGGAAGCTCCATGAGGATGACAGCTCTGACTAATCCCTGACCTGAGGCTCGTGAGCAGTTGTACCCTGCTCGGTTTTACAAAGCAGCCAGGGTTCAGACTCCATATAAGGCCAGGTGGGGAGAGTCTGAGCCTTATCGCACCCTGTGTTACTGCTCCCCCTCGCAGTCATAGCGCATGTGGAAAAGCATCGCTGGAGAGGGATCTGAGTACTGAGACTTTTCCTTGACAACTCGCCACAGAATAATGATAACCTCAGAGCTGAAAGACTGCTCTTCCTGCCCGATATGGACCATCTGTAATTTCAGAGCCAGTTTTAGCTCTATCTAACCAGCCCTTTCTAAATATAAAAAGAATAAACAGATGTGCAGACACACTTTTCTCCCTCTAGTGAGATTAAATACACTCAGACAACTGTTTGTTTCTCTGAGGGAAACCATCCCCTTTGTATAACATTAGGATGCTACAGTTTGAGTCACAGCACTTTGATCAGTATACAGTGTGTAAAACAACATGATTCCCCACAGCGAGTAAATGCAATACATGTAAGCTATTAGCATATGAATAATGCTGACGGTTGCAGAGCGGTTGCATTCGTAAACTGATGAGGTCTAATCAAAAACAGTCTATTTTTAGAATACCACTCACTACTTGCAGACCCATTGTTTATGACAATCTGATAATCAATTAATAATTTAAGCTTCACAAATGTGAGACATTGCAGCTTTCAATCAGTGAAAATTGAATATATATATATATATTTTGGACTGTTGGTTGGACAAAATAAATGAGTTTTCTTATATTTTATAGACCAAACAACAAAAAATAATATATAGTCTAATCAATAATGAAAATAATCATTGGCTACAGCCCTAAATATGTTGTCAGTTGAGATGAGTTTGTCATGCCTGCTCTCCATATGGGACATTTGTGCCCCAGATGCAGGAGGGGTAATTGGCAGTGGGCATGCTGCCCCATATCCAGCCTCTGTCATGCACTCTCCCTCCAGAGCAGGCTGCTTTCAGGTCTCTCTCACAATGGTGCCTCTATAAAACTATGAGTGGGTCTGTGGGAGCTAGAGTGAGGTTCGATGCCAAGTAGACCAAATCTGTCTGCTATGTGGGTCCAGGAAACTGAACCATTTGTCTTTCAGAACATCAGGAAGATTTAAACCAAAAGATTTTCTTTGTCTATACATAACATTTCACAGCACAGATCTGTAAATAGGCTGAATGATCAGTTCCGTAATTATCATATCAAGGAACATTTCTCACACTATAATTTCATTGGTGAGTCATCTGTAAATGTGCAAGCGAATCTCTTGTATGAGTAACACAAAAACACCATATTTTTTCCCCCTCTATCCATCAACAACCTGACGACAGCACAATAGATTTACATTCATTACTGATGATAATGGAATTACTTTCCACAATTAGCATAATGGCACATAATGGGCTCAATGGACTCTTCGTGCCACCTTGACAAAGGCAGCCTGTGAGCCACGCTATGTAACTGTGCAAGCAAGCACACTTTGTGCACTGCATACATGGTTCAATTAGATCACGGCTCGTCACCAACACTATCTGAAGAGAGAAATAGTTTCAAACTGTCACAAAATGGTTTGGTATTAGCATACATTAACCACTTTTTGGATAGTTTTATTTTTTTATGCTACAAGAATCTGTGATAATAAACCTCTCTCCTATGTAATAATAGGCCACAGATTCACCCTGTATGTTTAAAGGAAGTTTCATGCTGGCATAGACACAGGCAGGACAAAATACTGAGAATAGCAAAAAGTCCTCCATCCTAAATGACAGAATAGGTCTTTTTCCAATGACACCCGAAACAAGAGATATAGGCGTACCGGACCTTCGTCGTCATGGTAAAAACACGTGGTTAACGTTGTGAAACGGTCACAGTTTGGTTAGGTCTCCTGGGTGAAAGTCCTGTGTGTGTACGTTAGTTACGTAACTTAACTTACGTACGCTGACCCATCCATCCACACCGACCTCCTCCCTACGCGGACTTTATACGGTCTTTATAGGTCACTGCCTAATAAATGTAAATACGGGTCGTAATAAGCAGCTTGCACAGACGACCTATACCCTGCGACTAGCTGTTGAACCAAGCGGAACATTTAGCAGAAGAGCCAGATATTTTGAGTTGGCGGAGACCAAACCAGAGATAAAACGAGAGTGAATATTGGACTTCCATTCATCGGGTGGGCACAAACACGTCTCCAAATGAATGATAACGTTGCTCCGTAACTGCTGGATGTGTAAAGAAATATATTCACTCATAAAGTTCAACTTTATGAGTGAATATATGCCAATATTGTGTTTACAGCTTGTTCTGCTGCCCCCAAGTGGCCAAAAAAAACAATGAATTCTTTAACAGGTTCTATTTTGTGGAACTAAGCATTGACGTAAAAGGTCAAACATAAGTTGCAAGGGGATCTGGGTATGGCCCTATTCTTCAGAGCAACCCCTTTCACATTACACACAGTCAAACATTGATTGGTGTTATTGGTGGTATTGGTGGTATTTACAACTGCATTTTATGACCTTGACATGCCATAAATACTCACCAAACTAACCACAAGTGTGAGTGTTGAACACTACAAATGGCCAAAAAATGACTCCCCTCTCCATGAACAATTGCCAAAGCCTGCAATACAGCTCCATCACCAAAGACAGGATAAATAAAAAATGTAATGTTGACAAGGATCTAGCGCATCCAATCAGTGGCTCTGGTTATATCGGGAAGCATGTGGCCAAGTGGAAGGTGAACAACACAGTAAATCCAGCCAGGAAACAGGGACTAACTGTTTCCCTGGATATCATGGACTCTGATGGTTTTACACATGAGGCCGGAGACATACACATCAGAATACGAATTGTATTCATGAGGTTTAACCTGGGATCTGATTCCTGCTCCAGCTACGACCGATTTGCAGAGATTTGCTGCCTCTGATTCATTGATTATGAGGTAAGCGTGCAAGATGGGAGAGGAAAACATCCCACATGCAGCTGGCAGAAAGGGAGACTCAGCTAATAAAAATGGATGTGGCACAGTCACACAGAAAAACAATACATCATGTCCTCATTTCAAGCTGTGTTACATTAAAACACATTACTCCTTGCTATTTTTAAACCAACACTCCTGGTCTGTGCTTACAACAAACTCCAGCTAAATGTTACAGGTCAAGAATTTTACTCTGGACTGAAGTCTACGTCTATGAGGGCACTCAAGCTGTGGACAAAAATGGCAAAAGTCCTAGTTCCCCAGGCTGACAGGCACTCTTTCTGCCACCGTGCACATACACTGGTGCAGTAGTGTCCACGTACACATGAGGACTCTTCTGGGAAAAGGGCACAATCCTCTAGGAAACAATTGTCCTTGTCCTGCTCAAATAGTTATTAAAATATTTAGCTGTTTGGTTGCACAGCAACAAGCAACAGGAAGAATCTGTAAAGGCTAAGAAAAATTGATATTTAAACAATGTTCCAGGGAGTCTGTACTATTATAAGAGCAAAAGTACATTTAAAGTCATGTGTGCCAGCAACAGTTGTGACAGAAATCACAGTTGCGATGTTGACACAAACCCATCACCATGCAGAACAATAATCTAGCACAGGAATGCAAACTGGGAGCTCCATGATTACTGAACCCAAGTTGTACACTCAAATGTAGTTCTGTAGCATTATAAGGGACATTTTCTCAGTGGAGCAGCAAAAAATGCTGCCTACAAGAGACGATTGTGTGTCTAAAGATGCACAACACAGGAAATACAAGCACCAATTGCACTTATGACCAACCTGGGCATCCACCTGCATGAGCGATTACCTACTTTAACATGGTCACTTCAACTACTCAAAGATAAAGGAAAGAAAACACAGGGTGCTTTGGGCCAACCTTGTGAGAGTTAAATATCAGAGATTGACAGTAATGGTCGTGTGAATGCCCACTTTCAACTAATTTGAGTGGTCTAGTTGTTTCTCTCTTAACCCTTTAACACCTGCTGTTTATGCTACGTAGAACTTAATGGACTGCTAGTACTATGACACATTATATAAATATGCACATGCAAATTATAAGATAAGATAAACCAGCGGGGAAATTCTGTTGTTGCAGCAGCATAATGACAGCAATAAGTACAGATAAGAATGATAAGCTCTGTTGTAAAAAAAAAGAAAAATTCTCGGTGAAATGCTGTGCAAGAGTACACAACTGCAACCATGAAATGATGGTGTCTTTTGGGGGGTGAGTATTAGGGCCAAAATAGTCGTAATAGTCTTACTGCAGCTAATCATTATATGCTTCACTGTTAATGAAACTGAGCCACATAAGTTATTAAATATGGTAACCATTCTGTCAGCTTGAGCAACCAATTACTGATGCCTGATAAAGTCAAGTCAATTTTATTTATATATCCTAATTTAATCAGAATCTGTACAGCATACAAGACCCTCTATCTTTAGACCCTTGATTCAGAAAAACTCTCCAAAAAAATCTTTCATCAGGGGATAAAAAATGGAAGAAACCTCAGAAAGAGCAACAGAGGAGCGATCCCTCTTCCAGGACAGACAGACATGCAATATATGTTGTGTGTAACGAATAGACCAAAGTACCAAAATTACAATATCCAAAAAATCAGTATGACAATATTATAGATACATTACTAGCCATGATCATTAGATGAGGAGGCATACACCTGCAGAAGGGCAGAGCAGGCATACAGGTACACAGTAACCTGTGACTCTAACATCTGTCCAAATCCACAGCGAGGGATCCCCTCATTTCTCATACAGACCACCAGGCCAGGGTCTCCTGGTGATGTTGACATTAGGAAATGTGAGAAAATGAACAGCATTGAACAGAGGAGAACCAAACAGGATAGGGAGGGACGACCAAAACTGAACTACAACAGATGACAGACAAGAGACTACATGGAGTAGTACCATAGAGATGATTTTTAAAAAAGGCTGTAGTGGATTCCAATGGGAGTTTAGCATGTGGTATGTGTCACAAAGCACCAACTACCCAACTAAGACAAAACATGAAGACTTCAGTATGACCTTGTTTTCCCAACTAGACTTTCAGCAAAATATATACAATAGAAACTCTGCAGAAGTGTGTCATGACTCATACAAATGACGCATTAATAGCAATGAATTGAATCTGATGTAGTGCTCAGATATAGAATCATGTAGAGAACAGTAACAGCAAAATCAATCAGAGAACTAGCATTTTTTCTCTGTTCATTCGGAGAAATGATGCTTCTTGGAAATAAACTGTAGATCTTTTTAAACTACAAATAAAATCTCACAATGACTGAGTCCAGAGTTTTGCCTTTGTTTTGGTACAGAAATGTAGCTTAACGCACTGAAAAGATGAATAAATAAAGACCTCCATCCAGATTGAATCCTTCAGTCGTTGCTTTGTGTCCTGGAATCTCATTCATCAAGAGGGAATAATCTGTGTGCTTGTTCATGGCTGTGTTACAGCTATATGCTTCAGATGCCAGCACATTTATAGCGTACATTTTTAGAGGACACAGTTCTCATTAAATCAGTGACTCATTTATTAAAGAAAAAATCACGGGAGAAACCACGGGGAAACATCCACTTGTCTTCCTCATATTAAAGAGCTGTCAACAGCAGGCAATACAGCCGCCACAGATGGTTGACCAAGGGAAATGACCATTAGGTTCCTGACAGTCACTCACTATAGCAAATACTGAGGTCATGAGACTGTGCTATCACACTAAGCTTAAAAAGGTGTCTTTTGCAATAAGCAAATCAATATCACGTTCATTTTAACACATTCGTATAAGCAAGTCATAATGCATGTATTGATATACATGTTGGTAAAGTACATCATGAGTGCATTATCCCACTTCTACCATACCTAATGCTGTCATTTCACTCAGTCTGTGAAAGTGAATTTTCTATTAACAAAGCTGCCTAATGTTCCCCAGGGTCGCAGTGATGAAAGATGAGTGCAAGAGACTGCACTGAACCAACAGCAATATCATTAATAAATAATCTGCAACTGTACATTTGATTTATTCCTGATACCACTAGAAACTATCCATCTGCTTTCTCTTCTAAATCCTGTTTTATAACCAGTGAGACACTGGTTGCACTGCAAACATCTACTGTAGACTTATTTCTGATAAAGTGTCACAGTGCCCTGTAGAGTTTTCTTGTAGTCTAACAAAGTGATTACAGTCATTGCTTCTCACCAAAACGCACTGTGTGTATTCTTGAGGTCCAACAAATGTGTTGAAAGCATTTTGTTCCTCATAAAACATTTGCAAAGCTGAATTTTAACAGTTTGAAACGGGCAACGTTTACATTTTGTGTTTACTTGCTGGCAGTCTTCGTCTTCCCTGCCTTTGCTGGCACACTGCTGTCTCTCTTGGGGACATTACCACCTGTAGATCAGTGGAATAGTGTGAAACCAGGCAGGAATGTGTATCACGTCACTCGCATGGTTGTGTGAGTGCATGTGCGTCCTTGTGTGCAAGAACAAACAAAACAGGGAGCCACTCATAAAAACCTTGCTCCATAGCGCCACTAGCGGTCAAAAACTCGACAGGGTACCTTTAACTCTTTAAGTACTCGTTTGTAAATACATCACTTCTGTGCAATTTTGTACTTCACATTAATGTGAAAGCAGTATTTTTGTCCATACTGGAGCGAGGCGATGGTGACTCTGTTCTCCCTACCAGATGATTGATGAGGAGGTTGCTTTATAGTACGTTTTTGTCGATGAGCCTGAACAAAAACTGCACCTGGCATGTTTGGTCTGCAGTATTAGTTACCATGGAAAAGACTTTGGTCTAATGAATAATAGATGGCCCACGGGTAGGGGTTAAGTTAAGTCTTACACACATATTGCTGCTGTGTTAACTTAAGTTTTAACTTTTCAGGAAACGGTCTGGAATTTATCCTGGTGGCAATAACTGTTGTCCAAGAGATTGTCTTCAAACTGTACAGACCGTGTAGTCTTTTGAAGAAGTGAAAACACAAAAATCACCAAAACTGTAGGACAGGGTTCTCAAAACACAACAGCAATATGCAACAGATATTTTCAGTGTGTGCTTGGCATTGGGCCAAATATCTTCCAACACAGTGGAGGAACACGGTAGATGTGACCCTTAGAGGCCACACAGCCTAAAGGGTTATTACACCCAAAATACAAAAAACATGTTTTCTCACTTTCCTTTGAGATATTTGTCTCTGAAAATTCTGTTGCCACCCCAATACAATGGAAGTGAGAGGGAAAGGAAAGACTTGTTGAGTTGTTGAGTATTGCAAATGCAGATTTTCAGCACCACAAACAAAATTCATTTCGCTTCCTTTGAGGTGGCAGCAGAAATCTCAAAAGATAGAAAATAAACCTGGCCACATAAAGCCAAATCTATCTACCCAGCTACATATCACTAGTGTTAAGTGAGAAAGTATGTTTTTATCATTTAGGTGAATCATCCCTTTAATACAAGACTATAAATCTAGTGGCCTGAGCAGTTCCCGGTATAAGCTGAAAAGAACATTACACCCTTTCTTTCTTCAATAGACATAATAAATGCCAGGCTAACAGCTAACATCAGTCACATCCTATTTGTCAGGGGGAAAAAAATACTTACACAGACAATACCAAACAGAATATGCCTAACAAGAAGCCATTGTCAGACTGAATAATAAAGTGGTAACAAAATGGTAATTCAGTCTAAATATCAGGCCAGAAACGACCTGCTTTTGCTAAAAATAATGAAAATTAATAGGATTATTTACACCCATAACATAAAACCATGGCACCAATAACAATAACAAGCATCACAAAACTGGAAGGGTCAGCAAAAGCAGTATCACATTATTATAATACAACCTCAGAGGAATTGCCTCGCTAGACGAATAATTCCATAACAGAGACGTGTATCATAATAATTCATAATTCCCCAAATAGTATCACCATGAGTCTGAATTCCTGCATAGCAAACAAACAAATTAAAGTTAATGAATATCAGATGAGCCGAATTAAGCAATGGAGCCCAACAGCCAAGTGCTGCTCCGCTCGCCACAGTGGAAAAAACAACAATGTGGAAACTATCCATCAGTTTAAAACTTCACTGTCAAATAATCTGCCCATAATTACAGCAACATGCAGTCATCAAAAGGAGAAGAGGTTTTCTCTTTATTAAAACATGCAACAAGTAGTTAGACAATAATCTTAACCCTAGTTCCACTTATTAGCTTTTTCCAAAGCTTTCAACCACACTTCTCAGTCTTTCTCAGCAAATACAGTATGCTTAGTAACAAGTTCATTTCTAATTCTGAACAGTAAGAAAATAATGAAAACTGTCATGATTAGCTGAAGCAGAAGAACTTAAATGAAGGTCAACAACGCAAGAGGTCTTATTAAAAAAAGAAGATTAAAACCTGGAAGTCGCTCCTTCAATGGGGTCTAATGTTGACTTATTGTTTCGCTGCAAAAATGTGCTGCAAGATACCAAGCTACCGACCAGACAAAAAAGTTCTTGTCAAAGTTGATTCAAATACATCGGCTTGTATGTTGCCTTCCAGTAACAGCCAAGTGCAATCATTTACTATGTGTCCGCAGCGCAAAATAAATGATGTTAGCCAGCTGCCGCCTTCAAGCAGTTCCTATATTTAGCACAAAATATCATGGGATTAGTGCTGTTTTGCTCGACGCAGACTACTCGACAGTATCAACCTTTTGAAGCAGAAGGATCCCAGCAAGATGTTTCGATTCCTCGCTTCACCACGCCAAAAATCACGTGACCATCCCGAACAAGGCCTCGTTACGGCACACCCGTATCAGAGAGTTGTTGCGCTGGTTTTGAATACGGGATGTTCTTGTTCCTGCAAAAGTAAAGAGTTGTAGATTCTGTTTAAAAGTGATCTGTTTTTATAATACGAGATTTAGATTTAATCCATCCATCCATATAAATGCAATACCCAGGGTTTGGCAAACGCTTCGAAACAGTGGAGCATTTTTAACACAATTGCTTCATAGTGATTTAGTGCCTCAGAAAGGTTAGTTTCCCCCATCACTACGTGGGATGTGGGAGGTGTAGGAGTGTCCATTAATAAAGTAGATTCTTTTTTTAAACAAAAAAAACAAGGGGTCTTTGCCGGCACACGTGCACAGGCACATGAGGCTGCATTCACAAACGGCAACTGGTGTTTGCAATGGCTTTTATACAACTAAAGTATGATATGGAACTATATTAAAAGAGGTATAAAAAAGTGAACGGCAGGAAAAAGGAGGCGAATTATGAACTAATCAGCTTTCCGTACACCACTGCTTGATTGGAAGATGGGCTGAGTACAGGTTGCATCGCTACTGCCTTATTTTTATCTTCAACAGTAAGAAAGAGAAGACCGATTTGTATCTAAATGATCAGACCAACTACAAGTATTTTTGGCTGTGTCTCTGGTTTTATAAAAACATATTGCACATATCCTGTACACTGTGTGAACACAAAAACAACACAGTGCAAAGGGGCAATGATGCAATGATGTGTCTCAGTTTGACCCAGTACACAAAATGATGTACATGAAGGCAGTCCATGGCTGGAGGTAAAAAAAAAAACACACAGGTGCTCCCAGGGAAGCAATGAGGAGTTGGATGGTGTTTGTGAAATAGAATCTGTTGCTAAGTTACAGGAGTACTGAGCACAGTTTTCTGGACTCACAGGGGACTGCGTCAGCAGTGGTTTCTGAAAGGTACTCTGGCTTGCCCTGCATCCATGTTTGGTTCAAATATGATCTCCAAAACAGCAGCATCCTCTGTCACACTCCTCAGCCTCTGGGGCCTCCAATCTAAAATACGATTAAACAAAGCAAACATTTGCACACTGTCACAGGGGACGGGGATAAAACGGTGAACCAAGCGATGAGAAATCTGATGTTTAGATTCTGATTTAGACAGTTTTCCTCGGGGACACTTCTATCTCATCGCTGTAGAGCACATGTAGCTCGTCCTGCAGGGGAGGAAAGTGGTTAAAAGTTTGTCCACAGGGGCTGAGTCTCATGGGGAAATTAAGAGCATATCTAGAAGCAGGTCAGGACCAGGAGGGAGGGGTTTAAGAGGGCAGGTAAAGGAAGGAGGGATGATGTGGACATCTGTTTTGAATTTCCACACATTACAAGCACTGCGCAATAGAATTAGACAGGCAGAAAGCCCTGTTACCTCTGGAATCCTGCCAATCCTGAAGGTCTGCTTACATGCCCTCCTCCGTGAATTTGGAGAGGGAGCAGAGAAGAATGGAAGCAGGGCTTTTCAACCAAACAGTCCCAGGAAACAAACTCAGGAAGTAACTCAAGAGTTTAAAGTTCCTTCAACACACTCGTGTTTGCATTTGCATATCCCATATATCAAGGATTGTCATGATTAAGCAATTTAAACTAGTAACATTAGTAACATAAAATTGAGTTGTTCCTCATAACTTTCAGCTGTGATGGATGTTGGAAAGGAGCCGAGGAGGTGACACCAGAAAGGTAAAACAGTGTAGAGATGATCTATTGAGTGTTTTTGTCTGCTTTTTCTTTTTGTCTTTACTGAAAATAACTTTACAAAACTGTTTGACTTTTGGTTCGCTTGCTTGGCTACTATTTTTATAGGCCTAGCTCTTGCTCTTTTTTTAACACTAACTGGAAGCTACATAACATTCAAAGGGGGATTCAAAAGGTCATTTAAAGGGGAACTGCACTCAGCACTGATTTTACACATCAAAGTCTGTTTACAGGTCTTGGGGAGTACTACTGCACAAAAAATTTGCATAAAGCCTTTGTGGCTTGAGAGGAAACTGCACGAAATCTGATAAATTGCCTCAAGTGATGTCACTTGACTCAGCTTCAGTTGGGGCTGACTACGAGTTTGAAAATGAAAAAAATCTGGTGGTGTGGAGTTTACCAGACCTCTGCAGGTAGCTCCTCATCTCTGCTTGAGGCTAGAGGCTTGAGGCTACATTAGCCGCTATAGCACACCCAAATCTCCAACTGAACTGTCAGTGGTCAATTTGTATTGTGGGTAATGTAGGCAGCAGGTTTTGACAAGGAAGAAGTATGGTGGTAAGTTCCGATACCAATTCCTAACATTGATACTAGCACTAACCATTGCTTGGTTGTAGTTCAGTACTGCAAACTCCACCTTGATAGTTCCTGGACTGTCATAAAGCACCATCCTGGGAACAAAGATTTTTGATGGGGGAGTAACAGTAACCAAAACTGGAAGAAGAAACTTGCAGTTGAAAATCAGGTTAAGTTCTCCGGTAAGAATGATTTGCAAAAGGGCCAATGACTTTTATTTGTCTAAGTTACATATAAATGTTACAGCATATTAATGACTATTTTCACACTGAGATAAAGTCCTTTAAATGCTGTTGAAACAGTTTTCAACCAAATTCAGCCCAGTTTTAACCAAGTCATCTTTAGGCCTTTTGACCTTTCAATCACCAAATCCATGCTTACTGGTTCCTGAGATCCTAAAACACTTCCTTGGTTCCTGGAAAAGTTCCTAAGGTCAAAAAGAGCTATAGGAGAGGTTGCAAGGTTATTCCCTGTTCAGATTTCAGTCTCACCTGTAACAAACCACTACGTTTGGCAAATGTACCATAGGATAAGCAGCTACTCACATTTAAGCCCACCCAGCACCATTATCTGGTACCACAAGAGTTTGAATAGCATTGTTTTCACTTGACGAAACAACCCACACCACACTAATCTTTGTGTCAACACACCCAAAAGCTGAATCTTAAGGCACCAAATGTGGGACATAATTGGACTGATGAGAGAAAGGAATAATGTGGGAATGAAGGTTTGAACAAGAAAGATTGTGACACATTATCTTCTTACATCGAGGCTGACATGACTGCAGTGTATTATGCTGCAAACTTTTACTAGTTTCACTAACGGAGACTTGTCCCTGTGACAGCTCAGAAATGTATCACCAAAAAAACAAAACAGATGTATGAATGAAAAACTGTTAATTGCTATTGCCATTGCTAATATGGAATAGAGCATTAGGAAAGGTTACAAGATTGACTTGATTTCTAAAGACTTAGGGAAACTCATTATCTTGGGATCTCACATAAACAGCAGTGGTCTAACTGAGAAATGAGCCGGGTCCTATGTAAACAGGGGAGAACAGATATGCTAAAAACAACAGCGTGGTGAGGAAAGAACAACAAATACAGCAGCTCGTTCCCACACAGTCACATCAACACATCAAACGGCAATGTGGCTTGTGCAGAAAATACAAATAGATGCAGGGTCACATGCCATTCACACAAAAAAACTAAACGTTCAGCCTGGTATTTTGCTCATATAACCAAACATTAGGTTCCCAAAAGAAACAAAAGGATAAAAAAAAAAGTGAAATCCTAAATTTTTTCTGGTGTTCAACACATTCTTTGCACATTGATGATGACTGAATAAGTAGTTGTGACTGTGCCATGTTACAAGACCGTTCATGTACTTTCGTTGGGTTTTTAAATGGGGTGCAACTCAGTGTTCTCTTTCTAAAGTTGGATACACTACTGATGGCCCAGATATAGTGTGGGACATTTTCTTTTTCTAATTTCTGGAGAACATTGTCTTTTGTGAAACAGCTCATGTACGAGCCTCTTTAAGGCTTCAAAAGCAGACTTACATACTAATTATTGACACGATATAGCCAAAAGTATACAGAGACCTGAATGTTACATCCATATGTGATTATTGAACATCTCATTCCAAAATCATGGGCATTACTCTGCTGCTACAACAGCCTCCACTCTTCTAGGAAGGCTTTCCACGGTATTTTGGAACTTGGCTGCAGGGATTTCCTCCCATTCATCCACAAGAGCATTACCCCCAATGTACACCAGACGTGGCTGCAGTGCATTTTAGCTCCATCATGGCCGACAGAGATGATCCGTTGTCACTCAAGCCAGTATAGCAATGCTCATCAGACACTTGGGAGCATCTCACTTGTGGCTCTTGTCTCGCTCCACTATGTTTATGTCTATATATTTTTGGCGGACCAGCATCTCTGAGCACGTGCGCTTAATTTGTTACTGACTTTGTCTTTACGTACAAACAGCTAAATCAGTTCTTCTTGTTTGTTCACGTCTCTGTGAAAGAGGACAAGGAATGCTACGGTCGTCCTTCTGCTAAGGTACACAATTTAGGCCATACAGAGAGAAAATAAAGACACGATGGCGTGCTGTGTACAGTAATTAAAAGAGAAAAGTACAGCCTCAAAGTATCTCTCATCACATCAATCACAAATGAGCTGTAAAGTGTGTATTTAATATGGATGTAAAACACAGAACAACTCTTATTATTGAAAATGTGGCTCCTGACTGCTGGAAGACACCGTGCTTGTGAAAAGCTTCTACTTAACATTGCAACCTCAGTTGAGACAACAGAGCCGTGGTTGTCACTGTAATGTGACAACAGTAGACATGTGTTAGTGAGGACGACCACTGGTGTTGGGCGATAAAGCCTGGCTCGCAGTCTGCCTTCCAATTCATCCCAAAAGGTGTTGGATGGATCCACGCCAAACTTAGAAAACCATTTCTTTATGAACCTTGCTTTGTGTGGGGAGGCATTGCCATGTTAAAACAGGAAAGGGCTTTCCCCAAACTGTTGCCACATAGTTTGAAGAACACTATTGTCTAAAATATCATTGTATACTGTAGCGTTAAGATTTGCCTTAATTGGAACAAAGGGCCTAGCCCAAACCACAAGTCCCAGACCAAAAGTGCAACAAAGTACGTGGACAGGCGTCTCCACATACTTTTGGCCATAAAGTGTGTTTCAAACTTCAAGGATAAACCCCTTTTGAGTCAAACTATGTCCTTTCAGGGAGGTCCTTAGATGCAAAAGACATAACAACCGGGCAACTATCTCCATATTAATTCTGACAGCTTTAAAAAAAAAAATTGCTTACTCTAGAGCCTATGCTGTTAGAGAAAATGTTTATGGGCAGCACAAGGCCTGATAAAAACAGTTAATTGAGTGGACCTCCAAAACAATGAGGTGGGAGAGAGGAGTTACAGAGTTATAAATTACAACAACACACACACACACACACACACACACAAAAATCCCATGACACAGGGACCAGTTTGGGGTTAATAATACAGATTTGTAGAACCCAGTAGACTATGCAATTAAGTGTACCTTTAAAAAATTGTGGAAAATTAAACCCATTTGTGTAAGCACCTTTATTACAGACAAAGTCCACCAGCCCTGGAGAAATGTTTTGAAAGTAATATTGATGTTGTAAAAATACTACCCGAGGCAATTGGATTTTATGAGGAACAAGTAGGCTCAGCAGCACATTAAAACAATCTCCCTTGAAACGATCGAGTGTAAGCTGTAAGCAAGTCCACATGAAGTAAAAACAAACAATTTGAAATCAGTTTTTCCAAAGCTAAGAGCAAACACCTTTTTCTTCACTTTGCACTTTAATTTATAATAAAATAATCAGTCCTAAATATGATGCATGTACGTGGTTAGAAATGTGCTTTAAAGCCAACATTAAGAGGTTGAGGGCAGGATTAAAATTAGCTGCATTTCTAAATTGTTGCTTAAAGACGTTATGAATAAACCCAGTCAAAAATTAAACATAAAACCCCAAATGTAAGATAAAAATCCTCTGCTTTCTAATGTGTTTTTAAAAAGGGCATTACATGGAAGAGTCTGTAGCAGGAATACTATAATAACCAATAAACAGTGACACAATCCATCCTGACAGGAAACCACTGTGTACTGTAACAACATTTGCTGTTGAGACGTGTGACATGAGGCATTATAAAGCACAATGAGGTGTTGCAGCAGAATTAAATGTAATGGAATTGATTAAAGAGATGTAATAGAAGATTGTGACAATATTCTGACTTTTGGTGGTGACTTTTCTAATTTGTAATTGGCAAATGCTTCCACATTACAATCCAATATAAGAAAGCCATAGCCTCTGTGATAAGCTTCTGTTTATCTGCCTCCTTACGTCATGTTAAACAAATGAGACTAAGATTTGTCAAAAGAAAAAACCTTGTGTAGATGCACTTGTGCCAAACCTATAGCTGTCTGTATGGAGGACCATACAAACCAGCTGGTGCAGTTTCCATGGCAACCAGCAGCTATATCCCATAGAAAAATGTTTGTTTTCCAATCACTAGCTCAATTTTGTTTTTTAATGCTTGTTGAAGAGACAGCCTGCAGCCATAACAACGAGATGTTATTGGACAGAAAAAAAACAGTATCACTTTTTTGTTTTTCTGAAAGTGTCCTTTAATGACCCTTTTTCAAAAACCTTTACTTGGGAGTTGCTAAGACCTGAGGGACTCTTCCAAGCATCATGTTTGCCCCAATATCCTCCAAAATGCCCCTCTGTTCTGCCCAGTTGCTACTTTAGTTAGCCCAAATGTCTCTCTGATCAGCCAAAGACACCTCTGGTTGGCCTTCTGGTAAAAATGAAACTTTGGGCCTCAGTATGCTTCAAATAATTCAAATAATCTAGGTCGGACCAATCTGCTGCAAGGTCTCCTTGTGGTTGCCTCCCCAATCTCTCTCCAAGAACTCATATCTTTTGTGCATGTTTCTAGTTTTGACACGATGAATTATACACTGAGGGGCAGTCTCTCCTCAAGAGAATTCATTGTTTTGCACTTTTTTTTATACACAAAAAGTGACCTCAGTAGTTGTGTGAAGAATTGACCCTGCATGCATGAGGTGGAGATGGTGCCCCTTTTTCATTTTCTCTCTTGCACCTTGGAGAGTCTGTGCATGCCACTGCTGTGAGGAACTTTTTTCAGCCAACACTGCACTGCCCAATAGACCTGCTACAGGCTACTTGTCAAAACTGCTTGTTATCCCGTTTCACAGCGAGAAAAAAAGTTCAGCAGCAGAAAGTTTTAATGGAAAGGCATATGTTCTGATCTGCGTTATTGCGCAGAGTGTGGGCGTGGAATCCCTGCTCTCTGCGCAGATTATTCTAAAACTTCATAAGCAAAGCACAATCCTCTACATACCTGTTTCCACAGAAAGCTGTCCATGTCGTTTAACAGCCAAGAAACAGTCACGTGGATGGCGGAAAGAATAACTCCAGTGATGACTGCGGCGCGCATCCTGACTGGCAGCAGAGTGTAGATGACATGGATGAAGAACACGGTCCACCAGATCCCCTCTGAGGCACTTCTGGGCTGCACGAGCAGCACTCCGATCACCTGGATCACCAGCACCACCAGGATGACCAAATAGCACACAATCCACATATGGTCCTGGTGAAACCCGTTCCTGTTGCAGACCACCATAAGTATGAGTGTGAGGAAGATGGCCACGGAAAACACCACCACGTACGTTACGCTCGGCCTGGCTGTCCCACCAGAGCAGTGGAAGCCCAGCATGACCGTGAAGACCAGCACCAGCACTGCCATGAGCATAGTCAAACTGCTCTGGTTGAGACGGAAAAAGTAGCGCTGGTAGAGCCGCTCCAACTTTTCCGACTGGAATTTCTTGGATTTGAAAATGTGCATGACGCTGGTGCAGCACGCCACTAAAGAAAAGTTAACTTCGGGCATGACCTCCTCCTCGTCTGTCCTCGGCTTGGCTTTCCGCTCCTCCAGACCCAGTTCCACAGACTTGGGTCTCACCTCGCCGTCTGGACGTTTAGGGGACGCGCGGTTCTCCTCGCCATGGTCCTGCCAAGCCGACCTGGACCTGAAGCTGACCCTGCTGACGGTCGTTGAGGCTCGCCCGAGCTGCCGGTGGTCCAGATCATCCTCTTCCCTCCACCTACTGTTAGTTCGGGTGAGCTTCTTGCGCGGGGATCTGGCCGAGTATGGGCACCCGTTAGCCATAGACTCAGACTCTCCCCAAGCTGATCTGAGCTCGGTCCCTCCCCTCAACCCGGGCGCACCGACTCCGGGTGGGCTGACACTGTTTGATCTGGACATAGTGGAGAACGGGAGGCAACAACAAAATGAGCCGAAAAGTTTTGTTCCACTTGCAAAAATAATGTCCGGGAACTATTTAGTCAGAAATCCCAAAGATGAGACGAATTAAATGTCTGTCATAGGTTGAATTTCCCATAGCCCAGTTGGTCCCCGGATGAAACAGCATGAGCGCTTTAAATCTAAAAAACTGTCACCGGTTTAATCTCCAACTCTTAGAGGCAAGCTCATTCTGAAATCTTAGAAAACGAGATGGGATTACCAAAAGCAATAACCGGGAGTGGTGAAAAGCCCTGGGAATAAAAAAAAACAATTGAACATGCGCAAAAGTCACAGGGGAGCCAGTTTTGCCACGAGAGGAGGGAATATTAGATCCAGGTGGACTTGGCTCTACATCATTGGGCCCAGTTAACTACCATCCATGGGGAGGTTGCACGGCTGTAGATGAAATAAAACCATTACACAACTCAGATAGTCCCCAGAGATCATAGCGCAACACCATCAATTACACTGTGAACCCGTTATATCTGCGGACATGTTTCCTGTATTGGTGTAAATGGTTTGTGGACAGAAAAGACGGAGGTGGAGGGAAATAAAAAAGGTGAATCCCATGTTGGCGGCTCTTATTTGGTCCCGTCAAGTCTTCACGCACCTGTGCTGACCAAACATTGCTGCCTGGACGGCGGTGGGAGCCTCACTTTGGCCAAAAAGCATCATCACGATCCTCCCACACTTGCGCTGTTCGGAGCGGAGGAGAAAACTCAGCCGCTCCTCCTCCTCCTCCTCCTCTGGCAGCCACAAAAAACAGCTCCTTGGTCCATGTTAAAGGCTGTCTGTTACCGCACGGTCAATTTATCGTCAACCTCTGCGCCGAATCAATGTCCAACAGCTGTCCATCAGTGCTCAAATCCCCAGAGAGCGACTCCTGATTTGATTTGCAGCCAGATTCCGTGCGCAGCGAATCCGCAGCCGGGCAGCGGCAGCATTTCATAAAGTGTCTACCTGGTGCCAAAGTGCGCTCCCGCAGCCTCGGACAATCTGCTCTGTGTCTGCTTGGAGCGTGGCATCATAACATATTTACCGCTGATCGCTGCTTCAATGGTCATTCAACCAAGTGTGCTTCCTGCAACCCGCCTCTCCGCCGCGCTTCCATTGGAAAAGGAAGGGGGTGAGTCACTCTTTGGCGCGCTTTCATTGGACGACAGGCTGGTCAATCCAAAACACAGGCTGTGCGACCCCCGGCCGCTTTCGATGAATGGGCGGGTCTGTTCTCGTTGCTGGATAACCCTCACACATACACCCACACAAGCAAACTGGGGGTTGAATCTTCCCCCAGTAAACCCCATTTCTCCATTGGATCCCATTCTCAAATTGGGGTCCCAGGACTCCGGGACTTGGGGTCCAACAACAAAATGACGATCAATTTTACACAATTAAATTTGGTAACATAATATTTTATACTGCTCTGTCCTTACAGAAACTTGATATCTGTAGATCTCAGCTTAAAATGAGGGGATGATGTCTTTGCACCTAAACTTTTCAAGGGGCATTTTTTGCAAAAAACTTTAAGAGTTGGAGTTGGAGAGTTTGTTTGGAGACGTGTTTGTTCTTGTGTTTAGATCAATTTTGTTGTAATATTTTGTTCCTATTCTGAATCAATTAAGGGATTCAGTCATTAGAAATGTCAAACATGAACTGGTTCATGGCTTCTTAAATATGAAGACTGGATGCTTTTCTGTTTTATACCACTGAAAATTACACTTTTAAAATTACTTGTGATGGGAATTTTTCCAGATTCTTTTGATATTTTGCACACTAAATGATTGGGGGAAAAAAATCAACAATTAAAACAACCATTACTTGCAGCCCTTTATCTTCGCTTGCTTACCTACAGTGCGATAGGGCTTGTGTGTGTGGCCAGACCCTGTCATAAAAAAAAAGAGGTATGAGGTAACTCCCGAAGTTGTGTGATTCTGTTTCAGTTCGTCCACCTCAAACACTGTCCTGAGTGGCAGTCAGTGGCCATTTACATACATGGAAAGAGCATTTGTCTCATGTCAGTTCCCATTGTGTGCTAATGAATGTAAATTGGAGGCATGTGACGAGGAGCCTCGTGTGGTTGGCTCGTGTGACCGGCTCACCTCCAGCTGAATTCCCTTTGCTCTTTTTGGAATCTGTTAAGGGAGAGAACAGGAGCTTGCATTCAGCGCTGTCCTCGTCAAATAAAAAGTGGAACTCAGATATAAATCAGATACACATTCATCTTGATTCAAGTTGTGCAACTTATTTCCTCTGCTTGTCTTCTGACTGCTTGTTTGATGGCTCTCTTTTGCCCCTTCTCCTTGCTCTCTTACACACATCTAACATAATTGTTATATAATACGAGGAAATAGAGATCTAACCATATTAAACTCACACAAAACACAGATTAATGTAAAAATTAAAAAAATTGGTTAATTCAGGAAATCTGACCGCTCTTTCTGTTTCCCAGAAAATGTAGTATTCAGTGGTGGAAAGTAACTAAGCACATTTACTCGAGTACTGTACTTTAGTACAGTTTTGAGGTACTTGTACTTTACTTGAGTATGTTTTGTTTAATGCTACTGTATAATTCAGCTTCACTACAATCATTGTACTTGTCACATTTGTTTGCAACTTTACACTTCTCATATATTTATGTTTGTCTCATCATACACTATATGGCCAAAAGTGTGCAGACACCCAAACATTACATGTTCAATTCAATTCAATTCAGTTTTATTTATATAGCGCCATATCATAACACAGTTATCTCAGGGCACTTTGTCATAAAGAGCAGGTCTAGACCAACTCCTTATGTGTACAGAGACCCAACAATTCCCACCAAGAGCAGCACAAGCAACAGTGGCAAGGAAAAACTCCCTTTTAACAGGAAGATTGTTGAACATGTCATTCCAAAACCATGGACATTAATCTCCTGCAATTACAGCATCAACTCTTCTGGTTTCAGGCCAACAGATTTTGGAGCCTGGCTGCAGGGATTTGCTCCCATTCATACAGGAGGTCAGCCACTGATGTTGGGAGGTAAGGCCTGGCTCATGGTCGCCGTTCCAGTTCATCCTGAATAGGGTTGAGATCAGGGCTCTGTGCAGACCAGTCAAGTTCTTCCACACCAAACTGGGAAAACCATTTTTTTATGGACGGGGGCATTGTCATGTTGAAAGAGGAAAGGGGGGAGTGGGTTGGAAGAATACTATTTTCTAAAATATGTATTTATGCTGTAGCGTTAAGATTTCCCTTTATTGGAACTCAGGGGCCAAACCATGAAAAACAGCCCCCAGACCAAAAGTACACAAACGTAAGAGGAGGAGTGTCCACATACTTTTGGCCACATAGTGTACTTTGCACATTAAGATTTTACATACAAAACATGATCAGCTTATAAACAATTATGTATTGTCATAGACGAAACAACCAGACCAAACAGAATATAAAGTAGTTAAAATTAGCTGGACCAATTACATTAAATTGCTGCCTACAGTAACAATCCAACAATATAATGTATTAAATATCACTCTAAGGCACCATTCTGCATAATGAGGACTTTTACTTGCAAAAATAATCAAAATACTTCTTCCTCCACTGCCAGAGTTAAACTGGTACAACCGAGAAGTCACTGAATGTGTTACAATCCAATTAAATACTGGAAATAATATTTAGTTGAACCTTAACCTAGCCTTCCTCACATGTTTCAGCAGGATCAGAGTGTCTGAAAGCAAGCAGTTAGTGTGACATCTTAAGTAACCTTTTGGTATTAATTGTTACTTCATCCATTCATTATCTATACCACTTATCCTCAGAGGGTCGGGGGGGGGGG
>LKNJ01000400.1:0-75784 GCA_002120245.1 Maccullochella peelii | reverse complement strand
GGAGCCAATCCCAGCCGACATTGGGAGAGGGGCGCGGTACTGGTCGCCAGTCAATCACAGGGCTGACACAGAGACAAACAAATATTCACACTCAGTCACACCTACGGCCAAGTTAGAATCAATTAACCTAACCTGCATGTCTTTGGATGGTGGGAGGAAGCCGGAGTACCCGGAGAGGACCCACGCGGACACAGGGAGAATGTTACGGTGCATTTTTGGCAGACGACCCAGTCGTGGACAGAGGAGGAAGCTTGTAGCAGGTTTATTAAACTATATTCAATCACAGACAAGTTGGTAACTTGGTGAGCAAACATAGGAGTCCGGGTTCAGTTCGGGTAGTCAGAAGCACAGGGAATAAAGTCCACACACAGGAACTGATATCAAACTAAAAGAGGCAGTACACACAACTTAAGATATCCAGAAACTCCACAGGGCAAAACCAAACAAACACAACTCACAAGGTAGGTCCCCAGAAACCCTGAAGACCACATAACTTAGGGTAATGACACCACAGGGAACAAAGCAAAAGGACCAGTATAAATGGGAGGAGAGCGAACGTGGGAAACAGAGGCAGGTGCGCAACAAACCACAGGTGAAGCAAATCAACAGACAATTAAGACAAGGGGAGACACTAGGGCAGGAACACACTGGAACCAAGACAGACCAAACTTCAGAATAAAACAGGAACCAACAAAGAGTCCACATCATGACAGAGAACATGCAAACTCCACACAGAAAGGCCCCAGCCGACCACTAACCACTGCAACCACCGTGCTGCCCTTGTTACTTCATACCAGTCTATAAAATCTAAGCAGTAGATCATATACTTTTGACACCTGAAGATGTTTTGGTGAGGGAGACTTGAGGTCATGATGAGCTGGTATCGAAATAATTCTAATTTATGCATCTTCACAGTCTAATGTAGAATAAGTGTGTGTTTCCTGCTTGTGTCTGATGTTTCACAGTAATTCAAACCACACATGTGTTTTGGGTAAAAATGATGTCCCCAGTTGATTTGACACAGAACGCTACTGCCATCATCTGAATGCTAAATGAACTGGTTCAGCAGCAGTTTATCATCATTCGCAAGACACACACATGCATAAACACACTCACACAGATAGAGTCAACCAAAATCTATCAATCTAATTTCATTACCGTCCTAAATTTCCACTCAAATTTGCTACGGGCTTTGTAAACTATAGTTATTTATAAGGGTTGTTTCACCAAACCCCTATCCAGTTAGTTCCAGTACTTGCAGAGGTGTTGAGATCTCTGCCGCTTCTGCTGCCACCCCGTTACAACTGAAATGAATAAAACTTTGTTTGTGGTGCTCAAGGCATTGAAGTAATACATTTGAAAAACGAAACAGCAGCTTTTCAGAAACAATCTCCCTGATTAGAGGATAAATCAGGACAGTTTTCAGACTATTTTTCAGGTGAACATAGTCCAAATTAAAACCAGCACTTAACCAAAAACCAAATCTGTCTACATGGAGAAGTGGCTAGATTCCATTTGGGGTGAGTGGGAGAATGTGTTTTTTTTATTTGTAGTAATCTGAGTGAACTGACCCTTTAACATACTGTATACACATGCAATTTCAAAAGTAAAAATGTTCATGTCTCTCGCCCAATGTGGAATCGGCTCCAGCCCCCCCGCGACCCTCTGAGGATAAGCGGTATAGATGATGGATGGATGGATGGAATATTC
Organism: Maccullochella peelii; assembly: GCA_002120245.1. NCBI lineage: Eukaryota > Metazoa > Chordata > Actinopteri > Centrarchiformes > Percichthyidae > Maccullochella > Maccullochella peelii. The sequence goes on along the minus strand of LKNJ01000400.1, from coordinate 74,074 downwards.
ATATGTAAATGCCTGTGCTGCTTGTGTAAGTTATGTAACAGAATTAATTGAAAAGCATAAGAAATGTGAAAAGTGATCACCTTCTCCCATGAAAGTGAGTGAATTTATAATTAAATATATAATATAGAATTAAAGTGTAGTAAATCTACATAAAAACTTTAATTAGCAAGACAGTGTACTGTATAAAAAATGTGGATAATAAAAAAACAATGCCTAGTAAAGGTTTGTTGCCATAGTGCTCTCCAATGCATATTTGAAATATAGCAATTTGTTTTTCCCTGCTCAAGGATTTTTTTTAAGTACAGATACTTAAGGGTCCACAAAGCAAGTATCACCACAATGATCATCTCATCATAACCCAGAAATATATCCAGCTGAGGATGGATTCTAGTCTGGTTTCAGACCTTGAAATCACTGCCCACATCAGTGATTCAAATAGGAATAATCATAATGAATGAATGCGGTTAAATGAAAATGGCAATTAAGTCTGATTATCAGGCTACACTGATTCAATCAGCTGCTCTGACTGCAGCATCCAATCAAGGACAAGTTCTGTTTGCAGTCCATTGACAAATATCACATCTGAGGGATTGTGAATATTCAGACAAACATCTTGCACAAATCAAGTGTCCCATTGTATTGTTTATTATTGTCTTATGAACATCATAACAACCACATGAACCATTTAGTGACGTCTGAAATAGCATCAGGCATTCCGGATATTTACAAAATGTGTGATCTAGTGGCTGAATGAAGTGAAGACGCAGAACAAGGTGTGCACTGGATCAGGCCTGTTTCATTCTCTCTTTCATAAAAAGGAGAAAATGACAAGCGCTGCAGTGCAGTGACTCATCCTGCTGGAAAACTACCTTTACAGTCACTCTGGGGATTGTACAATCAAACACACGCACACAGAGTCACATATACAATCTGCTATTGTGCATGCTGTATATGCAATAAGTGGAACTCACACTCAGCCACACACGGATCTTGGATATTCAGTTTGAATTTGTTATTGGAAATGGTTGTGTAAGAAAGTGTCATATTGCACTGTTATACTGTATGTTATGGGTAGGGCAACAGTACTTTTATAATAATGACTGAAATGTGTCCATAGCACAGAGTAACAAAACTGGCTGAAGTGCTGGGTCAGATTTATAATCTTGTTTACTTATTCTTTGATTATTGGTTATTTTATTAAAATTTTTATTACATTTAAACACCCCTTTACCATTGATGTTTTTAATGTGGTTGTTTTGTTTTAATTATTATTACTTTATTCGCTTCTGTCCTATGTATTCTCTTTAATCGTATTAAGTGTATTGGGACCATGCCGCATGGTGATTCTGCACTTTATATAAAAGCTGATTGATTGATCAGACAGACTCTGATTTCAATAAAAACAAATTTGCCACTACTTAAGTTCTCATACGGCTGCTTGTGTTGTTAACGTATGACAATTTAAGAACATTTGAGAACTTTTGTTAAATGGAAAAAAAAAAAGAAAATCATGTTTATATTTCACAAAGTAAGGGATGGAAAAACATATTGTTTTGGTATTGGTACCAAAAATTCTGGTATTGTATTGCCACAAAAAAACCCTGTAAACAATCCAACCCTAGTTATTGGATTGTGTTGCTGTTAAAAGGTCAAAAGTATTAATGTTGAGACATAAACCTCAAGTCATATCCAGCAATATGGATAGCAGAGACTCCCTCTAGGATGTAATCAACAATATAATACAGTAAGGGGCTGGCTGAGGCCTTCGCTGTAGCCAAAAGGTTGATATTCTGTAAATGAAGAGTCAGTGTCGCTCCATCCGCTCAAGGCTTGTCAGATACATTTCTAAACTTGAAAGAGTAATTCAGTTGTATAATGTCTTCTGTGGCTCTGTTGTAGCTCTGTCATGTCTGAGTAAATAACCCCCAAATTTAACAGAATTTAAAAAAAAAAGAAAGCCTGTGTTATAAACTGGGGTTGCAGAGTTTGAAAGATGTGAACATTTATCATATGGATATTTGACCATTCTCTTTTAAAATCTGTTTCGCCCAAGTCCCAAAACTTTATAGAGGTGCAATACTGAATAGGCCTGCTGAATATGAAAAACTCAGTTCTTCTGTGTAATGAATGTTTATGTAAGCGTGAAGTTTTTTCTTCCATAACAAGCACTTAATATAAACTTTTTTTTTTAGAGTTTACCCATATTTTACTAATTATTTTCTTATTTCTCTATATTTTTTTAACAGTTAATACATAAAATGGCACATAAAATAAACAACATTTGAAAAGGTTTTGGATTTTTTTGTTTTATCTGTATATATATACACTTTACAGTACAGAGTACAGTACATAATATGGTATGATTGCACGTGATGTTCTCTACACCATTTGATCAGGCTGACAATGACAGAATGAGTTGTGGTTGCATGATGTCAGCTGATTGGCTCTTCAGCTGCCCCTGACCTACAGATGCTTTACATAAAAAATGGTATATGCGATATGATCTGAACAGCAGCACACAGATGAAAGGCACGGGCCATTCAGAGAAGTGCACATCCAGACCTGCTACATGCATCAAATCCATTTTCATTAGGGTCTGAATGCACAGCAGTGTGGCTAATGGGTTTGAAGATTGAAGTTGGTTTGTATTTGGCTGGTGAAGCCTTCCAGCCCTGCTAAACAGATAATGTTCCCACCTACATGGTGCATGAGTCACATTTAATGCACACACACCATCCAGATTTTTTCCCTGAATTATCAGAAGTGCATCATAACTCACAGGGACCATCAATCTTCCATAAACTATATACATGTATCAGTGCATATATGTATATACTGTATATAATAAAAATAGTGAATATGCTTCCCATATTATAGGTTTATTGTAAATATATACTCATTATTCATACCTGTACAAAGTCAGCTGGCCCCATGCAAAACATTTGTATCAAAACTTTATTCAGTAGAACCAGTTCTGGAATAACATATGCCATGCTTTTGTATTTTTCCTTTTTTTAAGGTAGGTTGTAACACAGACCATCATTCCAGGCATCCAGATTCCCTCTTTCATGCAGTTTTACAACGAGCTGCACTTCTGCTCCTGCAAGACATTCCCAACAAGGATCTCAAATCATGCTCAACCAGGAGGGGAAAAAAGAGCACAAAGGCTGGATTTGACATTATAGTCACTAGCTGCTCACTTTGCTACAGAATAAAAGGAATGTAAAGACAGGCTCATGATCATGACAGCGAGTGGGACCTCAGCAACATAGCTTGTATGTTTTGAAGGTGGAGTGATGATAAGTTATGTTGACACTGCTTAAAAAGAGGCACGCCAATGGATCACATGACAGCATTAAAGGGTTGGTTCACCCAATTTACAAAAACACAGTATTAAGACATGCCAAAGTTTTGAGATATCCGTTTCTGAGACAGTCACTCATTGAGTGAGCATACACAATACCAGAGCCCTGGAACTGGCTCTCTTAAATGGAATGCAGCCATCATTAATGTTGTTAATTCCACCCGTGCTTCTCCTGCTTTGACAAGTCAAAAACGGTCTATCTATACAATGAATGTGGAAGGAATTTTGTTTGTGGCGCTCAAAACATTAAAAAATTATATTTGAAATATATTGACAGCAGCATATTTTTTTTTTAGAAACCAGCGTTCCAGTCACTCTTGATAATCTGCAGACTTCACTGTGGACAATTTTCATTGTCTCTCTTCCAAAGAAATAAAACCCTAGAAAAACTATTGACAGCTTGTTAGGTGGATTATCCAGAGCAGTGGTTCCTAAACTGTGGGGCGGGACACCGGACCAGGACGAAACTACAGGTGAACAAACCTTTTTCACCTTGTCAAGCACAGGTGTAACTAATTATATCATTAATTGCTGCATTGCATGAATTGTTTTAGGCCTCTAAAGTGAAGTCTGACAACAAGTAACAGGGACACTGTAGAAATAGATGTTGCTGTTGAACTCTTTAATTTTTTTGTGAGTGCCACAACTAAATTCCATTCACCTCCAATGTACTGGGTTGGAGGCAGAAATCTCAATCTCAAAATCTGGTCAAATAAAACCAAAGAAAAATCTACATGGCTAGATACCACCAGAGGTATGTGAAAAGATGTAATATGGGTGGACCTCAAGTGGTTGAGGTTCTCACTTTGCTGCAGTGGTGTAGAAATGTACTCAGAAGGGCAGAGTTTCAACTAAAAGAGGTCAATAACAATGCTTTTCAGTCTGGTGTTAAGTTACTCTTTGACAGAGCAGCTGCAACTGAGCCCAACAAAATATCAAGCAGTCAGGATTCCAACTTCAAAATGCCCCAAAACGTAATGTCCAAAACAATGAATGTGCATCAAATATGACCATCACAAACTAAACGTCTTTTTTTTCCTGGTACAGAAAAGGTGGAACTAATTGGATTCACTGTTCTCTCTTTGTACGGTACATTATTAGATTCACCTCATTGAGAGGGCATGACTACAAGCTCACTAATTGAATTCACTACCAAGTCTGCTCACTTCCTTTTAAAGTACTATTCCCACATTGACAGAGACGTGTCACATAGGAATAGTATTTCAGCTGACATAGCTCTATATAAATGAATGACCGCCAGTTTTATGTACCAAAGTGTGGTGACATTACTCTGTATTTTAAAATAAAAGTCCATAAAGTTAAACATCAAACATATATTTGGGCTATAGTGCATTTTTGTTTGTTAGATATCACAAGCTTATTTCTTTGGAAAACACTGTTGCTACTCTATGCTGTGCTATCTGTTCTTTTTTGCTTAAGTATCCCATAACTGAATGTCTTAATTGTTCTTTTTTTTGATAAAAGGTTTATAACATCTCATTTAAGACACACTGACCTCTATAATTAATTAGAGATAGGGTGATGACTGGGAGTATAAAGCATGAGTGAAAGTGTGCATGTTCTAATTTAGATGGTTTACAAAGCATCACTTTATTGGAGCTAAAAAAAAGCTAAAATTAGTTACTTTCAGTAAGTAAAAAGAAAGAAAATGCAATCACATGAAGAGAAGAGAGAGATGGATGGATGTGTGATGGATAAACATACCGGCTACTTTAGGTTATTAATGTATAAACCACCTAAACATCAAACAATGAGGAACTCAAAAGACACAACTCACAATCATCACTGGGAAACTCGGGAAACTTAAGCCTTTAAAGAGTCAACATAATCAATGTTAGCCCACTAGGAATGCAACTTAAGTTGAAACTACATCTAAGCAAACACCAAACAAACAGCAGCTAACACAAGAGAGAAACAGATAGAAAACCATGCAAGCACAGAATGAAAACAGTTTATTGGACTAAATTAGGAATGTAATCAATCTTTTGCCTGAAATTAATGAAAGAAAACAAACAAAAACCTCTGCATCAACAAACACACCGTAGATGCAAAACCTACAGAGACGACCTAGGCTCAGTACTAGTCTTCACATTATTCTTTCTACATCGTAGTAAAGCACAACTGCTACTTAAAAGAGACCAAAAGACGAGCCACGGGGAGGTGAAAAATCTATTGGGGATTTTCTATAGTGACATTTAAAAGGAGGGTATCGATTCTATCAGTGCATCATTCAGTTGAATGCTTTGCTGTAGCCGAGTTCTGCCCACTGCTCAGACAGCAGCTCAACTGTATCCAAGTCAAAATACAGTTTCTTTACAGCTGCGAGCTCTCTGGCTAAACAAAAGTAACTGTAGTTTGTTCATAAATAAAAACAACAAAAACTAACACCAGTTTGTTCATGGTTTGTGAGCAACTATACAACCCTGGACAACAAAAAATAAAGTTGCTTGATAATTGGATCTTCTGCCAGGTCAGTTCTGGCAGTTTGAAAACGCAGACGTGATTTTGTTCCTCTTATGTTGGTTGTTTTGGTTTCTTTTCCCTCGATCAGATCTGCCTGAACGCTGCTGGAGCTCACTCCACTTTGCTGTAGTCCTCTACGTGGCCCAGCACCTTCTTCCTCTGTCGTATCATGTGGAAGTAAAGCTGGGGGAAGACTGAGGGGGGGAGGCAGAGGAAGATTAGTATGTTACCAATAGACAATCTAATGTAATCCAATACAAAGTCTACGTTTATGATGCCTGTAAAGTTCTTTTTTTTGACACTTTAATAGAGTTAACTGGTTAAGTGTTAATTCAAACACTGAGACATAGTTAGTGATGGTGTTGTACTGGACTGGATTATGTATGGAAACCTGGAGGACAAAAAAATAGAAACACCTCTCAATATAATATAGTCCAGTACAACACCACCTTTAACTATGACCTCAATAATTGAATTTACACATTTCCAATAATGTCAACAAAAAATGAACATTATGAACTTCGTAAAGGTACAATTTGTGGCAGAGCTGAATTGCAATAGATTGTACAGGTGTGCCTAGTTTTGCATAAAAAATGCCTATAGAAACGTGTTTTATTCACCAACACTTGCAATTACGAGAAAACTATTACTTACTTCTTATGTGACTATCTCGTAATCATAGCTCATCATATGATGACACTATCTGATCTAATTTTCAGATGGTGATGGCTGTTTTAAGGTGTGTTTAACCTAAATTCAAGTGGCGTGACTGCATACAAAATGTGGAAAGATAGAAGTGGACCCGAACAGACGCATATTTGCTCTGGGTGTCCCAAAATTAGGCAAAAGCGTAAAGCGCAAAAATCCCCTTTGTGTTCAGTCTCAACATACCTTGAGGCTACGTCTACTTTTTGTCTAGATTACGACATAAAAGTCTTTTAATTACGGAAGTTAATTATACTTTATAATTATAATTACAAGATAATGTTTTTCTTCTTTTTGGTAAATGCAATGGACTTTTGTATATTTGTGATTTAAAGCAAATTCTTCCTGGAAGCACAATATCGTTGCTGTCTTTTTACTGTCACCACAAAAGAGGAAAAAAGTCAAATCCGCATGTTGACTTACGGGGAATGTAGGAGATCATGATGAGGATGAGGAAGGTGTAGTAGTCGAAAGAGAAGTTGTACTTGTTGGGGAGGGTGACAGAGTACAGGCCTGTCTTCTGCACGGTCGGCAGCGCTGCATAGATAGTCAGCAGCTCCCCAGTCACTCCCATGGGATACAGTACAATGAAAAAGGTGTACCTGCAGCAGACGGGTTTGTGACAGAGAAAGTAGGGGAGAGAAATAATAAATACATACATCTAGATTATCCATTGTTTCTGCAACATGAGGGGTGGGCGGTATACCTGGTTTAAACAGCAAAACATAAGGAAGATGTGCATGATTTGGATTTGGATTTTTACTGTTTGCACCACAACCATTAGTGCAACTTACTGCATGTTACCCAGTGCAGCTCTAAACTTATTGCACTGATAGGCCAATAAAAACTACTTTTGCTTTCCACTGAAACAAGAACACATTTTCCTGCTAAGAAAATGTGGGTGAAGCACACAGTGCTACAGTGGCACGACCAAACAATGAAGAAAGTGTTCTATGAAAGGCATTTCATCCATATTTTGGACATAGCTTGTGTATGTACGCAGAGCAGAAGAGAATAAAAAGTTGTTGCCAGAGGCAGAAACATGGAGAAGTATGAGGAATGTTTGAGGATGTGCTCAGGCTCAGACACAAATAATTCAGGCAGGAGTGATTCTTACCTAAAACACTGACAAATCGACATGTAAACACCATAACTGTGCAGATAAGTAAAGATATGGTGGTGCCCATTCCAAGTGTTGACGGAGACACTTTAAAGTAATAGTGAAAAGGCTGAATTCACAGTATTAAATCCATCCATTATTTATACCGCTTATCCTCAGAGGGTCGCGGGGAGGCTGGAGCCTATCCCAGCTGACATTGGGCGAGAGGCGGGGTACACCCTGGACTGGTCGCCAGCCAATCACAGGGCTGACACACAGAGACAGACAAACAAACAAACATTCACACCTACAGGCAATTTAGAGTAATCAATTAACCTAACCTGCATGTCTTTGGATGGTGGGAGGAAGCCGGAGTACCTGGAGAGAACCCACGCGGACACGGGGAGAACATGCAAACTCCACACAGAAAGGCCCCACCGAGAACCCTCTTGCTGTGAGGCGACAGTGCTAACCACTGCACCACCGTACCGCCCACAGTATTAAATTCTAAACAAAATCCCAAAGTTGTACTGCAGCAACAAAAAATAGGCAATACAATGTTCTGCTGACAATTCCAAGAATGCAAATAAAAAGGAAATACCACTGCCTCGGTCTGCATGCTTCTAAATTTTGAATCATAGAACTGTTGAAGGATCAGGCCTTTTGGGGAGAAAGAGAGACACTGAACCCCTTTTCTTCTACAGAGAGAATGAACATCAAAGAAAGAATAAAACGTTCAGTCTGTTCCTTAACTAGCACTCCAACCCCAGTGACTGTCGTCTCTGATCCCTCACAGAATTTTCCACGGATGCACAACCAATTTTTCTGCCTCTCAGGGTGCAACTCAAACTGAAAGTCGAATACCAATATAGCGACGGTCTCATTTGCTACCTAGCAACAAAGACCCGGGAGGCGCATAACAACTGTTGCCTTGGTTGAAGATGCAGATGAATCACATTAGGAAGGTGGAGGGATGAAATTTTTATGGAGGAAACAGCAAAAGATTTTCTGTAGAGTTGATGATTTAAAAAAAAAAAAACCAATCACTGTTTGTTTAAAGAATGATGTGTTACTGTGATAACATTACTCCTTCCTGTAACAGTGTCACACTCATAAACCTCCTTAACCTTTTCATCGTTATAGTGTCTGTTTTAGGGTTTAAATGAGGTAATTTAAACAGTAGCATGACAAATTACCTTTTGAAAAAACTAATCAATCGAGCAATTAATTACTTTTAAGGAAAAGAAAAAGAAATGTGCAATTACCTTCTGTCCTGCAACAAGCCAAACAGTGACTATGCAACATATTTCACTATAATATTATGTATAATCATCATCAATCAATCATAAATACTACAACGTTTTTATCAACAGTTTAGTTGATTATATTCATTCATGTCTTAAAATTTCTTGTTTTGTTCGACCAACGGTCCAAAAGACAGTAAATGAAGACCAAAAGTTAGTCAATTTAATATTATATAAAACAGAGAAAAGCAGCAAATACTCATACTTGAGTGGAACCAGTGAATGTTTGGTATTTTGCTTGATGAATGACAATATAGTGTTTATCAAAGTTGTTGTGCTGATTAATGTTCTACCGATCAACTAATTTCTTAATTATAACTACAGAGCATAAACACACAGAAAAATCTTTGTTTCATTTAACAAAGTAAATCAATTACCAATTGATTAATGTTGTCTTAACATCTGTATGAGAATTTTGCCAAATAAAATACAGCCTGGAGCTGAAACAATAATCAGCAACTATTGTGCTAACTGATTCCATATCATATCGTATGATATGCAACAAAGGTCACCGGCCAGAGCTGAACCGGCATTGTTGCCGCTATGTGGCATGTGCTGTAACCACTCAGCTACCAAGGTGCTCCCAGGGCTCGAGAAAATTCTTTTCACTCCTTTTTGCCATTTCATATACTAAACGCTTAATGGACAGATTAATCAATAATGAAAATAATCATTAGTGTCAGCCCTAATACGGCATAAATATGATAAAATCATGGCTTTAAATAAGAAAATATAAGACGGTAACAAGACTAAGAATCTGACCAAAGATTTTCACAACGTTACATTTGCCAGTACTCAGTCCAACTGACATAATTAATTTATTCATTCAGTATTCAACAAGTATTGAGGCTTGACCCAGCTCTTATCAAATGACCTAAATTTGAAACAATTGTTCATCCATGTTTATTAGCAGGTAGACTTGGGCACAAATGTCTCCTGCTCTGACACCAGAGTCAGGTTGATTTTCCTACCTTGCCCATTTGATGAGGTATGGCAGGTGATTGAGCAGGCTGAAGGTGTAGAAAGAGTAGCGGATGATCTCTGTGACGGTCCAGGCTGTGACAAACAGCAGCACGCTGTCCTCACTCTGCACCTGCAGAAACACACACAAAGGATGATGGGGACGAGGACAGAGGAACAGACGGGCTCGCATCATGTTACTCTGCTGTGCGCCAATCTAGGCTTTACATCGCAGGACCATGCCGTTTGTTTCAGATGCTCAGAGATCAGATCACACTGCAGGCAGATGGTCACTATCCTCAGATATTAGGTTAAAATCGATGCTTATATGGTGTTAAAAAGAAAAGCACACATTCACAATTCTAAATACAGATTCCACACACTGACATAAAAAGGGAAAGAGAGAACAGCATGAGAAAAATGTCAGTACAGCATCATACAATAGACACACAAAGGAAACATACAATACATACGTTATTCACTACACTAAAATTCAGCAGATTCATTCCTGCAACCCTACAGCAAGACCGTCTGACGTTACTTACACATTTACTCCTCTCCGATCTATTAACAGGGCAAACAGTACATCAGCTGGTCACTTTTGAACATGAATCCACGTTTACATTTACACTGATACCCATTACACAGCAGACATTTTGACTTGTCAAAGCAGGAGAAGCACGGGTGGAATTAACAACATTAATGATGGCTGCATTCCATTTAGGAGAGCCATTTCCAGGGCTCTGGTATTGTGTATGCTCACTCAATGACATGGCTTACTAGAACACATCGTTAATGTTATCACTTACACCTGTGCTTTTCCTGCTTTGACAAGTCAAAACGTCTGCTTTGAAAAGGGTCTATATCCATTACACAGACTGTTTTATGCAGCAAGACTGATTCATGTGTGTAAATTAGAAAAACAGAGCGAAACTCATCTTACCTCCCTGACACTGTGTGTGACGGCCCAGGTGAGGAAGACCCGGGACATGACCTGGAATCCAGTCAGGACCACAGAGGATGGTACAATTCCTGGGATATGAGACAAAAGACAAACACTTAATATATAAGAAGAAATGTGTGTTTCAAGGATTTTGTTTTTGTTTTGTCAACCTGCTGACTGGTGGTTCACTGGTGGTTCCATTTGTCTATTCTAACAATTAGACCAATCAACTTCAGTTGATAATAAAAAATTACAGTTATTTGCCTCAGTTTAGATATTAAGACTAATTACTAGTGATGCCCCGTTCTGCACACTGGATTAGCACTGGGTCTGGCACCAACCTTACTAAGAGAATTAGGCTTTGGCCAAATGTAATTGGTCCTATTACTATTTCTTAGTCACTGCTTTCATAAAAATGTAAATATGGTATTTAATCCTCAAAAAAAAAATAAAATAATGGAAAGTTGCACAAGCCTAATAATGTGAGTTCAGGTACTGGAATTGGTATCTAGTGTGTCTGTGACTAATTACTAATGTTGTCATTTATTTGGGAGGAGTTGGTTTTCTGGGTCTAATTTCCTTTTTTTTTTTGGTTGCTGTTTTTCTTTTGCTTTAGGAAAACCTCTGCAGTTAAATGTTCCTTTTTACATCATTACATGTTACGTCAAATGGAAATTTGGTCAGAAAAATTATGGATTGGATTTGAATCGAAATATTTGTTTAGGTTTAAATAAACTGGACAACGTATTGATGGCAAATGTTTGACTATGTGAGCTCTCGCATCCGCACATACAGGACATAGAAATGAATGCTGATGCAGTGTCTTCAACTGGCCAGTAGAGGGGAACCTAGAGCTGTGTGTGTGGGTGTGTGTGTGTGTGTGTGTGTGTGTGTGTGTGTGTGTGTGTGTGTGTGTTTGCTCTGAGTGGACAGAAGCTGCAGGGAGCCTAGATAATCCTTCATTAATCCTAGATAATGTTGAGAACGGACTGTGAACCGTGGCGAGGCAGCCAGGCGGGAGCCGGTCTCTCCTCACACATTAACACCACGAGAGCCAACAGCTTCTCTGCTCTCGCTTTGGCAAACACTTCAAATATGAAAAGCTTCTGTTTGTCTGTACACATTTACATCTGAGATACATCTACAAATGCAATTTGACGAGACATTGTGACCAGTCAAAATCAAATTTTTAAATTTGTTGACTTGTCACAATGATTTGAGATATCTGCAAACACATTTTGACTGGTAAAAATAACTTTTAAGATACCTGTAATGACATTAGTGATGTTGTCATTCCTCAAACATACCAGATTAGCCAAACTTATACTTTCAGATCCTTACACTTATAATTCTGAATAGTCAATTTGGTTGTGCATGACTGACGCAAGGCTTTACAAATTATATGAAATCTTGCAAACCAGGCGAATGAATAGCAGCAGCCTCAAAAAATTAAATACATAATTAAATACCACAAATTTGTAAGAGCTTTATCGAAGACTTAGTGGTTAATAAAACTTTTGTTCCTGATAGCATGTCAGAAACTTGATGTTTAAGTGATTTTAACTCCAGTTCAGACATCCTCACTTAACATTGTGACTCGTGGAGGTATATTGATCTTGAGTTGTGAACAGTCATATTTAAATTGGAGATATGGGGAATTCACATCTCAAAAAAATCTCAACTTAAGTGTAGATATTTTTAGATTAGTTGTTTCATACAAGCTAATGTCACACATTCTTAAATCATAACAGCCAAAATGTAATTACAGATATCTTAAATAAACATTTTGACAAGTACCACACTAATAAATGGTAAAATGTTACTCTCTCTGAAGTGACCTGTGCAAGACTGAAGTTTTACTGGTAACAGAGTGGAGGCTGCAGAGAGACTCACCTACAGCACAGTGCAGTATCTGTAAAAGGAAAAGATAACAGAAAATTATTCAATATGCTTCTGGAAGTTGTAACTTGTATAACACCGTCTTGCAGAATACATTTCCTGTTTGTACAGCTTGCTTGCGATTAATTGTTTCTTTTTTTTTTCTTGCATTCCCAGGAAATCATTTTTTCTTTTGGATTAATGCCGTAAAATCATGCTCATTTTTAATATTATTATCACCATCATCAATTTCCCATTAATATTCTCATAAGACATACCTAAAAAGGATTTTTTTTGAATGTGCACATATCTATAACACAAAAACTGTGGTAGTTCTACATAATGTGTTTTGTGTGCGTCAACAAACTTTAATTCTCAAACACGGTCGACACTGTTCAACTAAATACCGTGGTGCCGTAGTGTTCAGTCTGTGCACAGATTATTTCATAAATGGAAGACACTGACATTAAGCAAAACTAAGTCTCCCATCACTGAGCTTCAGTGTGTCTGGACAGGATCGCTGAAACACCTCATGCTGCTTAGCCTAGGCACTATACACGTCTGTCGGTGTTTGTATGTGTTGTATGTTTTAGTGGGGGACATTTATCTCAGCCACTATATTTTTATTAGTTTGAAATCCTACAAAAAGCCATTATAAAATACCAAAGTATTTATTTGGTTCTGTGCCTTTAACACAGTGTAGCCAGGCATGTTAGGTTACTACACTGACATGTTACAGAGGGCATACCAAACACTGTACAGATAACAGGCCTGTGAAAATCAGTGCCACTGCACATCCAGACCTGAATCCAACACTCAGCCAGCTTTAACTGACTTGATGATTTTTTTCTAGCAGTTGAAACAGGCCGGGATTAATTAAAGTAAACCAAACTTTCTGCTGATTCATTTATCCATTAAGCGATGTAATCACAAAGCCCAAAATCCTCACAGTGGTTTTTGCATCTATAATCATCAACAGTGCTGTAAAATCATTAAATGAAATACATTAATAAAAGGTTACTTGAATGATTGAAACATTATTGATGGATTCATCAAAATAAAATAATTGTTGCATATAGAAACTGGATATTGTGCGCTGATGAGAACAATAATAGTTGTCTTTGAAATATTGCCACATTATATACACACACTGTATTTAATCAAATATATTGTGATATTTGATTTAGTAATATTGCCCAGCCCTTTGTGCTCATCTCACCTCAAGAATAGCTCCAGTCTGAAAGAACTTCAAGGGCTTCTCTATGGAGTAGTACAGCCCATGGTAGCTTCCTCTGGCCAGGTAAGCTCTGACCAGACCCACAGCTATCACCAGCCACCTGGAGAGCAGAGGGACGGGGGGGAAACAATCACAGTATTGTCAATGCAAAAATTGAAAACGAGATCTACCAGACGATCTTATCATGGAAACAGAAATCTGTGTTAGACTTGTGTGCAGTTTCTGTCTTGAATAAAGGATTCTGGAGCAAAAGGAAGTGCAACATGGCAGATAACTCCAGCCAGTTGCTCAATGTTCAAGAACCGATGAGTGCACTTGATAAAATGTCATTCAATAGTGGGAACAAATTACTATTCCTTATAGGAAAACTTTGAAATTGTGATATTTTGACAAGATACCCTCAGACACTGGATTTTTAAGTCTAATACCTATCGACATTTAAGAAAAATAAATTCAATATACCGCCCGACGTTCTTTTTTTCTAACACAACATTTGTGGCAAGGCTCACTCTAATTTGGTTATTTAAAAGTTGTGTTTTGATTTATATATAACAGGATATTTTACAGTTGAATAAGAAACTTTATTACCAAGGATGACAGTAAAAGTAAAAACAATTCAACAATAAATGTGATTTGAACACACGTAAACATCACTTGAAATTCAATTATTTGACATAAAGCTAAAAAATGAACAATATAGACTACTGAAGAAAAAAATCGAAGGTTCGGTAAACATAAAAATACAGCCTTTAAAACATTTGTTGCTGCAATTACTGTCTGCAAGAGAACTTATTTTTGCATATCTGCCTACATATACACAAATGTGGATATATGTTTAATAATCTAATACTGGTCAATGACATTGTGCATGCTGATATATCTTATCATTAATCTACTAACTAGATTGGAAGTCATATAATGTGCAAATGTTGAAATCAGGGGTAAAGTTCATATGCAGTCCAATATGAACTTTACACCTAATTTCAACATTTGCACATTATACCTGAGCAAGGTGGAAGTTTCAGTTCACACTTTTGGTTTCACAGAGAGAAGAATATGACTTGTATCTATTAGGCCTCGATCTCAGCCAGGGGCAGTGATGAATATCAATATCAGCGCCAGTCGGGCAGAAACTGAGCAAGCCTGCTTAGATTCCATGGCAGCATCTGAATGCAGACGACTGCATTTGAACAGCTAAAACGTGGGTGTACAACACCCTAATGTGTGCTCAATACAAAGCAAGCACTGTATGGCCCCATCAACACTGAGATATACACAATGTGACCTAACTGGTTGGAACAGCGAGCAAACAACACCCACCATTCACTTGTGCAACAGTCTAAAAACCAGTGCAATAAAAAGACACACACACAGATTTGTCAGTATCTAGGCCGAGCAATGGAGGTTATAAAATGGGCATCTAGTGTATATCAAGCCTGCTGTAAGAGGCAAAATTACGTAAATCCATCATAAAATGTATTTCCAGATAAGTTTTGATGATGCAAATAATTTCTGTATACCACCACTGTTTAGTTATAATTACCCATGCCAAGTTTATAGTGGTAAACATAAGGACATGCTGAATCATTAATGATGTGGACTTGAGTTAAAGGGACAATTTGATATGTTAGTAAAAAAAACAAAAACTATTCTATCCTTACTTTATATAATGCAACCTAGTATGGGCAAGTACTTCAACATCTTACAATTTTTGATATAAATGCTTTTCATACATGTATTTTTATATACAAGATCTGAGAGGGAAACTTTCCAGATAATTTCATCTCTTATAGTTTCAAACAAATTCACAGGTTCACTCAGTCATTTAATCTCATCCCACAAGCTATTTTCAGTGATATAGGGGTCCAAACTGGGGCAACTATCAATTATTTCCATTATTGATTAATCTGTTGATACATTTTTTGATTAACAGATAAATTTAGTCTATGAAATGTTCAAAAAAGTGAAAAATGCCCATCACAAGTTCTGAAAGCCTAAGATGGCATCTTCAGATATCTTGTTTTGTCTGACAAACGTCCAAAACTCAAAAGATTTTCTATTTAGAATGATATAATAAATAATAATAACAATAATAATAACAGTAAAATGCAGCATTTGAGGAGTCAGCAAATATTTTACATTTTTTGTCCATCGACTAATTTATTAATCAACTAATTGTTTCTGTTTTAGTTCTAACTTTTTTTCTTATTTGATTAAAATTACATCTTAATTAAAGTCCCACAGGGCATGTTTAAAAAGACTGCAACCTCTGTTTAATGATTTGGTTTTGTTTTTCACCTTAATCTAAGCATATATGTATTTTAGGCAGAGGTAGCGGGTAAGCCCTTAGCTGGCTCTTTTTTTTTTTATCTCCCTGGACATTATTTTTCACTGTTATTTCTATGTCATTTGTTTGATTTTAACTTGTGTTGTGAATAAAACTCATATTTAGTCGCTGCCCTGCAAAAATAACATGACAATGCAAGATGAAAACCCACACTCTCTGGTGTAAAAAACACTGGCTGCAGACAATAAACCTTAATCTTAATTTTCCTGTATTGTTTGCGGTGGCGACCCCGCCAGTCAAAATTAATGTGCACACCAGGTAGTTGTTTGTTGCTGTTCTAACGTTAATCTGTGGAAACCGTTGGACGTTGGGGAAGCATATTCAAAGTTATTTCACTTCACAGCAGGCTAACAGTGTTTCCAATAATAACTACATACAAATTAATGATACAAAAATAACACTGTAACATTGCAACAGGGAAATCTTGCTCCCTTTATTCAGTTCTGTCTTGCTCAACCGCGCACACACACGCTCCACCACAGCAGCATTAGCACGAGGAAACACACTACATACCCTGCTGTCATAACAACGTTGTATATGACCAAGTAGGCCGTGGCCAGGGCACCGGGTCCCTTCTTTTTCTTCGGGGCCACATCGCTATGGGCGCCCTTGCTGGTCCCCGGAGCAGCTGCCGACATTGCTACAAACCTCAACGGTCTTTGGTCCTGGGCGACGGCGGCTGTCAGGTTCACCGAGTCAGGAAAGGAACAGGGGCCAGACCCGGAAGTGTCGTCCTGAAGCGAGAGGATTCACTTATTCATACTTCCGTCTTCGCTTTGAGGCGCTCTCACTCAAAAATCGCCGTAAAAATCGGTGCAACATCCTTTTCATGTGCAATATATGTGCAATATTTATTCATTTAAGATATTTAATTGAACTAATTATTTTTTCGGGAGTTAAATCTAACTGATTTGTCCATCGGGTGTCCGCAGACTTGAATAGGACTAATAGAACAGGAATTATCTTGAGCTATGGTTGGAATCTCTGTCAATTCCTCTGATTGTATGAGACGCATCTTGATAGGCGCGCCCCCTATTGCGCGTCCCAAATTACATACACGCTAAAACGCTTCCCAACAGGTTAAAAGCACCGGGCCACTAGGCTCCAGACCCCCTGGGGCCCCATACTTTATGTCGAAATGAAAAGGGCCTTGAGCGGCTTCTGTCATGTGGAGGGGCTCTGTGTCAGAATCTAGTTTCAATACTTTTATTATTTCAGTTGATTTTTTGTTTTTTGCTTACATTGTGCACATTTCTAAATAAATGTATATATAATCAAATTACCACAAACTAACAGTCACACAAAAAACAACAACAACAAACCTTGGGCAGGATAGTATTCCAGAATAGTAATAATGGTTGGTTTATGGGGCTCAGGGCAAAATATTGCGAAGCTGCCTTGTGACAAACAACAGGTGTCCAGTCTTAAAGGTAATTGCCTACAACTCAAGCCAACCATGGATTTGTATTCAGAGGACAATAGAGTTGTTGGAGTTTTAAAAAAGTAATTGGCTGCCTTGTTTGTATGTTTAGGATCATTGTCCTGCTATATTGTCCTAAAATTGGGGGACTGTGTAGAATGGCTACAAGTCCCACACGGTTGAGCGGATATGGATGTAAACCCCCTCCATCTAAAGATGAAAATCAGCACTTAGTCAAATCTAATGTGCTGGGGAAGAACCAATACTTTGTGACTGTGTTGGACATTATGAAAAAGGTTCCTCTTTTCCCCAATAGATGTCAGTCTTTCACTAGTTTCCTTAGAGGCCTTAAACTCAAGTGCCAGGTATTGTGTGAAATATTTTTAGGAATTTATGTAAACGTGCTGTACGTTTAATAATTAAAAAACAACGGATCAAACGCATTCACCGTATTAAATAAATACTTTGCGGACTGCCTTAAGGCGTTTAAAAATACTGTTCAGGCATTATCCAAGGCAGCCAAGTTTCCGGAAGAGCAACTGGTTCGAGATTAATGGACAAGGAAGATATATTTGTTTAGGTTTAGTCTGGAGAACACACTTACTTGTCTTTCGTCAAATAGCCTGGCTCTTTTTAAATCGTTAGCATGCCTTTGTTTGCCCAAAACCCATTTGACCAAGATGTTGGTAAGTGAAGTGCTGTTTGTTGGGTGTTTTCCAATGTGTCAGAGCTAGCTAACGATAGGGCCAACAACACTTTAAGCTAACGTTAGCTTAGCTTGAGTTCTTTAGTTCGTTGTAGCGTTGTAAGTTTAGTCAGCACTGCCAGTTATGGTGACAACACCCACAAGTCTCAGCCACTTTCTTTGTGTAGCTGACAAGCTGACTGGTTGTCAACAACTTCCATTAAGTTTATCGATCAGTTCATTTGCTAGCATAAACGACTGTTTGGTAACTAACTTTGAGTCTGTTTCATATAAACCGTGACTGGCTAACGTCAGAAGATCACCTGATCACTAATTAGGATATATTGGTTGTATAGTTCGATTATTACTAAATGTGGCATGTAACAGTACGATTACGGCAAAAATTAACGATTTAGATCTCCATTGATCTCTCTTTTTTTCTTTTAGTGTAATCGACTTAAATCGTCCATAAAATGCTCGTAAATAGTGAACAGTTCAAAACCCGAATTATATAAAATCCTTACATATGAGAAGGTCGAACCAAAGAATTGTTGATATTTTTGATTTTCACTTAAATGATTAATCAAATATCAAAATTAAAGCTGAATTTATTGGTCGATTAATGGATTAGTCAGTTGACAGAAAATTAATCAGCAGCTATCTTGATCATCAGTTAGTCGTTGAAGGAATTTGTCAAGCAAAAATGCCAAACGTTCTCTAGTTCCAGTTCTCATCTGTTGGACTGTTGGTCGACAAAACAGGCCATTTAAAGATGTCACCTTGGGCTTTAAGTATTTGTGATGGGCTTTTTTCAATATTTTCTTGACATTTTATTGATCAAACCATTAGAGAAAATAATCTGCGTATTTATGGATGATGAACATAATCGTTAGTTTACCGCCCTAATCAAAATTGTTCGAAATTCATTTTCTGTTTCAACTAATCGCTTCAGCTCCAGTTAAGACTCTTCCCTACTTTGAGTCAGTTTGATTATAATAACTAACTGGGTTGATGTGTGTTGCACATATGTCTTTTCTAATAGTTGTGTTATGTAAATTTTCATGCAAACTTCCTAGGTCACCATCCTTATCTGTCCCTGCAACACCACCAGACAATAGTGCACTGTTACACTTAACTGGCTGTCTAAATGTTATATAGTCAGGATGATAAGTCCCATGACAGAGTTTACTATGAGTAGGAAATGTGCATTTGAGTGATTTCCTACTAACATATTACAAAGCAGTGGCGGGTCACCTGACCTCATCTGAAAAGAGGACTGCCTCCGCTACCATCATAAGAATTAATACACTTTTATAAAATATCAAGTAACTAAACATTAAACTTTAACTTTTAGGGGAAGAAAAGATGTGCTCTCTACAGCAAATATCTTGCCATTGCGTGGTTATTGTTTAGCTATTGCTATTGTTTGTCACCTACTAAACTGATCACGAGTTAAAATGCTTCAAGATTGGGATGGCTTACCATCTCGACTAAACAATGGGGAAACCCTGTAAGTTCACACGATAAAACAGCATAAAATGTGAGATTTTGTTAGGCTTTGGTACAACATTAACCAGCTCAACGCTTGGTATTCATTATGATAACACTTGCCCACTGCGACTGGCATGTCTGCCCACGAATACATTATGTCTGAAGACATGCAGCCGTGATGCCAGTGAAGATATTTTCTCACTGGGCCATATGCACTGTATCCCTGTTTGTCATGTTTCCAGAGAAGTCAACCAATGAAAACAACACAACAGATGACTGGGGGCTCATTATGGACATCTGCGATAAGATTGGAACAACACCGAATGGGTAAGCTGGAAAAAGGCGTTTTCCTTTTTAGCATTTGAGCAGCACTGTGTTTGAAATAGCTCCTTATTTAAGTACATTACATTTGTACGAGACTTTGACTACACTAGATATCATCAGGGCCTGTGCGGGAGCATCTCTAGTGTAAGGAGAGGTGTTTGTTGTTTAGTAATTATTGTGCTAGCAATGCATTATATTCCTTTCTCCTCTGTTTCAGACCGAAGGACAGCTTGAGATCCATTATGAAGAGAGTCAACCACAAAGTGCCTCATGTTGCCATGCAGGCCCTCAATGTGAGTTTGTTGCTATGCTTTCACGCCACCAAATTTACACACTGCACATGACATTTACTCTTCCTGAGCGAACTCTATAACTTTGTTATATCCACGTTACAGCCATCATCAGTAAAAGCATGCCTTCATTTTTCTAACATGCCCAAATTTATGAAAATGCACTATATTCAATCCATATCCAATCAATATTATTACGTTGTTTACTGGATATGCTTCATAGACTGGGAGACTGGCATTATTAAGTCAAAAATAACATAATTACAAAACAAATTGATCTCAAAGTGAGGCACAAAGCAACATGTTCATATGCAAATAGTGTAGCCCAAAATGGAAATAACTAATAGGCAGCTATAGTACCATGGTTATCCCAAACATACTGTGTATTTTTCTTCATATGTCTGCAGCAGATGCTCAGAATAACTATAAAATTCTCCTTGAACAACAGAAAAAAAACATAAAGTTCACTAGATTTTGGAAGGGTCAGACTCTTCCATCTCATTTAGGCATGAGAAGTAAGTGTTCACCTATGCAGTTTAGCTGGAGTCCAGCTGTAATTTATGTAATATTCCCATTGTTAAAGCCATAAAGAAAAGTGAGTAATGATTTGAGTAATATGAGAGCTGTTTCTCTGTCTCTGTCTGAGTCATCATGAGCAAATACTGTCACATGGCCTACTCTATATTTAGATCTCTGCGTCCACTCATTCAGATAATTAAAGCCCTATTGTCATCCAAACCATTTATAATTACAAAAGCTTCTACTTCTGCTTCTGCTATTAATATGTACTTAAATTAATTCAGTAACATGAGTGGTAGAGAAAAAATCCTCTTCCTTGGTTGAAATACATTGAAAAATCCTCATTTTTTGCGATAATTCAATATATACCAGCTGTTTAATCTCCTTTTCACAATTCCAACTTCTTCTCTTGCAGTTGCTGGGTGCTTGCGTGTCAAACTGCGGCAAAATATTCCACTTGGAAATCTGCTCAAGGGAGTTTGCCACCGAAGTACGGAGTGTGCTGAGCAGGGTATGTAAACTTGTCTGGGTTTTTTTCTCACTATTCCTATTTTGTAACCATATCTGTTCTGTCATTTCTTTGTACACTCTTGACCAGTGTCATTCTCACACATGTACTCCCTCACACTCTGAAGAAGGTTAATTGAAATGTCACAGATAGAATCATAACTATGTTTCTACAGCCACCTACTCCTTAAAGGGTAATTCCCGTATTTTTAAACCCGGGGCGTATTTTTTTTTTTTTTTTTTTACACATGTTGGGGTCTGAATGACTAATCGGTACTTAAAGTTTTGGAATTGGCCCAGTAGATCGCCTCAGCTGGCAGCTGCGAAACGGGCTGCAATGGCTGCAGCGTAATCCTTGTGGGCAACTGCGCCTGTCAAAGTACTTGTTTTTGCCACTGACAGTCTCAGATTGTTATTCTAAGTGTCTGAAAACATAATGGAAAGGATCCCTACAGAGACGGACCTTTTTGTTTAAGAGTAAGATCCTTTTTGTTCAACCAGAAACAAAAGGCTTGCTCAAGGAGAAGTCTCGCTCTGAAATCTTGCAAGAGGTGAGTTATTGCAAGAAGACTACAGTGTTTCTAAATACCAGAATTACCCTGTGTTAGAGCCCTGTTATTGGGCAGCCATTAGAGTCTCCCCCTGGCATGAAAACACAGGAGAAAGCAGCACAGCTGTGTGTTTGCATGTCCTCTGCAGGCCCACCCTAAGGTGTGTGAAAAGCTAAAGGCTCTGTTGGTGGAGTGGGCAGAAGACTTCCAGAAGGATCCGCAACTCAGCCTGATCGGTGCCACCATCAAGTCTCTGAAAGACGAGGGCATCAGCTTCCCCTCCGCATCTTCACAGGTATGTTGACATTCACAAATGTGAATGTCTGATTTAGGGAACGTACACAAAGCAAGGTGCAAATCAGATGCTATCTTGCCTTCATCAGGGTGGCATGTGGTGGGGGTTTTTTCTTCAGTTTCTTTATATACAACCCATTATTTAGTCATGTAGCTTGTTTCAAAATATATCTTTATTTATTTATTTTTCTTACATACAATAAATAATATTAAACCAATCAATCAATGGGCAAAAAGGTTGAAAAAATTGCATAATCCGTGTTCTTTCAAGCCCAAGCTCTTCCATCTTTTTTTTTTACTTTTATGGATAGCCTAAACTAATTTCTAAGTAAGTCAATAAACAGTCTTCAAATCTGGTTTCTCATTTAACTCTCACAGGCTGAAAGTGCCCAGTGTCCAAGATGCCTCACTTGTACAAAAAAAAAGTGATCACCTTTAAAATACATACCACAACACAATAGGCCTCTAGTGATTACCAATTTGGTGAAGCAAATTAGTATTCACGGTAAGCTGTCTACTGAGATTCGTGGTATATTTTTCACGTGTGTTTTTCTCATATTTTACTTGGAGTCAAATTATGCAAGCACTGTGAATTTGTAAAACATATTTGGTAGCATGCCAAAACACTGATTACATCTTAAAAGGCAAATAATGAACACATTCCCTGTGTTTACTTGGTTAGACAGCAGGGAGAGCAGGTTCTGATTCAAGGGGAGAAGAATGGGGTTCATGGTCAAAATCTTAAATACAGTCATAGATAGGCATGTCAACTAAACGCTGATTAAATCTAGATAAACACACGCAGTGGCCACTTTATTGGGTCACCTGTAAAATCTAATGCAATCCAATATAACAGCTCAGCCATAAATTCGCATAAAACGCCTCTCAATATAATGCAGTCCAGAACAACACCACTGCAAACTACAACCATAATAATAATAATAATAATAATAATAATAATATATAGTTGAATGAATACCTCTCTGATAGCGTCAATCAAAACTGAACATTGAATTGAAGCCTCTGACCAACGTGTGGTACCCAACATGAACTGCAGGTGACATTACAGTCACTGGAAATCCATTTTTCACTTCTAGTCTTTGTGCTACACTCTCTCTCCCTCCTGTATGTATACACACAGACACACAGACGTGACCTTATCTTTCTATATCGACCACAGGGATCCACCACGAAGGTCAGCACACCTGCTGCGAGCAAACCATCGGATGATGACAACCTGGCCAAAGGTAAAGTGAGATGCCATCATTCAGCTCTACACACACCCTTACAATCATTAGTGCACTTCATCTGTTGTTTTAAGCCACATTTTCTACAACAGATACATATTTTACAACTACTGTACTGTATGTTTAAGGCTTATTATTATCAGTTTGTACCAATATTCTCAGAAAAATACTCCCTTTTATAAGGAGTAGAAGAGTTTAAATTGATTATCAACTGCATTTTATGTTCCCATGCATCAAAAGATTGATTATTTCCATCTTACATTTAAGCAGTCTTCTGAGAGCTGTTTGTATTGTAGAGGAAAAAAAAAACAAAGATTAATCCTGTGTCTGCGCCAAGACCATGTGTTGGACATTTGACAAACATTCTCCTTTCCACTTCTTTTCTGTTCTCTCTGTTTTCTCCTCTTTCCATCCAAACCTCCACCTCTCACAGCCATCGAGCTGTCCTTGCAGGAGCAGAAGCAGCAGGCGGAGACACGGCCCCTGACCATGACCTCTGACCCCCCAAACTACACCAACGGTGGCGGAGGGCAAGAGGCCCGCAAAGTGCGCGCGCTGTACGACTTCGAGGCAGCTGAAGATAATGAGCTGACCTTCAAAACTGGAGAACTTATCCTGGTTTTGGATGACAGGTAATGTTTCATAACACATCCTGTCATGAATCGGCTCTGCTTTATCTTCAAAATACCTATTTCAGTGTTCTGCCATTGGTGTTGCAGACTTCCTGATCAGTTTCGTTCAAAGCAGTGATATTTAGATTATGAAAATTTAAAATTTTATATATTCTTCAGCTACATGCAGTCTAATGCAACACCTTTGCAGTAAATCTTACTATCTTATAATCTCCCAGGGATTTACATTCTAAATTTACTAAAAATAATGTAGATTTATGTTGATCTTTATAACGGGGCACGGTCTGTTCCACAAATAAAATAAGGAACACACCAGAAGATCCTGAAAAGGCTCGGTATGACCCATTTAGCAGCTGATTTTTGCAGATCAGTGGCAGACGCTATGTCAAGAATTCATTTTAATTTAATCCAACTCGGTCAGACACTCAGTATTGATCTTTATTCCTATTTCATGATTTTGTTTAAAGCGATCCAAACTGGTGGAAAGGAGAGAACCACAGAGGAGTGGGGCTTTTCCCCTCTAACTTTGTCACAACCAATCTGAACGCTGAGCCAGAGCCAGGTTGGTCCTTCTATTGAATCTGAAAGTGAACATTTTAACCCCTTCAGCTGCACACTCACTGGTTTTTGTATCTTTTTAGAAAGCTCACCAGCCTCTACACTCTTCAGCTATTTGATTTAAACTGGAGCAAATTAGTTTCAGAACTGCTAATTAAACCTTTTCCTCCGCAGTTTTTTATGTTGAAAAGACAACCAGTCCTGAAGAGACGACCCCCCTGGAAACCAAAGTTGAGCCTGAGCCCGTCTTCATTGACGAGGTACTACATTTCCTCAGTGCACATACGTTTACAAGCCACCTCTCAATCAAACTACCAACCCAAGCCTGCTCTCTTTTTTTCTGCAGCTGAAGATGGACAGAACACTGGCACTGCTGCAGAATGCAGATCCTGCAGATCCAGTCCCTGACTCCCAAGAGCTGATCCAGCTGGAGGGTATATACCTTAATGCTGGTGTAAATCTAGTCGCTCTGCCAGTGACAACTGCAGTTGGTTGTTTTCTAACTCTGTTTTTGTTTCTCTCCCTATCTGTAAATATCTGAACAGGTGCATGTGAACAGATGAACCCGATGATTGATGAGAAGCTACAGGAGATTGACAGGTAGTGTGTCATAGCGGTGAACTTATTATATTTATTAAAATTAGTATTACTGATTCCATAAAGGTCAAACTAGGTGTCTGAGATTATCTAACATCCTTCAGCTACTATCAAGTTATGGATAAAGATGATTGTGCGTTAGATTTGACTTTGTGTGTCACGTTGCAAGTGACGCAAAAGACACTTTGACATCCGAAAATACGATTGGAATCGCATTTCAAACCACCTCCAAATGTGGCTTGAATCTGGATATAAAAAAAAAAAAAACGAATTTGGGCTGGCACTCTGAACAAGGCCATGGGCTGTTCTACAAATGATAAATATCCTTATCCAATACATTTCTCTCTCTATGTTGCAGGAAACACTCAGAGTTGTCAGAGTTGAATGTGAAAGTCCTGGAGGCCCTGGAGCTTTACAACAAGCTCGTGAACGAGGCTCCGTTCTATGCGGCCTACTCCAAGATGCAGCCGCAGTATGCACCAACTGGCACAGCTGTAGCCATGCAGGTCAGAGAAATGCACTAAAGTTGTCCTCTGTGCTGCCCAAAATCTTACTTTAAACAAGATTAGATCATTGTTAATCTTGTGTAGCATTGATACGTAAGCATTTTATTTATGTAGCTGTGCATCATAGGACAAGCCTGTCTAAATCACTCGGTCAATTAACCAGTAACAAAACAGCATTACACAACCAAATGATAAGGTCACAAGAGAAAGTACAAAATAACATGGGTATCCAGCTCATTCTGCTTTTTAATAATGCATTTTTAGACTGGATTCCCAGTGGCTGGTTCATGTATTAGTTCACAGCAATAACAAGTGTTGGTTTTGTGACGTAAGGAAAGTATTTAAGTTTGGATTTGAAGATCTCCAAGAGTTTGCTTCTTCAGTAGCAAGATGAATATGGTTTGAGGGTAATGCGATTTATTCTTGGGAAAGTGTTGTTTCCAAGTTAACTGAACCACAGAAACTGTAGCTAATTACAGCATGTCTCCAGTCTAAGTGACAGGCCACTTACGCACATGATGGTGAATTGAGGCGAATTAATGTGCTTAATTTCTCTCTAGAATTAATACATTGAATTCATGTATGCGTGGACAACTTCAAATCAGATCATCAGAGTGTTGTTGTACTGTAGCCATCTTGTCTCTGTCTTGTGATGCGTGCCGAGTCAATAAAATGCAGTAACCAAGTCATACATAATTTAAGCATGGATTCAGTCAGAGGTTGGTTCACGGTTTAGAACACTAAAGGCTAGAGAATTTCTGCAGAGAGGTTTGTTTTGACAAACTGTGTGTTAACTACCATTGTGTCCATCCATGAGTACCCTGCATAATTTAATGTCTACACTGAGTAGGCTCACCCTTGTCTATTCATTCTATTCATCCCTTGTTTTGTTTTTTTACTTCATGGAGACAACAGAGGACAAATGTAGAGGAAAAGCATTGAGAGCAGTCACATGATTATACCTTGCCATTAGTCTCATATTTCATTTCTCACGTCCTGTACTTGTGTGTTAGATTTGGCCAGTAAAGCGGTTGATTTTGTCACTTCCTATACTCGTCCTGGTAGCTTGACATTCTGTCAGCCCTTTTTTCTTTTTTTTTTTCCTCCCTGGAGAGTTGGAGGCTGCCTGGGTTTTCTTGGCAGTGGCTGTTTTCTCTGTAGAGATCGATGTCACTGTCTCTCCCCCTAGATGAAGAAAAATGTCCACTTCACTGGGCAGGCCCACATCCAAGTGCTGCTCGTTCTTTTTTGTTTGTTTGTTTGTTTTTTGCCCTTCATCATTTTTTTTTCTTTTTTGCAGAGTACTGAAAAAGTCCCTACCAGGTTCTTTTGTTATACATAAGGACTAAGGAGAATAGAAAAATAGGAAAGTAAAATCCTGATACTATTCCTTTTGTATATAATCTTTTAGCTACTGTATATCTTTGTTGCTGGTGCTCTTCCTCATAATTTAAATAAAATGTGAAATATATCGCAGTAACACTACCCTGACTTACTGGAATAGTCTGCACTTTCTTCATCCAACATCGACTAGGTGTTTTATAGCTCACTTTCTGTATCTAACTCCCACTAGCCAGACATTTTCTGGAAGCCAAACATTCACTGATGGACTTCTCTTGCATTAGTGTTGCTACGGTCAACCTGGGACAGAGATCGATGATTTTAACTTGTTTAATTAAAGGGAATGGTACGAACTAGTTTTTGTATTTATTTAGTAGGTTTGTAATTTTTACTTAGGGCTTAAAGGAATACTTTGACATTTGGGGAATACACTTATTTGCTTTGTTGCCAAGAGTTGGATAAAAAGATTTCTTCCACAGTCATGCCTGTATGCTAAATATGAAACTACAGCCAGCAACCCTTAGCTTAGCACTAATTAACACGTTACCAGTATATCTTGTTTGTTTAGTCCGTACAAAACCAAACTGTAAAAATGACACGTTGTGGTTCTAGGGTCGGGACTATTTCTTGGTTGGGTACAGTGACTTCCTGGAGTCTTTCTGGAGTCTGAAGTAGCTTTTACAGTTTATAGAACATTTCTTGTGTACTTTTATTTTGAAATATCTCTGTTGGCGGTGCGGCATCCTCTTGAGGCTGGCTATTAATATGTCTAGTCCTTATAATCATGTGGTGTATATATACAGTATACTGTGTTTTTATCTTTTCCCTTAAAAACTCAGTGCAGAGTTCTTTTCAGAAGGTCAGTTAGTGTTGCCGAGTTATTTTTCACACTTTGTTCCCGTGTTACTTGAGCACTCGGTAGACTGGCGAAATAGTGACAGTACACTCTTTCGACATCTTTTTTTAATGAAGAGGAATTGTAAACTGAATCATGCTCTCAGCGCGTATTAAAGCCAACCTGCTCCTCTTCCTCTGGTCTGCTCAGGGCTACCTCGGCCCGGCCGGCACTCCCTACCTGCCTCCAGCGATGCCCCAGGGTCCTCCTGCACAGCCCTACGGTCTGCCCACCGACCAGCCCGGACCACTGCACTCCCTGCCCCCCAACGTCTCAGCCCCACCCAACAGTCAAGCTGCTCAGCCTTCCTACATGAGGTAAGGAAACAGCCCCACCACTGTACAGTGGAGGACAGGACCTGTAAGGCTGAAACTCTGCAGGGACACTCCAAATACAAATAGTGACATAAAGGGTCATGTGACTAATAGAGGTGGCTCGATGCCTGGGATCTTTGGCATTACCAAGCTACTAGTTTTGAATATAACAGGTCAGGTAGAGTACTGGTAATGTCAGTGGTATAGACTATCACTGGCAAGGGGCTTAACTATGTTATTTTACAAGGTTTTGTTTTCACTACTGCTTGTATGGTTTCACTAATAGGTTAGAAATGAAGGTCTACTGTAAAAATGACACATTTTAGGCAGTTTTTAATCGCAACTAACATGATAACCCCACTTCTTGACCAGCCATATGGAAATGAAGTACAGGTATGCAGCCAGTACAACTAGTGACACACCAGTCACCACTGGATATTATGTTATAGAGGGTTAGCTACCAGTCTGTATTAACATGCAAGAAATACAAAAAGTGATCCCCTGTGAAATGTAGATGGTATAAGCAGATTAGCAGTAAAAAATGGATGGATGAGTGGTGTACAAGTTGCTTGTCAATGCTGATTATTTTGGCTGATCCTCATCATATTTGTCCCTGGAGTGTGTCCCAGAAAAAGAAAAAGTCACAGCATCCTCAAGCTGGATGCAGCTTTAAATCGAATATAGATTGTATTAGAGCTGGGTGATATCAAGGCTTATATTAGTATCATAATGTTAACTAGAATCATTTTCCAATATCAACATATATCACGTTATGGCAAAATGTCTGCAAATCCCAAATCAACCATAAAATTGTTGTTCAATGCAATTAACAGTTACATCAGAAAGTTCTACATGGGAGATCTAGAAAGAGATCTAAGAGGATCTACTTCAAATGTATTCACTACTTGCAAATAAGAGACTCAGTTTCCATATTTGCTGCTGGTCCTAAGTGTCACATCTGTATTTTCTTCACAGCAGTGGTATGAACGCTCAGTACATGAACCAAGCTGCTGGAGCTCCTTACCCCCAGGCGGGCGTGGCCATGGACATGTCGACCTATCATAACTCCAACATGCCTCCTGTGTCCTATCCTGTGGCTGCTCCCCCTCACCAGGCTCCTCATCAGCAGCAGGCAGCATATTATCAGCAGCCTCTGCTGTAAAACTCCAACTGACAGCAGACCTGAGATGAATACATACTCCAGATATTTCAGTTTCCAGTGGCGTGTTCATTTGGCTTGCCTTGAGTGAGTGTTTGCGTGTGTGGTAATTGCTTTGGGAACATTCCTTCAGCCATTTTTTTTTTTTTTGTGCCTGAGAAGCTGAACCAAACACACCCCACAAAAGTTGAAATAACTGAGGTGTGTATCTAACGCAGGTCTGTTGTTCATCTGAGTCAGGACTCTCTCTGCTACCGTATGTGAAGCTTAACATGGCGTCGGGAGTTTTGTCCTGTCCTTCACTTCTTTTTCCTGGCTGCCGGTGAATGCGGTGCTGGTCTTCACAAACGTCACAGGTCAAGAAGAGTTGGGTTTGCCCACCATTGCAGGTCCATGTAATGAACAGTCATTGCCTAATTCTGAAGAAATTAGCATTTTACAATCCATAGTTCAACACACTGCTCCCCTCACACAATGCTATTTCTTAATTGACCCTCTGTAAAGAATTCACGCAACATGTCCTCCTCTGAGGTGGTAACAGAGGCTCAGGCCATGTCCAAACTAATGTAGATAAATGTGAAAAAATGCTTCTTTTTCTCTCCTTTGTGGCCATCTATTCACACTACCTTGTCTACACCGGCCATGTAGTGAAAGCAGCCCGTCAGCAGCTGCAGTCCCATGTCAGTGTCTACACTTTATACCTTCAGCCACAGTACTGTTGTGCACTAGAAGTGTTTTCTCATATAGCCCAATACAAGATCAATGTAATTACATGTGCACGTCAGAATAAAATGGACTAAAATAGCAGCTCTGCATGTGAAAACGCGAGTGAAGCGTGAGCCTTTGCACGGCTGCTTTAGACAGCTGTATTGATCAAAACTGAAGCATATCTGTTCTGTGAGATGCTTGTGAAACGGAAAACTGAAAAACACGGCTGAAACACGTCCAGTATAGACCAAACCGCCACTGTTCTCCAGAGTAAATAAAATTTTAAAATCTCACGTTGTCGTTTGGACAGGGAAAACTGAGCTGCAACATGCTCATGAATGGCCATCAGACTTCGCAGACAAGCACGATATGCACTAGCTAGCGTGGATTGAACCCATTTTCAAATTTATCTGCATTAATGTGATCATGGCCTAAATGTTTTGTTTTTCTCTGGTTTTTAATGACCGTCTTGTTTTTAAGTCTGTAGGGGAATTCATCTGATGGGACAAGGCGTAGAGGTGCTTGCTACAGGACAAAGGGTGCAGTTATTTAAAAGGCAGGCGCTCCATTTTGTTGTTCTTACTCACCACCAGCATCCATCTCTGTAGCTGATCTGTGTTTTGAACAGAATTTCTGAAGTATAAACTATATTTTCAGCTATCAAATGTGTATGTTAACAGTTATATTTGAGTTATGTATGTATTGCGTACATGTGCGTTTGAGGGCTTACCCATAATAGGTTTTCACGAGGATCATCAGATTTTAGGGTGAGAAATAGTTAGTTGGATCTCTTAGTGTGCTGTTCATGATTAGTCATCAGTACCTTCCTGCCTCTCGTCTTCATGTGTGGAGTCTCTTCCATTTAGTGGAACCTGTCAGGAGTCCATGTTTTATGCAAATGCACAATATTGATTTTCTTGTCTATATACTTACATTTCTAAATTGTCAATGACATTGCCTGTACTTTGATTTATATATATTGAGACATTATACATGTGTAATTTACGTGGTCGGAGAATGTGTAATTATTATTCCTACTTTGCTTCTGCTTCTGCTTTTACTTTCATTGTCCAGACAAAATGTAAATGGCACACAATTTTCAAAAGGTTAATATGAAGAAAGAGAAGTGAGACATCATCTTTTAAACATACTGTTGGTTTTTCTTCGGTTTTGGGGTTTAAAATTAAGGAGGAGCTTTCATAGAGTCTACAGTCTTGTTGCAGTAGCTCCGTAGGTATAATTTTAGTCAGAACTGTCTGTATTTCCTTTACGCGCCTCATATTAAAGGCATTGTATATTAGATGTAAAATACCTGGATTTGTCAGTGACATTGACAGTGCACCTTAGCTTTGTAAACATTTATTTACCACTGGATGCCTTGTTTTTTCTGTAAAAATCAAAGAATGGCACGGACACAACTTTGGCGAGTAACTTCAGTCTCAGAATCTGCTGGATATGTATAATTCTGTATATTTAAAATATTCCAGGAAAAGTTCCTTTATCCAGGATTTTAAAACTGCTTTTGTAACAGAGCAAACTTATAATATTCTTTGAAATAAAAAGATTTACCTGTATTGAGGTTGGTCTCTACCTACATTTCCCTTTGGATGCCTTTAAGTAATTACATTTATACAATTAAGAGGAACATGATTAAAATAGCAACTGTCCACCTAATTAGCTCTCCTATTCCCTGCACCCATCCATCATCAGCTGCACGTGATGATGAAGAAGACGACAATAATATGGTCATTACCCAGAAGACATGATTTATTAATTGAACTTGGCCTTTTGATGGTTTCTGCTCTTTACTTTTCAAAAAGATGCACTGGGGATCCTTTAAATGCCAGTGCTATTCTGGTGGCAAAGTGCAGGTAAAAACTGTGCTCTTTAATTAAACGTTCAAGGCCAGACACCACAGGATGCCACCAGGGTGCGTACACAGTGTAAAGGCTTTCTGCAGACCTGCAGTGGGATTGTCTGAAAGCAGCGCAGCTGGTAGTTCTGTCTGGTGAGGATGACAGGCGATTCTATCATCTGTTGTTTGTCCTAGTTCATTTGCTGAGATAAAACTGGCCTGTTTTATTTTAAAGTGAAGAATGCAGCACTAAATCAGTAGAAAGTGTTGGGCTACAAATGTGCATAAAATACTTTAAATATATTCTATGTATATCAAAATATGTTCTATTTACCATAAAAACTATTTAAAGTTACCAGTCAAATGTTTGAAAAAAGCACTTGATTCATGTTTACATAATTTTAATATTCATCCCGTTCCTCCTATGTTTTTTTAGGATTTAGTTTGGATTTATTTTTATTTTGCCTGCAGTGTTTGTAGTGGGAGAGTATTCTGTCAGTATTTCTGAGGGTTGTTGTGGTTTTTTATACCATGAAGAGAATACATTTGCCTGAACTCTTGCCAAATGCCAGGTCATGCTGGTAGTTTACGCTGCCTTCAAATGCTCCTCGTAAAGTCCAGCTTCCAAGCTCAGAAATCTAAATAAAGATTTAAATAATTTTAATCATAAATACAAAATTAAGTGTGGCTGCTATTAATGGGCTGGTTTTCTGGAGTTTATTTTATTTTTAGGCCTAACAATGTTTATTTGATTCATCCATCCTCTCTATATACTTGTTGGCACCAGAACAGGATCAGAGGGTTCTGGTGGTTGAGAGCTACTAGTTTTCTAATGATACATTTTGCATAAATAACACAAAACCTTTGATAGGCCTATCTTATTGTGTTCTCTGCCTAGATGTGACATCTTTGCATTCTGGATTTCATGCAGGGTTAATCTACTTAAGTTAAAGCTTAACCAAAACTTAACCAAAGTGCATGCAAATATTATAACTGGGTTAGAATAACTGGCTTGAGTTCACAATTTATACAAAACTGACATACCCCATAGATTAAACCAGTTAGTCTGACCTCATTTTGTTTTTTTGTAGCCTGAACAGTTTATGCCACAAACTTCAGCACATTTTCTTACTTATTATAATATATACCCTAAGTTGCATAACAAAAAAAGAGAGCAGTACAGATAAGAAAAGATACATAGGAAAGCATTTAGTGGGTCAACTTTAATATTTTAACAACTTACAATACAAAGAGTTCTTGTAACTTTGTTGTTTTGAGACACTAAATTCCAATTTAAAGATGTTAAACTAGTTTTCCTTTACATATTTCATCCAGATGTAAACCTATAAGAGATCCATTAAAAGACATTAGAGATAACGTGCAGTCTGAAACACAGAGTATGGTGCAGAGTCAGAGAAAGCAAAAAGGCTTTGTAAGTCATTCCTGAGCATTCCCAAAAAAGATAACATTAAGTTTCTGAATAATTTTTATTGTCACAGAATTAACATTTATCACCATTTCCCAAAAACTCAAATCATGCTTTTTTATTTTACGGGACTCTTCTTTTATTTTGTGATAAACTTATTTGGAAACAACCACACTGTTCTGTTCAAGTCAATCTCTTTTATTAAATCAGTGGCAACAGCTGTAAGCATGTTGTCTAATGTGCTTTCTGCATTTGGAGAGTATTCATGATGACCAATAAGCCTGTTAACATACACAGAACTGTGTGCAGTGAAATGCTTAGTCGCTTCATAGACTGTGTATAGTGCAAGTAATGATAAAATAGAGAACAATACAAAGACATTTTTGAACATGGCAAATTTAGGCAAAAGGAAATTGAAAAACAAGGATTAAAAAAAACATGTATATAGTCTTAGTGGAACATAAGTAGCCTAAGAAGTTATAAAGTGGAAATGGACATCGGATGTGAAATAAGGAGAAATATTGGCAATGAGAGGTGGGTGTAAAATGGAACTTGTATGTAGGCTACATACTACATTAACATGTAGGCCTACACATGAATATGTTTAACTATATTCTCACGTATATTAATTTAGATTAGTACAACATTTCACTCAAACGAAGTGATGGATTGAGGGCAACTTCCTTGTTAGTTGATCGGGCGCATCTCAAGTTGCATCGCTGAAATTCTGAATTTCTCCGTGGTCCTTGAACGCAGCACTACAGAAGCCCCGTGTGATGGGAGTGGAGGGGGAGGGCCAGAGTCTGTGCTCGCGCTGATGCACGGGCTTCATCCGTGCAGACCAACTGCAGAGCGGGACTCATCTTCAGAGCCGAGAGTACCAGTGTTTTTTCCCCCTCTCTCTTCTGCTGTCGTGAACCGGAGCAAAGCTGGAGTCGGCGGTCCACTGTCCGCCCCCGGAGCAGCAGCAGTTCCAGTGGAGCGGCACGGAGCGGCAGCCTCCGCCCTGGACCGACGAACTGGCTGAGATGTCCCGGCACATCTACACCCGACAAGGGATAGGAGACGGGCTGCAGAAGCCCGTGTTTCAGGTAATCAAAATCGCGTGAAATCACCGAGGCTCTTCTTCTTCTTCTCTTCTCTTATAGTTAGGCCTATTTTAATGAATTATGAGAACAGGTAGGCTACAAACATCCCACACAAATATGAAAAAGAATAATAATGAGAGCAATAAATGAATATTACCTACATTCTTAATAACAGCAACACTGAACATTGATTTTCCCCCACAGACCCACTAAAGTTATCATACTGCTCTCTGTTTATCTGAAGCTACATTTTTCGTCATTCCTAACGAGCCCCGCAGGTGTCATTAATCAAACAAAGGCACGGGTCCTGCAGTATGGTGAGAATCTGATTTATGAAAAAAGAAATGAAATTGGGCTCTTAATAATTAAGCATCTTATGATGGAACTCCACTCATGATGCATGAGGTGGTCCAAGTCACTTTTCCACAGAGAGGAAATAGATTTTTTAGCGCTGTAACAGAATTTGCTACACACAGTTGATACTGAACAGGGATGTGATTTGTATCTGTACTTCTACTGTCAGTGTCCTTAAATGCATGCAGAGAAATCCCTATTGAACGTTTTGCTTTTTAGGTAGATAGATAGATAGAGTGATTAAGGAATTCACTCTATTTTCACAATCATTTTATACCGTGATATTGATATATTTCAACAATTTAGTGGTTTTTCCATTAATGAATCCACTGAAAAGCAAGGTAAATACATGACAGATCAATGGATGTCATCTTATCTATGCAAAAATCAGACCTGCTTATTGATTTATTTTGCAGTATTACACACAATTACCTAATATAACAAGAAATATTAAAGGGGCAGTATTAAACATATGGCGAAATCTCTGATGGTCTACAAGTTTATATCATCTCACAGAATATACAGTATATCGTCATATGCGTCAAAAACTAACGATTATTTTCATTTTTGATTAATCTGACAATCTGTTCTCGATTAATCTTAATCAGTTAGTCTGAGAAATGTCAAAAAAAGTAAAAAGGCATCACAATCACAATTTCTGAGCGGGAGACATTTTCAAATGTCTTGTTTTGTTTGACCAAACGTCCAAAACCCAAAGGTATTTCATTTAAAGTATTTAATTTACTGTCACATAGAAAAAACAGCAAATCCTCACATTTGCGAGGCTGGAACAAGCAAATGTGTGGCAAAAAAAGACTGAAATGATTACTTTCTTTTGATCAATTTAATGATTAATTGACAAATCGTTTCTACTCTGCACCCAATCTTAATAGATAGAGTATATAGAGTACTTTGTTCTAGCATTGGAAGGGCTAACAAAATGAATGCTGATGATTGTAGAGCTGAAACAATTAGTTAATTAATTGATTATCTGTTTGACAGAAAATTAATTGGCAACTACTGTATTTTGATAATCATTTAAGTCATAATAAATGCTGATCATTACCTAGTCCCAGCTTCTCAAATGTGAGTATTTACTGCTTTTCGTTGTGTAACGTTTGAGCATACAGCTCCATGGCAACTGAGCAAATCCTGTGACATGGTCGAAAGCTCCAGAAACAGCGAGTATGGGGAACTTTGGAGTTGAGACTGTTTTGTCAACTGAATATCTTCGGGTTTTTGGACTGTTGGTCAGACAAGACAAACAATTTGAGGATGTCATCTTGGGCTTTAAGGAATCATGATTTTTTAATTTTTCACAATTTTCCAATTTTATAGAAAAAAAGAAGCAGAAATAAAAATAAAAGTTGCATCTCTAGAAGTCTGGTTTTTGGTTTGGGGTTTTAGAAGTTGGAAGCATTCTCTTATCTCAGACGCTCTCACATCCAGTGTTAGAAAAGCTGAGAAATAATTTGTCATATTTCGCCCCTCCTCTTGCATCGGGTGAAGTGTTACCTCGCTGGCTCCTGAAGCACTGAAACAAATTGGCTACATATGAAAATGGGTCACACTAATGCAAAAGAAATGTATGATGGATTTGGGTATGGCAGTCATTAATAAAGCAGTGAAAGACGGACTTCTTATAATCAGGTCATCACAGAGGACAAGAGGCAGCTGGAAAGAGCCAGAGCCCTGTCAACCCCAGGGGCTGAGATGCTGGTTTTAGTTGGGGTAGCTGGAGGGAAGGTGCCCTTGAGTTAGTGTGGAAGAGAGTATAAGGGATAAATATGGGGCAGATACAACAATAACAGAATCACAATGTGTGTGTGTTTTGTCCTCACCAGGCTAACAGAGGGACCTACTCCAGACGCAGCCGGCTGAAGAGGTCCGACGGGAGCACCACCTCCACCAGCTTCATCCTCAGACAGGTAGGACGCTTTACCACATCAGCAGGGCTCATCAAACCTACTAGGAATTTATCAGATTTTTCAACATAATGAACAGTTAAAATCAGATAAATCAATGAAAAGGCCTGTCTGAAAATCAGATACTGAAAATAGGCTACCATTAACAGCCCAAACACTATGCAGTATCAGTGTTTATTGTGTTTCTTGTTTATGTTTTAGCTATTCTAGTTGTGTGGCTCTAGGGATGGCATTGCCAGTCGGCCAGTTGGCCTGTAACATGCTCAAATGTTAACTGTTAGAATAGAAAGAGTTACCAGGCTGAAATACATCTGTGGCATTTCTCTGACATATACACCGATACCGTTGTATCTGCGTTAAGCTAACATTAGTTGATAATATCGGCCATGCCAACAATACTGGTCAAGCTATAAGAATAACTATATATATATATATATGAAAGTATGACAGTGTAAAGCTGAGCCTGACTAGCTGGGTCTGCTGTGTCCTAAAATGACCTTTAGCAGATTCAACAGATCTTTTGTATTCATTTCCCGTATTTATCTTTCATTTGTATTGGTGGCAGCATGGTTTGAGCTGTCCTCACCACCAGGGGACCCTGTTTACTGTAAACTGTGGTACAGTTTTCTCTGACAGCAACACAACCGTTTCATGTATTTGAACATAAAATCTGGGTAAAACTACTTTAAAAAATCTGACTATTTTTCTGTGGAAGTCTGTGATGAGAATTATCCATTAGTCTATCAAAAACACCAAGTTTTTGATGCGTGATACCATTCCCAACACATTTTGGGGATTTGTTGTTTGAAGAAACTCCTGTTGAAATTCCTCTCCATGGGAATTCAGCCTGCTTAGCTGCTTAAGAAGCATCTATCAGCCATCTATAATTCATAAGGACGGGGTTAGGCAGGGCTGTTTGAATGCAGTCGCTGCCGCCTCCTTTACATGTGCCACTGTAAAACAAATTCAAATTGGTTTCCTGTATTAAGTCCCTTCTGTAATTCATAATACAGAACAGAGTCACCTTAGACTTTGACATCCTGCTAACAAGTTACCAAGGGAACTGAGGCAGCAGAGGCCATTCAGCTCACAAGGACAGTTTGTCATTGGCTGCCCCCTGTCTTTTTTTTTTTTTACCCCCTGTCTCTTTCACTTTTTCATTTCTCCATACCTGACCTCGAACTCCTCCATCATGTGCCGTCAAATCAAAACGAATGAGGTCGGAGGCTTTTTTTTTTCCCGTGGACATGCTGACAAAAGCGCACGACAACTTGTCAAATCTAAGAGCCAGATGATTTATGATAGCGTCAAATGCTCAGATCTGTGGCTGCCGCGTTTCAGTTTGTACATGTGAGATTTTCTTTGTATTGCAGGTCACACATATCATTTTTAAGGCAATATTCAGCCTAATTTTCCGTTTAATACCATAAGACCAGATGATGATGGATTCTCATGAATAGTACAGTCCTTTAGAGTTCTTGATGGCTTTGTATTTGAATTGCTAACGCACCAGTGTATGCACTGTATGTTTAACCTGTTGATATCGCCCATTAATTTTCGAATGCCCACTGCATCAAATCGGCATGGTGTTAATTATGTGGCTCACAGGAAGGAGGAAGAACAAGATGTAATGGACAGAAAGAACGAAACAAACAAACACATATTTTCAAAAGAAAGAAACAAAGAATGGATAAAAAGGAGGAGAAAGAAAAAAAAAAATGGAGACAGAAGGACAGAGAAATGTACGCAATACCTTGCTCACTCCTTTTTCTCATTACACGCTCACAGATTTCTTTAATACCCCCGCTGTGATTTGTGTCATCGCCGGTGTGATCGTCATCAGGTGAGAAGAGGAGCAGTGGGCTCTCTTTGATTCCCTCGTGTATCCATAGTAACAGCCGCCCTTCAACAACAGAGGTCAAGCCCAGAAGGTTGATTAGCAGGAAACTGCACCTCCTCCTCCACCTCCTCCTTTTCAGTACACTTTTCTTTCCACTAAACGCTCACATGAAAGAAGAGAAAGCTGAGAAGAATGCAGCCTTTACAGAAACTGCATTTATATCACATTTATTAACCTTTTCCTCTTCTCCCGAACATTTCTATGTCATACTCCTTCATTTTAGATTTAAAAACTATTTACACTGAGTCCTGTTAGCTTTTAGAAAGGATCTCAGTTCCTCATCCTTATCCCAGTTCTGTGCTTTGAAATCTTGCTTTTATGGTACATTGCAAAAGCCTGGACAGAAGGGTTATTCATGTTCATTCATTTATTCAACTCTTGAATGGGGAATTGACTTTGAGTGCAAAATTAGGTGATGTGTTGCATTCAAACGACGCGTTAAAACCCCTGAAAACTTGGTTTCAGGACTTGACGACTAAATGAACAAGAATCAAAGTTACAGTTTGGAAAAAAAAACATTCCAAGATATTTTTTATCAAGACAATAAAATTCAGCTAACGTGCGTCACCAGGGCTGTGTGGGTTTGGTTTGATCAGATTTGATAGACTGTGCTGGCAACATAAGCAAACAACCACACGACTGTCATCAGATCGTGATTCAAATATTGCTTATCTCACTTCACCCACACAGACAAAAGTACAAATACAGAAAATCTCTGTTTACTTTGGCAGAAAATAGTGTGTTCATGTAGGAGCCCAGAGAAAGACTTAGAGAAAGAAGCTGATTGGAAAAAAAATGTGGAGTTTTCACTGCAGATTGACTCTTAAGCATTAGGGTTGCGGGAGGATGAGCGTGGCAAACTGTCAGGGCCAGATATTGTGGCATGTCCTCGTACAGATCAGTCCATTTAAGGGAAAAGGAAGTCAAAAACTGTTCAAAGAGAAAATTACTCTAAGTGCTTGTTTTAGTGTGTTCCCCACGTTCAGCTGATTTCACAGGAAAAGGACAGAATGTCTTCGAGAAGCACATCGTTTGATATGCTGAGCAGATCACTCGATCTGTTACAGGGAGGTGCTGGCAAAAAGAGGATTCTCCCAGATGGTGTGCTGAACATCTACATGCCCTGCCCGCACAGACAGATGTTTCTCTGCGCGGTTGGTGAGCGGACGCCTGAGCAGTTTCCGGGGCCAACCTCTTAGCTCCACGATAAGAGGATGCCAGAGCTCGGCAGATGTTTGCTCTCAGGAATAATCCAGAGCTGCAGCATTGAAGTGGCACAGAGGACCTTTGCTCTGGTCCCGCCTTCTTTGATATTTGTGTTGGTTGGCTTTTAACCACGTGTTTGCGTGCACGTGATGGCTACCTCACATATCCTGCGTCAGAGCGTTGGTTGTGTGTGTTCTCAGAAATGAACTCTACGTGTCTGCAAGATGCAATTAATCCCATGAACGGTGGGAGGCGGTATATCAGCATGTGAAATAAGGTCAGCACCGGACTGAAAAAAGCAACAATGGCGGAAAATTTTTGAGAGTAACAACATAGTAACCTCTTTGAGTGTCGCTGTGTTTACGTTGTGCAAAAGCAGAAGTCCTCGAGGTAGATATTCCAGTGTTGGCCAGGCAGGATTTGGCCCTTATCCGCCACCACTGTCTGTGTATAATACTGTTTGCATCATAGGCACTTGTGTTTGCATATGCATTGGTAAAAAGTAAGTATATCATGAGCCTAAAAGGTATCTTTCTATCAGTACTGGTGCTGTTGAAAAACAATTGGATGTGTCCTAATTCTACATACATTTCTAGCAGACTGCAGAGGGCGGTAACAGTTGGCTGAGGTAATGGGCAATGTGCCACTAAAAGAAGAGCAAAGGAAGACAGCATGTGCACATAAACAATGTCGACTCGATGAAATGTAATGAAATGAAATCAATGTTTGTGTACCGAAGCAGAAGAAGAGTCAGGTGGGGAAGCTAGGCAAGACAGAAAGACAACAATTTCAAGACAGGTCATTTTTTTCTCCTGTTGTTGGACCAAAAAGCAACACAACTCTTCAAGCTAACCAAATAAAGTAAATGTAATAACTGTATTCCTTAAGCAGCAGAGCTGACACTAATAACTCACAGAGACATCATATGATTTTAGCCAGGTAGGGCATGTGATTGAACTAGTTCAGCAGGGTTACAACAGTTGTCGGATGCAGCCCCCTCCCCATGTCAACGTCAGAAAGGTTGGCAGGAAAGGGGGTTTCAGACGTCGTAATGTGCTGAGACATACTGAGGCCCTTTGTTTCCCCAACAAGGTTCATTGATGCAGATTTGAAAATATATTAAAAAACAGTACTTTACATCCACCATGTTTTGTTAGAACTACAAAATACTAGTGTACACACAGCATGTTCTCGTTTGCAATGCAAATTGCAAATTGAATGTACAGTAATGACTTCTGCGGGAGCTGTTAAATGTTTGTTGTCAGTTGTAGCAGAAATGCAGCTGTGAACCAAAGACCACTGCCTCTTTTAAAAAGTCTGAATTGAAGTCGTAGCCCATATGTATGAAGGCCTGCAGATTTGAATAACGTCTCATTTTGGGATGGCAAAGCTTTTGATGCCACAGCTTTCTCTCAGAAATTTCATTTCATTTCTGAATCACAATACATTAAACAAAGACATCCCTTTAACCTAATTTTTCTGCTGTGATAAGGAAGGGGCTTCTTCGCACCGTAATCCCTCTTATGTAGGTCACATGGCTCAACTCAGCAGCCTTTATTTTGTGAATTACTTGATGGGGCCCGGCCACTGCTCTCATGGCTCACGCTGGCACCATGTACTAGTCTGCCGATTCCCTTTTGAGTAAATCTCTAACCCCTGGAGACCCCCTAACAAGATTACCCATGTACACTTCTGGATTCTGAATTCATTCCTCAACTGTGTATGCTCAATGTATCACTCTTAAAACTGGGATTCAACAGCAAAAACTACTGAAAGTTACAACAATTTTTTTTTTTTAATTAGTGGATTTAGTGCTTAATTGGGAAAATATCAAAAAATAGTGTCATATCACAGACAAAGTGCTTTTTTTCTCTCACCAACAGATTACCAATGGTTTATTAAAATTGTTGGCAGTGTTTTTGTTTTGATTGACAAATCACACAGAAGCACATTTTTGTTTTGTGTGCTCTCAAATGACATTAAAAGCCTTGTGGCACGTGTGTCAGGTGGAACATGAAACTGAGTGTTGCAGCACTTATTGTTAAAGGCTTCTCCTTGATCTGCTGTGGCTGACTTTAAGGCTGCTGAGAGCTGCTGAGCTGTCCACACAGGTCAGTGTCTGATGAAAAAGAATATCTCATAGATGATTATGAAGCCATCGGGTAGTTTGAGAGGTGCTTGTTATGAGGAAGGTATACAAAAACTGTGGCAGGTTTGATGAAGATGGAGGAGCAGGTGCATCTGCTGTAACATGGTTTGTCAGGAGAGGGCGCCGTTGCTCTGCTTTGTCAAAGAAGCAGCTGAGACTCAGAACATTATTTCTTTATTGAGTTATTGATTTATTTAACAGGGACAATGGACATATATTTTTTACCTGTATTTCCTGCACAAGAGTTGCATAGCTTAAGTTGTAGAAATAGTATATGAGCATGCAAGGAAATAATAAATATTAGTATTTATATTTATATATTTACAGCATTTTGGTTTGATTAGAATATTTTGCTTTTGATTAAGTGCTGTCATTTTGTTTCTCTTCACATTTTAATTGCCAATTTTTAAAATGTTTTTAATCTATTTAATTTAATCTTGACTTTGGAAATACTTCACTTAATTAGCGATTACCGAAGCTTTCAGCTGTATCCCACAGACTTCTTCAGCTGAAATAGTAACAAAACAAATCTGTATTTTTTAGAGTTAAGTTTTACCATCCTCTTGGCTCCCTAATGTATTTAGTTCAATAATAATTGAACTAAATATTTAGGAATGTCAGGGAACAGATCACTAAGAGCCTTGGTCAGGATTTGTAAAATAAAAAAATAGATTTAAGATATTTCTCATTAGGATAGGAGCAATAGCCTTACCATTCCTCCATTATTCTGTGATTGCTTTCAACAGGGACTTTGCTCATAAAAGGTGTCAAACCTCAGACTTAAACTCTATTTCTCTTCTTGACTGATTTCCTATATGATCAGTGATTTTATGGCCCCAGTGTGTTCACAAAGCTGTAAAGACACGATGAACACTTGTTGTAACAGAGCAGCGGCCCAGTAGCATCAGGTCTGCCTCCTGTTTAAAGTATCATCGCTCAGCTGTTCACCTGTGCTGCGATCCTGCGTGTGTAAATTATATGTCAGTGTTTGCAAATGGGTGTTTAGGTTAAGAGACTACCCCAAACACACACATCCATGCACAGATTACACACAGTTTG
The DNA here is from genome assembly GCA_002120245.1 of Maccullochella peelii. Classification (NCBI taxonomy): domain Eukaryota; kingdom Metazoa; phylum Chordata; class Actinopteri; order Centrarchiformes; family Percichthyidae; genus Maccullochella; species Maccullochella peelii. The sequence continues at coordinate 30,753 of LKNJ01000400.1, read as the reverse complement.
CTGGTTAACGCTGCTCTCAGGCTGCAGACGTCCCTCTCTGCCTCTTCCTTATTCAGTATTATTGACTGGAGCCTCCACCGGCCAATCAGCTGTCTAAAACCCACCTCTGTCATCAGCCAGTGCTGGAGGAAGGGATTGGCTTGTGTGATCTGAGCTCAGAAAGCAGATGAAATGCCAGGTCTGCTCAGCCTCTGGGGACAACCAGGCTGCCCTATAATGGGAACCAACACTCGCTCGGCTCGGGGGCAATAACATCCAATTCATCATCAGGGAAATACAGGGCTCCACCTTTTTTTTTTCTATCTGCTGCTCTGGCGTGGTCTGGCTGCTCTGTGGTCTACCTTCATGTGGAGAAAGAGACTGCTGGTGGGCTCTGTCACTCCCTTGTCGTCACCGTCCATCCTCTGTGGAACAGGTTGATCCTTTACTGTTTTTGTCTTTTATTTTGCGCCGAAGAGCTGCTTTTTGGAATCTCACTCCTCCATGTACGATAACTTGTACCTACATGGATTTGAAGACTCGGAGGCGGTGAGTGGAGGGGCGTCTGACACTTGTAAACCATGCTTCTCTGTTGTGTACGTGGCTGGTTGATCCCTTCATAAACACCCACAGAATATGCGTTGAGACTTGAGTCGGGGGAGTTACAGAAGAGGTTGGGGGAAGGGTGTGCACAAGTGTGTGTGTGTGTGTGTGTGTGTGTGTGTTAGCATGTGTGTGTATTCGAGAGAGCGTGTGTCTCCTCACTCAACCGGCTGTACAGTTTTCTCACTGATTCTGCCAGCCAGATGACTGAGCGTCTGCAGATCTGAACAGTATTTCTTTACCATCTCTCCATATGGACGAATGGCCAGCATGCATACTGTAAAGCTCTGTTTCTAAGCATTGTGGGTATTTGTTTATGGGCATGTCTACTGTGTGCGATTCCGAGTAACATCTTGACTTCCTTTGTGGCTTCCTTTGTATTTTTCTCACTTGTCTGTCTCTCCCTTCACTTCACGTCACCCACTATACGTCATCAAGGTTTTACTGAAAAGACAGCTATGATCATAGTGATCACATACAATGTGACAATCTGTATTATACTGATGTGCATCCCTTGTCATTAAATATAAATTCCCATCTTCACCACACAGACGCACAGACAGACCTACACACTGCCTTTGATACAGAGAGGCAGGCATTATTATTGACGGGCAGAGTGGGCATCCATGGGATACAAATGTGTCGGGAAGTAGCGGAAAAATGCTTACAAAGGCAATAAATGCAGGAGCTGCTGCTGCTGGGTGGAGGGGAGGAGGGAATCCCTCTGAGCCAGAATCTGTCAAGACCTTTCTGTAACTCCGCCTGACATCCCGACTGCCTCTTGAAGATTAATGGCGGAGGGAATTTTTCACACATTCTGTCCTATCCACAGTGTTGGCAAGGGACTGTAGGTTCTGTCTTGTCTTGTTGTGTCTTGACGAATTAGCTAATTTTCCCTAGTTGTTCTGTCAATGGTGTGCATTTTTATAGAGGGGTTTATCTTATCTATGGAGCTAAAATAAACACTAGTGTACAAATCCAGAAGTATGTGGACAGATTGCACCTACATGTGATTGTTGAACATCTCAGTCCAAAACCATGGGCATTAATCTACTGCTATAACAGCCTCCACTCTCCTGGTTTCACGCTTTCTGCCAGATTTTGGAACCTGGCTGCAGAGATTTGCTCCAATTCAGCTACAAGAGCATTAGTGGGGTCCAACACTGTTGTTGGGTGATAAGGTCTGGCTCACAGTCGGCATTCCAGTTCATCCCAAAGGTGTTGGGTGGGGTTGAGGTCAGGGCTCTGTGCTGGAAAGTTCTTCCACAAAAAACAAAACAAAATAGCTGCTTTAATCTTCAGCTTCAGTTTGCTGTTAGCACAGTGTGAAACTGAATTTTAATCTCGGTGAGTGGTTTTGTTTTGTACCAAAATGTATCTTTTGTGCTGATGATTCAACCGGGAGAGTTTCATTCTCTTTGCACAAAATGAACAGGACTTTTACTGACAGAACCCTGGTTTTCCCTCCCTGTGTTACTCTATATGTCCCTGACAGTACAGCACAATCCAGAAATACCATCTGTTTCCTGTTGTTTCAGCCGTTGTTATCATGTGATATTGTCCCTTTATTATGGGTCTGAATAACTGATGAGGCTGGAGACTATTTGCTTCCGCCTCAAACTGTTCAGGAAATGGATTCTTTGTAAAATCCTAATATCTCAAGGAGACTGTCTCATTCAGCCTTTTAAGAGACTGTTTAACTGGATTAATTCATTACATCATTACTACAACTTCCAGGTTCAGGTTCCATTTAAATTTTTGTATCGACTTTTCCCAGTTTCAATCAAACAATGACTCCAGTCATGTTTCTGTCGACACAGCAGGTGTGTGGGTCTTCTTTGGTCCACTGTCACGGCTTCCATTGAATCCAAACTTACAAAGCTTGTTCACACACAATCATTGCTGCTGTGTTCCACGCTGTACCATGTTCAGGGTGGTATTGGCAGCACTACAGAAGACATCTTTGGGGCTCTTACTGTCCTTGTGGTTCGCTATTAGCACTTGTCATTAGCTTGTGGGTGTCTGGATTTTTTAGGAAGTGAGACTTTGTCCAGGGACCTCTAAGGCGACAGGGAGGGAAACTAATGCATTTGTTGACCTGTAATGACCTGCAGGCTCTCTTGTGCGACTCATTTCCCTTGGATGTGTCATAAGCTACTCAGGGACACTTTTTGGTACTCTGTATGACGTTTGTCAAATCATCATGTAAAGCATGTTTGAAAACAACAAAGGATGTCAGAGAGTTAAGTGCCTTGCTCAAGAGCACAATTTTCACAATTTCTAACAAAATTTAGGTGGTATCTTGTGCTTGTTCTCATTTCCATCTTGGGGACTTGGACCAATTATTGGTTTATCAGTTATCTGGGAGTTGAAGCAAAGTTAAACTTAGATGTTATTGCTGAATATTTCAATTTTAATAATTGCATTGCAGAGCAACGTCACCTCTCTAGCTTACAGGACTGATGTAACCCACTTACTACAGTTTTTGCACATATACAGTGTTGTTTAATGTATGACTCACCTTTACAAAAGCTATTATGTAAAATACAAAGCCTAGTAAACCTGCTGCACTGGCTGATTAGTAATTGTACTATTGCAAGGATGTCGAAGGAGAGTTCTTTGATTCTGAAGGCGAGCCCTTTAAACTTTATGAATAAAATAACGTAAGTGAATTATGAGCTCCAGTTCCTTATTTGGGCTCAGTTGTGTTAAAAGAGCCGAGAGGCATGTTTGCACTTCTCCAACCTTGTAGGTAGTGGATATAATGAAGAGAGAATGCTTTTAGCCTTTTAGCCTGGGTCTGATAGGCGCGGGGGTCGGGGGGGAAGAAGGATGGAGATGGGAGAACAGACCGAGCTTTGGCGTCTGAACAGATAAGGCTTGAGTGTGGCACGATGGACTCAAGACTGGCCACTTGACACTCATAGATAATAACCTCACAAACAACTCATTGTCTGTGTGTGTGTGTGTGTGGGTAGAGACAGGAGACAGAAGAGGGGAAGAGGCTGGTTGGCAGAGTTGTTGCTTGTGTCTCTGCACATGATAGTAATTTTGGGAATGCTTCAAAGTGCCTCGTGCTCTGAATACTTTCTGTCCTCTCCGGTAAAATGAGCTGAATGACATCATCTTTGTCATTCGTGCCTTAACAGTTTCAGGAATGTAAAGTGGAAAATGTGAGGATCAACAATGAAATTACCAAATTTGCGCAGTGGTTTACCTTTTGTCTACTTTGTGGTTTTAATGAAGTCAATGCAATCAAATTTAGTCTCTTAGCACAAGAAATCACAGTAAAACAATTCAAGTTATCATACAGAAACTACAATGCATTTATATTTTTACTTGAGTATATATGTACGAAAGCCGAGAACGGCCATGCTTGCAATTATTTTTTTAATGCCGTTAACATTATCTCTAACTGATCTGACTGTTATCTCAAATAGAAAGACATAATGCAATTTCTGGCTGTGTTAGACCTTGATTGAAATAGAGTCTGATGCCATGATCAGTATTGGGTGCTCCTTGAGATGATATTTTCAGCTTAAATCAGTTGCTACAGTTGTCAAGATGCCATCTATGCATGCTGGCACGGCACTCCTGATCTCTGATAAACATCATAAATAAGCTAATAAGGGGAAACAACCTGTTTTCTCGCGATTGGTAAAATTGATCATTTAAAATGTACAGGAGAGTGTTGAAAAATGTATTTTTGAAAAAGCTTTAACAGGCAGACAATCTGGTTAGGTATAAATTAGCGTAGCCTCAAGTGAAAGATATGTCAGGAAGCAACGAGCAAAGCAAAAGCAGAATTTTCCTTCAATGGCTCACAGTTCAGGAGTTGTGCACCAAAATCGAATGCGCTTTATAAATGGCCACATGGTGGCGCTAATGGCACCAAAAACTAATGAGTTCTTTCTTGGCCTAATGCCTAACTTTCTACCAAATTTCACTCAAATCTGTTTGGAAGTTTTTGAGATCAGAGCTGAAATGATTATTGTTAAAATGAGGTAGTAAGTTGAATATCTTTGGGTTTTGGACTGTTGGTCAAACAGAACAAGTTGTTTGAAGATGTTGCCTTGGTCTCTGGATACTAGTGCATTTCTTTGCTATTTTATCCACATTTTATAAACTAGCCAATTAATTGATCAATTGAAAAAATAATAAACAGTTTCTAATGAAAGTAATCATTGGAATGGAAATCCTAACTTCCCCTTCAGGGGTAAAAATGTATTTTCTCTTTCCAGAGAGGTCATTCATTATTTCAAATAGTGAAACATAAAGAAGCAGGTGCTTGTCTGTAGTGGCCAGTGGTGTGGGGCATTTATTTTCCTTTCTCTCCGGTCCTCCTGTTAAAGATTTTGTTTGTAATGACGCAGTAAATAACAGTTATTTGTATCAAGGAAAGACTCCCATGGCTCTGAATGGATCATTAGCAGAGGTGCCTGGAAGCCCTGGACAAAGGCATTAATCCTTTCCGTCCAGCCTGGCAGGTTGATTTCAAAGACTTACTGTAGTACAAATCCTCTGTTGCACATTTTGCCATTTATTTTCATTAAATTATTGATATGCAATTGTAGTATTTTTTTTCACTGAAGCCAATGCAGTGGGCTCTCAACAATGCTTCCACATTCAGGACAAGAATGTCCTGTTCAACAATTCAAAGTAGTCTCTCTTTTTTTAATTTAAATTTAATTCTGCCATTTGGGTACAAACAGATGTTATACTTTCTTTCCCTTCATTTGATGGGAAAGGTTGAAAGGATAACTCCACAATAATAAATTGACTGTGTTACTGCCATCAGTCAAGCATGTACTGTACGTTACTCACTATTGGCGGGCCTACAGGACACATTTATACAGTGAGACTACTATTTACCTTTTATCATACTGTATTATCATTTGTCATAATGATAATAAAGAGTTAGAGAACATATTGTACCGCTGAGTCTTTCATTGTGCATGTAAACAGCTGTTTGCCACAGAGAATGCAATCATGCAAAACATCTTTCCTGCTGTGAAAGTGGCTGAGGATGGTTGGATTGGATGAGATGGTTGTGGAGAAAAAAAAGGTGCTATAGCAGGAGAAGAAATTGATGAACGGGGCAGAATTTAAAGCAATACATCATGCCTTAGTCCTGATGTCAAGCAGCCCTTTATAAGCATGTTTTCTGCTCCCATGAGCTTTATGCCGTTGTGTGTGTGCATTTGCAGTTTTTACAGCTGCTTCCACATTTTGAAATCATACTCCTTTTTACTTTTATTTATCACATATAGGAGTTATTTATCAGGTTTCTCTGAGGATATATTTTATATAGTTTTTCTTTTGTTCTTGTAAAGATGAATAACATTCATGACATAAACAGGAAAATACATTTCCAGATGTATTTCTGTAATCTAGAGCCTCAACAAATGATTGATTCCTTTATTGATTTAATCCATCATTTTCTAAAATCATCAATTAATTGTCATAAAATAGTGAAAAATGACAATCACAATTTCCTGGATCACAAAGTCACGTCTTCAAATGTCTTGTTTTGTCCGACCAACAGTCCAAAACTCAAGATGTTCAACTTACAATGAAATAAAACAAGGAAAAGCAGCAAATCCTCATATTTGAGAACCTGGAACCAGCAAATGTTTGGCATTTTTGCTTGATATATAACTTGTGAAATGATTAATCGATAATCAAAATTGTTGTACAAATTGGTTCACTGATTAGTTATTTGCTTACATTCCTGTCATCATCATCTTTATCTCGACTTTTCTCCTATGTAAAGATCTGTTTTTGATTTTAAAAAATATATAATTATGTGAGAAATGTTGATGATCACAGCTCCTCTGTTGGCTATTTAAAGACCCACTCGCTTGCTCGCAAAAATCTCACATTTTCAGCTGTTATGAATTTTCAGGTCACATGAAAGAATCTCTGTTTCTAACACCACATATCTGTCTGTACTGCACCCCCCTGCCCTGCCCTCAGTGGATGGATGCTGTTAATGGGTTGTGTTGAACAGAGTATGTGGCAGCATCCATGGGGGCAGCAGACTGTGCCGTCATCTGTTGGGTAAACATTTGTGCTGGGGCCCAGTTTTTCGCCCCATTTGGCTGAGTCTGCAGGACTCCAAACGTCCACCAGCTGGCTGTCCAGCAAAATGGAAATCAGATCCACCCGATCTGACGAGCTGGAGATGTACTGGTTTAACAGCACAAGGGATTTATTGTAGTATAAAAAGATACGTACACACATATACATAAAAATCCATACCAAGCATTTGGTGCTGACGTTTGTTACTTGACCAGTTTTCAGCACCAAACACAATTCAGTCAGTGTTTTTAAAAAAGCATTAAGGTTTGATCACCCATAGTTAAAAAAAAAAAAGTAAAGATATCATCACTACTGTTGACAAGTTCTCAAAACAGCATACAAATACAGAACTTTACCAAATTACAAGATGTTTTACAAGTCATAGTCAAAGAAATCAAAGAAATATCAATATTTAAGACTTAACTAGACGATCGTGTTGATCCAACAATATTATGAGAATTAAATATTACTGGGCTTACATTTAAGGACGTTTAGACAATATAAGTACTTCAACTCCACACTTACTGCTGTCTGTCTGATAGCTACGGGCTTCACTAATGTGGCTTCACGGTCCAGATTCAAGCACGCGAGTGTAGTCAGAGATGGAACGCCTCCATGGTCTTCACGCTTCAGCAGCCAAGTGGTGACATGCTGCACAGCGGCCACTTGGACAGAGAGAGACAGAGATGCGCTTTCTTCAGCCAAGATCAGGATTCTGTAAGATGCTGAATTTGACCATCAGAGCGATTAAAGTTTGATTTCATAATATATTTAGGTGTTTGACCTGACATACAGTATGTACATTGTAATATATTTATTTAAATTAATTGTTTATCCAACCTGTATTGGGTAGCAAAAAGGGCAGAGCAGCATGTTTCTCTCTGAGACTCATATTTGATCTCACCCCTGTATTAGTGTTGTAGCCTTTGAATTTTTTTTTATCAATGAACCAGAATGTGTGTCAAACATACAGTAGATGGTCATCGTTTGTACAGGGAGAGATTCATGCTCATCCAAGCGTTGGAAGTGGTGGTATTTGGTGGGTTTTAGTGAGCCAAATTTCAGTTTCCAGATTAAAATGGAAACTCACACTTTATTTTTCCATATGCTATTTGCATATCTTTTTTTTTTTTTCAAGGTAAATTGTACAATATTTCATAAGATCTGTTTTGTCTGTAACAGTTTTGTCACAATGCATTTAAGCTGTCGTTTGAGTCGTCAGCTGTTATGCATTGGTGGAATGTAACTAGGTACATTTACTCAAGTACTGTACTTAAATACAAATTTGAGGTACTTTTACTTTACTTGAGTATATCCATTTTATGCAATTTATACTTCTACTCCACTACATCTCAGAGGCAAATATTGTACTTTTTACTGCACTACATTTGTCTGACAGCTTTAGTTACTTTTCAGATTACAATTTTTCATGTCCTTCCTGTCTATTGTCTAAACCATGCATCTCTAAATTTGGTGATTTTTAATTAGATTTTTTCAGATAAACTGAAGGATGAAGTGTTCCTTCATGGGTTGATAAAATTCTCCTACTTTTTAAGCTAAATAAACTATGTAAAAAAAAAAAAACTTGGATTAGCTGGAAAATGCATCATCACAAATCTGAAAACTTTTTTAAATAGTTAAAATTACCACAACCATAAACATCTAAAGCACTTAAATATTAAATATTAGTGAATAAAACCAATAATATTAATCCAAAAACATCATATATAATAATAGTAAAACACTGACAGGACCATTTGTCTGCAGAATGTGTACTTTTACTTGTGATACTTTTAAGTAAATTTTGATGATAATACTTACATACTAAGGTTTTGAATGTAGGACTTTAACTCGTAGTGGAGTATTTTCACAATGTTGATATTAGTATTTGTACTTAAGTAAAGGATCCAAGTACTCCTTCATCCACTGCTGTTCTGTTCCCTGTACTGATTGTATTTCATGGCGTCAAACAGAGCCTATATGAAGATAAAGGCTGACAGAAAAGAGTTGGAATATTAGATTGCTGTTTACACAGAAATGTATTTCTGGAACACACAGTAACATGATATCCAGAGTTGCATGACAGAGAGAAAATGCTGCATCACCTGCCCCACTGTCAACATGGCTTTATTATGTTGGGATACGTGAGGTGGGAACCTTGTAAAGTGCATCGGGCTGTTTTGTATTAGCAGACCGTGGAATAGATTAGTAAGGGGAGTTTATGCCATGAAAGTATACTATGAAAGAAGATATTATTGAAAAATGGAAGACGACAAACCTTAGAGCATATAGTCTGATTAATAATGACAGAACTATCAAATGCAATCGTTTCAAGAGCCCGAGAGTTGTTAGATTTGGAAAACAACATTCGTCTGCACATTGACTTCATACCACAAATGCATTCTTCATCTTCGTCAGGACAGAATGATAAAAAATGGTCACCACATGCCTATATTTACCAATAAGCAGATAGGCTGTATGGTGACAGGTGTGGTTGAACAATTACATTAATGGTTCAAATTGAAAATTAGTTTTGAGTCGCTGGTCAGGCAAGAGTCTTTGAATTGCTGTTTGTTAATTGCCTTGTAACTACAGATAATGTTTAAATTGAATTTAATTAAATGCACTAAATGCAGTTTTTTACTACTGAAAGAAGATAAAAAGGGAACTTTGTGTGTCAAAATAGTAAATGATCTCAGACGTGCCGTTGACTTGAATCAAGTGCCAGTCCTCACCCTTTTAGATCTAAGCTCAGCATTTGACGCCATCGACTGTAATATTTTAATAAAATGTCTTGAAAGATGGGTCAGATAGGTGCTTTAAACTGGTTTCAGTCCTATATAACTGGTCAAAAATTATACATTAGATATGCCAGCTCTGTTGACAGTTTTAAAAACTGAAGACCTACTTATTCAGACAGGCATTTAGTTAATGTAGTTTTTATCTCTTTCTTCTACCATTTTTTACTACTTTTATTTCCCTGCCTTTTCATTGGATCCTTTACTCTATTTTATGAACTTATTTTTAGTATTTTTTTTCTATTGTGTTTTGTTTTTCATGCCATACTGTGAAGCACTTTGAGCTGCATTCTATTCATGAATGGTGCTATACAAATAAAGTTATTATTATTATTGTGAGGACACATTATTTTTAATACCCTAAGAAAAAAATCATGTTTAGTTGTTTGATTTTGACAGCTTGTGGCTTCTATACGGTTGAGGTTAGACAGAAAAAGGATATTTTACTTTCTTATAGAAGCTTGTTCTATGCAGTGATTTATTTGTTCATTTGTGTTCAATCTTTTGAAGGTGAATACTGAGTGCAGGAAGTCTGTCACCCAGTGAGGGATGAACCGCTTTGATTGTATGACATGAAAGTAAAGAAGTCATTAAAATTCATGAACTCATTCATTTAATATGTCATGGTGCACGTCATGGCCGTTGCACTATACTGTGTACAGCATTACATCATGCAGCATGGCCCCGTATCATAGTAGTTCTTACATGTTACATGATACTTAGGCACTGATTGTTGCATGCAGTAGTTTCCTGTTCGAGCCAATAAATAAATGTTGGATGTGGATGGACTGGCAACCACGGCAACACAGTGGTAACTGCATTTCTGTTGCTCTTATGAAGTGCTTTTTTGTCGCTATAAATAGGAAGTAAGAGAAACTGACAGACAAAGGCAGGTTTGGACTAAATGACAGATAAAGACAGACAGACTGGCAAACAAAGAGGGTTAACAATGACTGTAGACAGGTGGGTTACAGACACTGTGGGGCCGGTGAATCATAAAGGATACTGGTGTCAACTGTAGTAGCAGCAGTCACGCTCATCTTTCAGTCCTTCCTCTCATTTAGTTGCTGGTGACAAGGGGAATAACTGGCTCCTGACCCTGGAGAGGCTGGTGTATGCGGCAGCCTGCAGGCGACTGTACAAAGTGCATTCCCCGTACCTGTACTAGAAAGCAACGATGAGCAGTAATTAGCTCGTGGACCCCAGAGAGCCTGTGCACTGAGCTAGTTGTTCCTTGCCTATGGGGCAGGCGTCCAGTGTTTATGCAAATGTAGTGATTACTCAGCTGTAGCTTAGCGTGAAGTACAGACTTTGTGTTACATAGCGGCAACATCTCACTCCATCACAGAGACAGAATGGAGAATAACAGCTTACTGGACTCGAAAGAGAGAGTGAAAGAGTGAAAAACGCTGCTGTGATGTGAATTCATTTCAGCCCGTAACTTATATAATAACATAATTATGTATGTTTTAAGTCTTTATTTATAATGAGAACAGTCAGAAGGACCAGGTTGATTTAGCATTCAACCAATGTGAGTGGTATTGCCGAGTCACTACTGTTAGAGCCATTTCCTTTGGTTGCCGCTGTGGGTATGAGTAACTAAAGTAAAGGTGGTGTGTTTTTATTTTAAGAAATGTTTTTTTGTTATAGTTTGAAAATAAATGGATTGGTATATCCAACTTTAAGTTATTGGCTTTTTGACATTTATTTTTGGTGACAACAGAGGATCCAGTGAGCCTAGATTGAAGCACGCCATCTACACCGGAGCCATGTGTACAAAACTGACCAAAACAAACGGTGCGTCAACAACTACTAAGGTTAGCTTGTGTTTGATGCATACTACAAGAGATTCTCCTAAAGCCCTATTCACACTAGAACTGAAGAATGAGGCTCTTACCCTGTGCATGCCGCTTTGTTCTGTACAGGATTATTGGAGGGAGTGGGGGAGTCTGTAGGAGCTCACTTATTGGTAGCGTTAGTATCCAACTCTCTCCAAGTTTTATAACCTCTAATTACTTGCTCTCATTACTGGGTGAAATCACTTTTTCAAAGACCTACAGGGTATAATGTGAAGGTTAACCTAAGGTAGATCACCATAGAGACTCAGTTTCTAACAAACTTGGTACAGTAGCTGAGTCTGAAGGCTGCTATTTTGCCCAGCAAATGATTTTTGACAAAAGCAGAGTAGTTGGCATCAAAGTTCAGCTAACTGTTGGCTCTGCGCTGCTGCATACATCATTTGAGAACAGTCACAACAAATCTTATTGCGACTGTTAGTTAGCAACCAACACTATGTAAATAATCAATCAGAGGGATCACTAATGACAGGACAACCATGTCTGTTTCTGAGCTCAGAGGGAACAGTGCTGCACCAACACTGCCATTTCTTTTAACTGTACAGTATTTTGATGAATTGTAAAAAACAACTGTCGCAATTTATGTGCAGCCACTCCACAGATCTGTTATTACACGGTGCAGTTGTAACAAATTGGACCTGAAGCCAGATCTCCCACATGGGAACACAAACAGCTACAGTACTGGTCAGCCAAAGGTGAAGTCCTCAGAGCCAAGATGTCCTGGTTACAAAATGCATCATTGCTATGTGTACACAGTGTGAGCAAACTGTAAGTCAGCACTGTTTGAAAAAGGTAGTGTTAAAGTACGCATCGTAGATTTAGCCGTCTTTGATGATTGATGGATTTATAGTACAAGTCCATTAGCCAGGGATCCACTCACAGGGCCCTACTCAGGTGTGTAAAGTGTGTGCTTTTCATTTCACGCTCAGGAGCAGGTAACATTATCCTGACGCATTCACCTCGCTGCTGTGCGCAGGATGTTTGCAAAATCTAATTTTACAACATTTTCTGACCAAATATCAATATGTATCAATACAATGGTGCAATATTTTGGGGATGACTACTGTTGTTGTGTTGGAATTTACACGTACACTTAGTTTTATTATTAAATTGCTTCAGTCAGTCATACATCAACCCTGCAGTACTTACTACCTTCATGAAGGTTGATGATGATGTCCAGTTTATATTGAAACTTTTATAGAGAGGTATTGATTCAACTTAAACTGAGGCTGTAGTTTGTGGTTCTCTTGAACTGTAGGACATTGCGACATGTTTGTAATGTTTACTACATTTATTTAAACAAAGGTGGGCAAAATGTTCATATTCATATTGGTTCGAGTACTTACTAAAAGTAGTTAAAGGCATTGAAGCTGTTGTAATACTGCCGCTATTTTTTTGTGTGCAGTTTGAGTAGAAGCAGAAGTACTGTACATGTAATAATACTAACAGCAGACAGCAGTAATAGGTACTTCACTGTGATGCAGCCTTTACCTTCAAGAAAAGACATAATTTGAGCTGAACGGCGATATAATATGCAATATAACCAAAATCCCAGATGGTATCTCACATTATGATATTGAGTTGGCAGTGTAAGCTACTACCTGGCTATTTATAAGAAAAAGATATATACAGGGTTTGTACAAAGTCTTGAAAGTTTGGAAAATGCTTAATTTTAACCGTTATGTTTTCAAGGGTAGGAATGTACTTAAATTCCAATATACTATACCTTGAAAAATGCTTGATTTTCAACATAATCGCGTTTCATCTACACAGTCACTCATGTAAACCAAAATATTTGAAATGAAACGTCGTCGTATTTGTTTGTTGTCTCCTGGCATTTATAGTAACAGTTTAGATGTGATGACAAAGGCTTTGAGAGTCTGGAAATGTTTGGTTTAGGTAGGAAAGTGCTTGAAAAGTGCTTGAATTTCTTAAAAAGCTGTACAAACCCTGTATATGGTAGAATATACAAGGCTGTGCAAAGGTCCGTTACCAAGGAACTATCTACAGTACATCTTTTAGGCATGGTAGCCTTGGATTGAGATCTGCATGTAGATGTGGTGTGATCATCACTGCTCATGTCTTCGTCAGGAGGTCTGAAATAGCGTCTCCTGAGCAGTGCCCACCCCTCACTGCAGGCTCGCTGATGTGATGCTGGAGCTTGATGAGCACGTTGGCGTTGTAATAACTCTCTCTGCTGGGGGGAAACTCGCTCTCCAGCCGTCTCTTGTGCACCCATTGTTGCTTCTGTTTATGTTTGCACATTTTCCTCAGCTAGTTGGTGATAATCTTGCTGTTCCTTTAGTTGTCTCTCTCTCTCTCTGCCTTGAGTAAGTGGGTGGGCGTTTTTACTGCTCCTCTAACCCAGCAGCCACTGACTTGTAGCTAATAAGGACGAGGGATGAGGGAGTGGGAGCGTTAGGAAGGAGATGACTCCACTGATAGTGATGGTATGAGACTGACCTGAGGCCGACAAGCCACCCACTGAGTCCCAGAGGAATACACACATACATATAGTGCACGTATAACCAGTAAGTTTCAAATCTGATTTTAAGGACTGCCTTCACAAACTAAAATATTTTTACAAGACATACTGATGGGTGACAAATTTAAGAAAAGGAAAAAGGAATACATTCTTGCATAGAGGTGGGGGGCATAATTAGGGTCCACTTGTCCCCTTAGAGAGAAGGGTCACTGCAGATCAATACAAAGTTATACTGAGTTATCACATGATCATATGCTCACAGTCACCAGATCTCAACCCAGCTCAGCACCTATGGGAGATAGCAAAATGACTTGTTAAATAGCGCTCTCCACCTTCATCATTAAATCACCAAATAAGGGAATATTGTTTGGAAGAATGGTGTTCATCCCTCCAGTGGAGCTCCACAGAGTTGAGTAATCTATGCCAAGGAGCACTGAAGCTGTTCTGGAGGCTCGTGGGTGGAACAACACCTTACTAAGACACGTTATGTTGTTTTTTTCCTTTAAGCTGTCACCCATCTGTATCAGCAGTAAACGAAGGTCCTTATTTCACAGCTGTTTCACGTGGGGAAAAAACATTATTTAAAGGAAAAGAGCTAAAGCTATCTTGCTTTTTAAAGGAGCAAGATCCCCTTATTTTGCATCAATGTGATTTCTGATTTTCCTGGGGTCTATACAGAAAATACACACAAATGACATGGTACAAGAAAATCGACATGAGCAGCAAAAAGAAAGAAAAAACATAATGTGGATTAATTTGAAGGAATCGTTTGACATTTTTGACTACACTCTCCTGCTGGGAAGTTAGATGAGAAGCTTGATACCACTCTCATGTCTGGATGCTATATATGAAGCCAGAGAAAGCAGGCGGTTAGCTTAGCTTAGCATAAGAATGGGGAACATGGGGAAACGGCTAGCCTAGCTCAGTCCAAAGTTTAAAATAATTGTCTTCTAGGACATCTAAAGCTAACAAATTAGCACGTTATATCTCGGATGTTTTATCTCTTCACCCGAAATGTCTGGCTCAATAGTCGTGTCAGTCTTCTCATCTTACTCTTTGCAAGAAAGCGAAAATTCCCAAAATGTCAAACTATGCCTTTAAAGCAAGGCGACTTAAATAGCGCATAACCCAGGAAGAGATGAAGAGCCAGGCCCAGAAGATAATTTACAACATCAGGTATTCACATTAGAACATGTTACAATTTGAAGCTTTTTTCCTGTGATGATAGTTGTTGTCAGAAGTGCAACAGACTTTCAACCCATAGAGGTCAGTGCAGCAATGTGTTTCCTCCAGGCAAGGTTTAGTGGAGTATTTTCTATGAGACTGTAGACAAATGGGAGTGCTCCTCTACGTCATTCAAATTCATATTTACTCAAATTACCATGGTTACGAAACAAATGAGGCAGGGTTTCCTGTTGACGTCCCTGTAGCAGAGTATTGTGTCTTCCCTTGGTGTTCCTAAATTTATCTCTAAAAATAAAAACAACACCTTTCTGAACCTTCCCTCCCAGCCGGTTCGTCATCTTTAATCTGTCAGCCTTTGATCCTGTATGGAGAGGAGTACAACCAGTCATGTGACACAGAAACCCACACACACACACACACACACACACACACACCTGGGTTTCTGTCACCTCCCACTCATTAATTTGCTCAGTCTCTGTGGTTTTAAGAAACAGGCTCTTATTATGTCCTGCATCTATTTGCACAGTTTTGCATTTAAATGAGTTTAATTTTTAATAGGACATATCAAATTACACATTTCAGTGGTTTATTATTGGATTTTGCCCCTTGGATATCAAATTTAATTTGTATTACATAAAGAAAGCTGTCACCCTGTGGTTGTTCACCAAAACTGGTACTTATATATACGTATATCCCTCCTGGTAACTTGTTATTATTTCTTATTTCTTCTTCTTCTGTGTCCTGTTGTTCTCCAGGGCTCAGCTGATTCCTACACAAGCCGACCGTCTGACTCGGATGTGTCCCTGGAGGAGGAGAAGGAGGGCGGCCGGCAGGAGAGGGAGCAGCAGGCCACTGTCCAGCTCGAGAGGGCAAAGGTCAGTTTCACTGGGAGCTATTTACAGGACAACAGCGCTACACACTGTGCTGTATATCACATGAATCTCAACTCACAAACAAAAGACACATGATTCAGTTTCATGGAAGTAAGTAAACTAGTAAGTACTTAACTGTGATGTAGCTTTTAACACCATTTCACCTGCGATATATTGATATCTCACCCAGATCTATCAGTAAATAAATTTATGATAAATAATGGTTAAATAGAATAAAGCCAGTAAAAGAAAAGAAAAGAGAAAATGTATCAACTTAATCAATCACTTCACTCTATTATGGGCCTGTAGTTCACAGTAGAAAAAGATGAAAATGATAAAAGAATAAGAAAAATATATAAGATATATGTGTTTGAGCAGTGGCGTAAGGTAGTTACGACGGGCCCCAGTGCACGCTATTATGACGGGCCCTAGTTACTAATTATGAAGCACACACACACACACAGTCTTGACAAATTCTGCACCTAAACTAGCTGCGGTATATCGTATGGTCTCGTCACATGATCAAATAAAAGACTTCATTGGACAACATGAACATACATATTACCCAGCAATCATCATTGCATGTCTATTTATGACAATTTGTAGACATGTCTAAAATGGCAATTTTTCATTTAATTGAATAGGATTTTTTTATAGTTTTTTATAGCTTATGTAGAATAAGCATATAATTTTGCTACTGACTGTTTCACAAAAAATAAAAAATAAAACCATGATGGAGATGGGTTTGCCTTTTCAAGGGCATATATAGCAAATGGCACCATTTTTAATTTTACACGAATTCTTCTTGGAACACAGGCATATATACATCTCGCAAGGGCCCATTTTCTGCCAACACACTGTGGGAGGCCCACTCTCCCTACCGCCCTCCCACCCCGTGGGCCCCAGTGCAACCGCACTGCCTGCTCTGTCTATATTTACGCCCCTGTGTTTGAGGGAGCAGTCTTTGTAGATTATCAAGGCTCTTTGGTCTTGGAGTGAGATTTTCTGCTGTCCCTGCTGTGGACTGTGGATGTGGTGTGATCACCACTGCTGCTGTCTTGCAGCCACCTTTGTCAGGAGGTCTGAAATAGTGTCTCTTCATCAGTGCCCAACCCTCACTGCAGGCTCGCTAGAGCTTGATGAGCACATAGGTGCTGTAATCATTTTTCAATTCAGTTTTATTTATATAGCGCCAAATCATAACAGAAGTTATCTCAGGGCACTTTTCATATAGAGCAGGTCTAGACCGTACTCTTTATAATAGACCCAACAATTCCCACCAAGAGCAAGCACTAGACGACAATGGCAATGAAAAACTTTTAACAGGCAGAAACCTCGAGCAGAACCAGGCTCTGGGTGGGCGGTCAACTGCCTTGACCGGTTGGGTAATCTCTCTCTCTGCTGAGGGGAAACTCTCCAGCCGTATCTCTGTGTATCCACTGCTGCTTCTATTTATGTTATAAACAGTTTCTCTATTGAATTTCCACAAAAAATACTACATCAACATCGTGATGTAAAATTTCATATTCTGTGGTAGAAGATTTTATCCATATCGCACATCCCTATTACATGTTCGTGTTGCCGCCTGATTGCTGTGATAACTCTTTTCTCACTGCTGTCTTGCAGAGTAAAGCAGTGGCATTTGCTGTGAGGACCAATGTCAGCTACTGCGGTGCTCTGGATGAGGATGTTCCTGTGGTGGGCACTGCCGTCTCCTTTGATGCCAAGGACTTCCTCCACATCAAAGAGGTACAATTCAGGCACTGGCCACTAATGCTAAACCTGTGGCACTGTATGGAGGAGTGAATTTAGTCAACGCCATTTGGTTTATAAATCACATGAGCAGGTGTTCTTTTGTAATGTACATTGTTCTGTATTCTACTATTCTACTACTGTGTGTCTAACAGACTTTGTTATTAGACTGTAATGTTAGCAATTTGTTCTTTTACTGCCATGACCAAAGAAAATACTCTGTTCTGATTGGCTGGCAGGTGTCTATTAAGATCAGACATTAACAGATCGGGCAGCCGTGCCATTCTAAATCAGTGGTCAAGGTATAAACTGCAGGTAACCATAGCAAGCCTTACCTTTACCGAATGTCATCCTACTGGTCATACAAATATGGCAGTGAGAGAAACTGGTTGTAACCAATCTAAAAAAAAACACAGCCATTCTTGAGAAAACAATCTCACCAGAAAGGTGTATTTAGCAGCTGTTCTGGAGCTTTCGATCATGACAAATTATTTTCATCAGCAGATGGAATTGGCCCATTTGTCCTGGAATTATAAATGTTCAAATTTCCATTTTTTTATGAGCACTTTGAGAACTTCTTGTCCATGTTGGCTCAAACGCTTAAGTTCAAAGTTCATTTTTGACCGTGGAAACAGAAGTTGTGAAAACATTCTCACCACAAGGTCTATTTAGTAGCTGTTCTGGAGCTTTCAGTCTTTTTACTTTGTTGTGATATAATACACATTGTGTCAGCAAAGTAGGTCAGGTCATGGTGTTTTTTGCCTCCATCTTTTCCATTATTTAAAATATATTAGGAAACCTTGCTGTTCAATATTTTGTTTGGTGTCTACAATAAATGTTGGCACTATTTGGAACCCAACTGAGTTTCAGGAAAAATGAAAGAGATTTTAGCATTATCTTTAATATTCTAATTGAATACACATATTTATATAGAGGGATTACAAAAAAAATAATCTAAGGCTTCTCCATCTTCATTCATAACTGTCTATATCTCACAGAGTAATGTGGAAGTCTGAGGTTTTTTGTCTGTTTTTTTGTCTCTCCAATCTACAGAAGTACAACAATGACTGGTGGATCGGCCATCTGGTGAAAGAAGGCTGTGACATCGGCTTCATCCCGAGCCCTCTGAAGCTGGAAAACATCCGACTCCAGCAGGAACAGAAGAGAGGACGCTTCCACGGGTGAGTAGGACTGGAAGAGAACTGGGATTTGAGAGTGCAGGAGGTGGAGGAATCAGCAGAAGCAGAAATTGTAGAGGAGACACACGGATCAATAGGGTTTAAGAAAGTTGGAGGGTTTGGGGATGTGTTGAGGAGAGAGCCACTTTGGGGGTGAGTAAAGCCTGTCGGTTGAGCCGGCAGATAGGGAGGAAGTGAAGTTGATGAAAGCCAAGCTGTGTTGTTGTGTGGTCCAACCTCTCAGAGGTGTGCCTGGATCGTGGCCACCACAGAATTTTCCATCAGATGGAGTGATGCGTTTCAGCCGCTAAGGCAATTAGAGATGTTGAGTGCCATCATCTTGTTGCCTTGAGTCATTTCGCTCTTCTGTTTCTGGTTTTCTATTACAAAAAGCCTTTTTGTCTGTAGCCTCAATAATAATGGAGTGAAATAAAAATGTTTTTTAGGTGATGACATACAGTTACAGTGCAATGAAGCTGAGTCAGTTGACACATATGATTAATCCAAGCTCAGTATATCCTGTTTTTATTTCAGTTATTTCCTATAATTATTTGTTTCTTTGTTTTTTATCTATTTTAGCTCAAGGCATCCTCAACACTCTTCCAGGGTTTCATATAAAGTAAATTAAAAAACATCACTCAGTTACCGGTTCCATGATATGTTATTTACGTCCAAGAAATAATATACACTGCTGTACATAATTTCCTGTCTTTAGCTAACTATTTTGTAGCATGATGTGTAGCCTGAAGACAGTCTGTTTCCCAGGGGTCAGAGGTGGTTTTCTGATGACATCATGCTGGATTTCACATTAACACTTTTCTCTTTCCATTCGCTGTTATCATTGCAGCAGTAAGTCTAGTGGGAATTCCTCCTCCAGTCTGGGAGAAATGGTGTCGGGCACATTCAAGCCAAACCCCAACTCTGCAGGTTGGTCCCGCACATACGAGTCTATTTAGGCCTGAGAGGAGACACTGTCGTCCATCTCACAGAGGGAACTGTTTGTCTTGGCATCTGTATTTGTGTCTGTATAACAGTGGCAGTATTTATTCAGCTCCTGTTAGGCTTTATAATGTCTGATATAATTCCACATATAGTCCCACTTACTCACCTGGTCTTTCCTTTCTTTTTCAGGAAAGCAGAAACAGAAAGTGGTGAGTATGGCCATTTACGTGTTAATTTATTTATTTGCTTTTTTTATAGGCAAAAAATAAAAGCATGTAAAGCACATTTAAATAATCAAAGAGCTTGAGTTACTGATAAAAAAAAAGTATCCACAACTTTATCTCTTGAAATAGTTTGTCACATTGTTAATGGTAAACAAACACTTGAAAATGGGGTCCTTTTATATGTTATATGTAGAGTGCAAACTTGAATGATATGAATAAAATGAATGAATGTGGCTGGTGAGGTATAAATGTAAGTTACCTGAATTACCGAAATTATTGGAATGATCTGAGATCCTTTTGTTATTTGATCTGTTTTTGTGAATTGTTTGAAACTGAAACTGGACTAATAATGAAAATGTTACACAAATTTGATAGTATACGGACTCCTGCGTTGTTTATTACTGTATTTATTGTATATTTATTTTCTTGTGGTTATATCTTTGTTACTAATACTATACCATGGTTGATTGACAGGTTTCTTAATAGCACTGTTTTAAGCTGAAGGAGCTACCATGTTTTAACATTTAGACCACAGATCGTGCCTTTAAGTAACATGTCATTCTTGTGGCAGTTGTACTTAATCAAAATTGAGTTCTCAACAACCTAAAATTGGCTGCTTATTGGAAAACTGCTACCAGTAATTTTAACAACCATCTGTGTTAGAATAAATACCAGTATCGTTTAAAAGCCACCGTTTTTCTTAAATGTATAAGACTATAGCTTAACGCCACTAACAAACCTAACAAAATAGTAACATATTTTAAGTACTCTTAATGTTAACTGTGGATCTCAACTTGCACAGAAATCAGGAATATTTAATTGGATTCTTACTGTTAATTTCATGTGAGTCCTCTGTAGACATGGATGAGCAGAGTGTTATATAATTTAGAACTATCCACTTTGATTTAAGTCCAGCCAAAGTCAGTGGGTTATATTAAATTAATTTCTTGCTGCATCTGAGTCAGATTCTACTCTGCAAACTATTCTTTTCTTCAAAAGTGATAAACCACTTGCACCAGAACATCGTGTCCCATGATGACATGTCTATAGCTTTAATCAGTACTGTTTTACATTGATTGAGAATCATGAAAACATTTTATTTATGTGAAAATGAAACATTGCTTTAAAGCATCACTCCACTTACATTGATATGGCTTGGAAGATTGCTTGGTTTCTTTAGAGAGACAATTACTAATATTAAATCTTGACTGTAACTGTGTGCGCCCCAACCCCTCCAGGCTGAGCACATCCCTCCGTATGACGTGGTTCCCTCCATGAGGCCGGTTGTCCTGGTGGGACCGTCCCTGAAAGGTTACGAGGTAAGATGCACTGCTGCTCCTTGAGCCATCTGTCTCAGCCTCTTCCTCACAGCCACAACTGAAATATCTTAATCCTTACATTACTTACCCAACTGTTTTCTATAACTAATAATAAAAATACCCAATACTCTAGGTAGTGCACTTACATAATCTTCATAAAGGCATTTTCTACATTACTGTGTGAGGCCTGAAATATATAGTATAAAGTGAAATCTCAGTACAAAAAATGACGAGACAATTGACAGGAAAGAAGACTGACATTACCGTTTATTGAAATACACTTTGAAATGTAAACACATTTGGCAAGAAATCCCTAATTCAGTATTGACTCAGGTGAAATAACTAGCATGTTCCTTTCTTTTACATAATTTTCTCAGGGTGACAATGCATCCATTATGGGCCAAGCTGACTAATGCCTTATGTTGTAGCATGTCGTAGGTTCTTGTATTTGCACAAAGTTAAGATTCCCAGCGATGCAACATTAAAACTGAAACTGCTCATCGATTATCATTTACCATTGGAACCACATGGCAAACAATAAAGGAGGCAAAGGAGGTGGTGGGAGGTGGGAGCCAGAGTCAGTTGTCATGGAATCACAGGCTTCACCTCCCTTTCTGGTGTTGCCGTGGCAACAACCTTCCGGTTAAACTGCATCAGTTAGAAACAGAGAATAATGTGTACCGCACTAAGGTTTTGGAATAAGATGAGTGACTGAACTGGCATTTACTGTCTCCATAAGAAATCGAGGTTTATCACAGCAGACACCAGCAGCAGTGCTGTTCCTTCTGCCAGTGGCACAGAGTGAGGATGTAGGTACTTTTATTCATTACAGGGTGCTTAATAAGAGGGTGCATTGTGTCAAGCTTGTGTGATGGGTGGTACAGTTGCAGTGGTGGAAGAAATATTCAGATCGTTTACTTCAGTAAGTAAGTAAGTTGCAATACCACAAATACTCTATTATAAGTAAAAGCTGTGCATTCAAAATATTAAATAAGAGTAGAGAAGTATTATCAGCAAAATGTTCTTAAAGCAAAAGTACTCATTATACAGTAGAATGACCCTTGGCAGTGTGATATTATTATATATTATATTATTGGATTATCAGTAATCAGTATCAGTAAAGCAGCATTTTAATACTGCAGCTGGTTGAGCTGTACTTTATGTACTGTTAGGTAGTTTCATCCGAGACGATGCATCATATTTTATAACCTGATCATATGTTTATATGTAAAATATTAATCTTCAAAGTAACTAGTAATTGTAGCTGTCAGATAAATGTAGTGGAAGTAAAAAGTACAACTTTTCCTTCTGAAATGAGGCAGAGTGGAAGTATAAAGTAGCAAAGTGCAAATACCTCAAAACTGAACTTACCTGTTTTGATTCATATATTCATCATGTATTCACTGCCTTGAGTCAAACACCTGAGACCAATAGGATGACTGTTTGCCTAGCTACTAGTCCATCTTGAATTTCTGTTTCAGTTCAAGGCCTCGGACTGGCATTCATATTCATCAGCAAAAGCCATATTGGAGGCTGTACTTTGTGATCGCCTCAATTCATCACCTGTGCGTCGGTTTTTGCGACACTTCTCATTGTAGCTCTTAATCACTTTATTTAATGTGGCCCGCGTTCGTTCTGCGGAGAGCCAGAAGGAAGGAAACTGTGCACGCTGTAGACAAATCGCTCGGTCAAGTGTGTAATTCGCAGACCCGGCTCAGCAGCAGCCTGAATGGACGCCATCAGAATGAATAATAACAGTCCACTTCCACTTGTTTGCTGCTCTATAACATATTCAGTAAATATGTAAGGATGCCTGACACTATGTTCTCTCCTCATCTTTAATTACCTGATATTCTTCTCCTTCCTGTTCCCTTTTCACCTTGTGTCCTCCGTCTGCTCCCTGATTCATCGATGTAGGTGACAGATATGATGCAGAAGGCACTGTTTGACTTCTTGAAGCACCGGTTTGAAGGGAGGTGAGCAGTCAAGGCAAAGCAGCATCTGTCATACAGTGCGTTATCCTGCTGCCAGTTTGCTCTGTATGACATGTCTATTTTGCGTTGTTTCAGGATATCCATCACAAGAGTAACAGCTGACATATCGTTGGCCAAGAGGTCAGTACTAAACAACCCCAGTAAGAGGGCCATCATTGAGAGATCCAACACCCGCTCCAGCCTTGGTAAAGCTACAGGAACTGTTTCACTCAATGATGTGCATGTCTTGTAGGTGTTGAGACTGTGGATGCTTCGTAATTACCTTCATAGTCCCTCTTGTTCATAGCTGTTCTGCTATATGTTGTTGTCTTCTTGTAGTGGAGGTCCAGAGTGAAATAGAAAGGATCTTTGAGCTGGCCAGGTCTCTGCAGCTGGTAGTGTTGGATGCAGACACCATTAACCATCCAGCACAGCTCATCAAGACCTCATTAGCACCCATTATTGTCCACGTTAAAGTGTCCTCGCCTAAGGTAAGATTGAACACTTAGATACTAGATAGCCATCCAATAAAACTGTTGATTTTCACATTTGCTGCCCTCTCCTAGCAGGATACTGTATATAGTTTTAAAGCTGCAGTTGGTATCTTTTGAGGATTAACATTATTTAATGATTAAAAAATGACTTGCTGCACTTGGCGGCCAGTAACAAGCAGAATAACATGTCAAACACAATCTCAAACTGTTGTATATACTGTTTGCAATTTCGCTGCTATTTACATTTCAAAGTGAAATATGAGAAAACCCACCCAGGCAGTGAGGAGAAGTCTTAAGCAGAAGCCATGAATTTTACACTTGGTAACCCTAACCCTCTGGTGTTTATTCCATAATTGGAGATATTTCCTTGTGTTTCCCTACTGTATATGTGCTTCCCACAGGTCCTCCAGCGGCTGATCAAATCAAGAGGGAAATCTCAAAGCAAACACTTGAATGTGCAGCTTGTTGCAGCGGAAAAACTAGCACAGTGTCCTTCTGTGAGTAAACTTCAATCACCCTTTTAAATCCAGAAAAGCAACAACTACATTGTTAGGTCTTATTGTGCACTCACCAGTGGTGAAACTTTAGAAAAGAAATCCAAATGCAGCGGCAGCAGGTACACTTTTCTTCTTCCTTTCCCACCTCAGGAGATGTTTGATATTATTCTGGATGAGAACCAGCTGGAAGATGCGTGTGAACACCTGGCAGAGTACCTGGAGGCATACTGGCGTGCTACACACACCTCACTTAGCACGCCACTCAACCCCCTGTTGGGACGCAATCTGGGCTCCACTGCTCTCTCCCCGTATCCTGCTGCCATTCAGGTGAACTTGTCAAATAAAAGGGGAAAAAAAGTTTATTTGGTTACTCCCTGATTATTTATCAGTGCAGGCTGAAATCGTTACTTAAATCTTTGGAGTAACAAACACTCTCCTGCAGTCTCAAAAGGTAGTAAGGTCTGTTTAAAGTAAATGTTGAAGTACTTGGCATAGAACATTTTCTGCCATTAAATATGATGCTTATACCAACAGGTGTTTACTTTAGATAACACACTAGATATAATTTTTGAACCTTTGCAATACTTTACAAACCTTTTGCCAATTTTGTATCATGTCTAACATCGTGAATCATGCATAGACACTGTACATATTCTGCTAAACTGTTCTGCCAGATGTTTAACGAAGCAAAACACCATATAGAATCAGTATTTCTTCTCTCAAACAGGCCCAAAGAAACCGCAACAGCAACCACACAACAACAGACCATTCACCTGTTGAACGTCGCAGCCTGATGCCTGCTGATGAGAACTACCATAACGAACGGGCGCGGAAAAATCGCAACCGTCTGTCCTCGGGCTCACAGCACAGCCGGGACCACTCACCTCTGGTGGAGGAGGACTACCAGGACCCCTACCAGGATTCTTACAAGCCTCATCGTAACCGAGGATCCCCAGGAGGCTACAGCCAGGACTCCAGACACCGGCTTTGAGCTGTGGCCTGCTGTCTGCTGTAAACAAAGTGTAGGCTTGCCTTTTCTAACCAACCACCATGGACATAAGAGTTGAGGCAGCTTTGTTACTACACTCATTTGGACTGTAACAACCTCGTATCGATGTGTAGTACCTCATTTTCCCTTTGGCCTTGGCTCCTGCCAAACGAGCATTTGAACCTAGCAAAATTAAGAATCCTGCTCTTGCGTTGATGTGAACAAGGGACTGGATATGAAAGTAGCACAAGAGCAGAAAAGTTATGTTTTAAAGGGTAGGTTAAAGCTGGACCTGATCTGAATATGCCACAGATGTGGCTTGTGAGTGAAGTACTAGCAGGTGAGAGTGTGCGACGTAGGCTCTTCTGGACCCTCCCCGCCCGCCAACTCAGCTGTTACTGTAGCATGCAAGTAGGACTGTAAGTACAGGTCACTACCTGCCTCAAGCCAGTGCCAGACAGCAAGAGCATCCAGCGGTGATGATCAGCACAGAACCTGTTTGCACGCATCCAGGAGCTGCTAGAAGCAGAGTATAATGCATCTTTAATGCTCCTCAAGTTTGTTTGCCACTGTCCTCGATGTGAGTCTAAGAAATCCTGTGGAAGCCTGTTCCCAAATCCAGAGTTTTACACATTTGTTTTTGAAGTGACATGGATGGTGTTGTGGTGTTCTGTTCAGGGTTTATACAGTAGCTCCCTGTGTCCCGTCATTGTTATTTCTTAATGCCATTTTTGTCATTAATCATATCAATACAGAAAAATAAAAATCATGCACATACTAATACATTTCAAAGCTCCAAACCTCAGGAATGAGAGGTCATTTAGACCTAGAAGTGTGCTGACAGATGTAGCGTTTATGTTCTTACCCATCTGATGGGGATTTGATTCTGAGCGAGATTTTATGATTTAGTTGTTACAAAAAAAATTATTAATATAAGCAAGGAACACTTCCAGTACACGAGTCACTAAAATGGTAAATGGACTTCACTTACATAGCACTTTTCACAGCATGTTTTTCATTTATCAACTGCTGTTGTCTGTCATGTGTTTGGCAGGACATCATTTGGAATTGATAGAATTGGATTTTACTTAGTGAATTATATTGAGGACTTCCATGTGTAAATACAGTCAAAATAATTGAAGGAAAGAAACTTAAATTTATTAAGTTTCACTTTCTGTACATTAAATTCCATTCCTTTCATTTCTTCTTTCAAAGCCTTGCCAACTTTATTATTGAAGGTTTTATCAAGTAAAGTAACACTGAAACATTCTAATTAAGTAGCAATATAACAGCCCCCCCTTTTCCATATTCTCAGCTATAGCATTGTATTCAATTTGAGTTTTATTAAAGACTCCTAATGAGTGAGAAACTATTTGAAAGCACTTGGGCAGGACTGCGCTGCATTTGTCACAATGTCTTTTGCTACTTTCATGGAAATGCAGTGCAGATCCCTGCATTTTTTGTAAATCAGATTAATTCACTTGTATGCTGCCAGCTAATATAGGATTGATATATCATTACCTTTTAATGACATATCGTTGTATCTTGTAATTTAATATTTGTTGAAAATCTCAAGTTCAGTTTTTCATTTCATTTCATAGGCCAGAGGTCTCAGCGTGCTTCAGTGATTCTGGAAAAGGAAGATCGACAAGGAGACGTCAGTTCTTATCTGCCATATACAGTAGCTTTTATTGTTGTTGAAAACTCTGGAGAAACAATTTAAAAGATTTGAATACTGCCTGTGAGAGAATGATGCATTGATTAGAAGTTTGTGTGCACTGTCATTTTACAATTGTAATGAAATAAACTGCCCTTATGCTGTTCAAAAACACACACACCTGTTCTTTGTCTTTACTTCTTCATATGTCTCGATATTTTTAATACAAGTCCACGTTGTGAACACTTCAAAACTATATAATATATAGTTTTGTTTATCAAATGTCAGAAAATAATGAAAAATCACATTTTTTCAGAGCCTAAGGTGATGTCTTCAATTTGCTTGTTTTTTCTGACCAACAGTCCAAAACTCAAAGGTGTTGCATTCACTAACACAGGAAAAAAAAACATGAAATATTCCCATATGAGAGGCTTGAACCAGATAATTTTTGGCATTTTTGCTGAAAAAAATGTCTTAAATGAATAATTGATTGTCAGAAGTGTTGCCCATCAATTTTCTGTAGGTCAACTAATCGATTAAATTACTTATCGTTTCAGTTCAATATAATTGTTCATATTAAATTGTATATATACCTATCATATATTTACTTACACACACACACACACACACACACACACATATATATATATATATATATATATATATATACAGTATATATAATTTTTATTATTGCTATATTAGCTGTGTTGTTATCCTTCACACTCAATTTTGTATTCAATTTGTACCAACAGGGCATTGTAAGTACGCATGCGCAACAGTGACAGTTTAGCGCAGCGCACTTCACAACAGCCAGCTGATACCAACCACAGTGGTTAACGTTTTGGTTTTGTTTTCGGTAGTACATTAACCGTCGCGACTTGAATTTACATCCTATTGGAAGCACATAATTAAGAATAATTCATACAAGTATGGCGGTTGTACTTAAAAGCTTTGACAGCTCTTCGTCTGTGTAGTTAGCTAGCTAGCTAGCTAGCTAGCTAGGTAAAGTTGAGAGCACTGAATAGCATCAACGCCAGCTAGCTAAGTTACAGCGGATTCTTACAAGCTGGCATCAAAAAACCTAATCGTCAGCCATGGGGATACTATTTACAAAGCTATGGAGGCTTTTTAATCACCAAGGTAAGAATGGTGCCGTGGCATTTATCATGAAAATGTCGAAGACATGAGAGCTAAATGGGCACGGTGGTCAGAGGAGGCCCGCTTTGGAAGACAGGTCTGCTCCGTTCATACTAACCTGGGGAACAGCTTTCTACACATGACAGTTTATAAGTCTTACTTTGCTATCATAATGTCGTTAGCTGTGTATGTTTATACGTTTTATCACTGTGCTTACCCCGCGTAGATAACGTTATTGATAGTGTTTCATCTTTTAACTGGTGAACAGTGTCGTTTTCTAACAATTCTGCTCACCGTTTCTGCATCAATTTAGTGTTAGATTATTTATACTCTCTGGGGTAGGTTAGGTGAAACCAAGCCGATCCCTGGCTGGTGATCTCGAATCAGTAAACAGATAGGTCACTGCCTCTGTAACATGAGTCCCGACGTGTTCAGCCCGGTTGACCGGTATTATGACTGGAGATGGATACACAAACGGAGCACACTGAAGTCAGCCACATCAGCAGTTATGTTCGGGTCAATAAGGATCAATGAATGACTTAGAGTGAATCTCATTGACTTTGTACTGCGGTTGTAATCACTTCACCTTATCAGTGTGATGTCGGGAACACAGGTAACACAACATCCATTCACGCTTGGCTTCTCTTAGACAGGGACAACTACTTCACTATCCGGTTTTAGTTGGTCATGACTCAAAGTAGATGGCATGGGACACGCATACTGTAGGCTGTCAGCTGTGAACAAGATTGCTGTAAACAATGTGCGTACAATGCTTCTGGTGCGGTGACTTCTGCACACTAAATTGTACAATGTAAGCGAGTAGTACCAGACAGAAAGGTTTGTCAGCTGCTTACATACCCAACTTTAGAGCTGAAACTAATTATCAATTAGTTAATCAACTGAACATTAACTTTGAATTGCTGCTTGCTTTTCTCTGTTTTATACTATTGTAAAGTGACTGTTGGACAAAACAAGCAATCTGAAGACACTGCATAGGGCTATGGGAAATTATGATGGCCATGACAATTTACAGTCTAAACAATGAATCGATTAATCGAAAAAAGTAATTGATTTATTAATCGAAAATGAAAATAATTGTTAGTTGCATGCCTACCCAACATTTAATTTCCTTTTAAATGTGTCCGACAAACATCCTTTGATAGCTCTCTGATAAAAATTGGCAAAAACTGTAATTGTTGCCATCTTTGTCTGGCTAGTCATCAAATACCATCTTCCTCTGTTAGATCATCTCTGAGCTCTGCTCCATTTTGCTTCCATCCATCATGTCACTGGAGTCTGTAAGGCTTTTATTGTAACCCCTGGGCCTGGATCTAGCCCCAGCTGCACTTCCACGCCTCAGGAAGTCTTAACCATGGCTGTTCCCAGTTGATTGATTCAACCCAGCGGAACAACAGAAGTTCATTCACAGTGAGGAGGACATGTGATGAGACATTGCAAACCTGGTTTCCATATTCCCAACAGTTAAATGTTAAAAGGCTTCAAGGCAATGGTAGCAAAATCTTATTCAACATTATGGCCACAGTCAGACTTGCTGATGGCTTCCACGTGATCTTACGTTTGTTCTAAAGCTTTTAAATTTCTATCCATTTTCTAAAACACTGTTCAGGGTGATAGGGGACCCTGGAGACTATCCCAGCCTATTCCACACACTGGGCCGCAGGTGAGGTTACACCCTGTAGATATAGACAGACAAACACATTCATACTTACAGAATGAGCCATTTAGAATTTCCAGTTTATCTAACCTTCATGTCCTTCGATTACAGTTGAAATTATTAGGCTATTCATCACTTAGTTGACTGACAGAAAATTAATCAGCATCAATTTTGATAATTGATAATCATTTTAAATAATTTTTACAAGCAAAAATACCAACATTTTGCTAGTTCCACCCTCTCAAATGTGAAGATTTGATGTTTTTCTTTGTCCTATTTGATCGTAAATTGATTATCTTCACGTTTTGTACTGTTGGTCGGACAAAACAAGTCAATTGTACTAGACGTTGCCTGCAAGTCTGGGAAATTATGATGGGCATTTTGCACTATTTGCAGACATTTCTTAAGCCAAGCCAAAGAAAATCATTGGCAGAATAATCATAAGAGAAAATAATCGTTAGTTACAGACCTACTTTGGGTTGTGAGAGGAAGCCCATGCAGCCACTGTACCGCCTACATTTAGGGATGGTTACAGTTCGTTTAGTTTAGACTGTATGCAAGCATCTTAGCTGGCACCTGCATGACCTTTTTTATTCTAGACAAGACCTTTTTTCTTACTGTAGAAGTGTGACCTCCAAGTAGTGAAGACAGTGTACTAAGAAGCTGTGTCTTATGTCTATGCATGCATTCTGTTATGCTTGCTAAAGCTATATATTTGCTGAAATAACAGTACTCCTTGTCTTCACAGCTGTTTTGTTTTGTTTTGTTTCAGTTCAACATGGTACGGTTGCATAGATAAAGGCCCACATTTGGAACTTGTGCAATTCTGTTTGCAGCCGCTTTCACTTCCTCAGCCTTAGTGAGGTTTGACTTTTTCTACAGCTGTAGCCTAACTGTATGTGCTAATGTGGTATGTGCATCAGGTTTTACCAGGCAGAAAATACAATTTCACACTGGTTGTGGACTTTATGTAAATTCACTGAATTTTAATTCAATTCAATTCAATTCAGTTTTATTTATATTGCGCCATATCATAACAACGTTATCTCAGGGCACTT
>LKNJ01000399.1:120857-171017 GCA_002120245.1 Maccullochella peelii | reverse complement strand
ATATACACACACACACATATATATATATATATACACACACACACACACATAAATACATACAATGTGTCTATTAAAAGTTGAGTATTTATACGTGTAGTTGACTGTACAAACTCAACAGTAAAATTCTTCAAAAAGTGCTGGATGTACCAGACAGAGCTATATTAGGCCCAGCAACTTACTTTTAAGATTAATCAATTCATCTCTCAATCTCAACTGCCGAGGGCGAGCATACATAAAAAAATTACACTAATGAATTCACCCATGACACTCTGCTGGTTGAGAGAAATATCAATGTTGCAAGCTGTGCCTCAATAAACGGCTCTCACTCTCTGAAAGCAAATTTCACTGGGCACTGGGTCGTAAACAATTATTCCAGTCTTATGGGATGCATGGCGTAGAAAAGCAGCCATTTGAGTTGATGTGGAGGTTGTTGTGTAGGAATAAGAGGTGGTGTCATATTACAGCGATAAGGGGAGAAGAACAAGATAACCCTGACTGACTGAGCGGCGTCGAGCAACGTTATGTGTTATCACCTTCTTTCAGAGAGGCAGGGAGGGTGAGGCAGGCAGGGGGATAGAAAAAGGGAGAGAAAGAAGCAGGTGGAGCAAAAAAAGAGTGAGAGCTTAAGAGAGGGAAGGGGCAAGAGACTGTGGAGGTATTACAAGTGAGAGAAAAGGGAGAGAAATGAGGAGGAGAAGGAGAAAAGGACAAAAAAGAGAAAGAGGAAGAAGTTGGAGAGTTTAAAACGAGGAAGAATGAAAAATAGGTAAACAACAACACAACATACATATGAGGGGAGAAGGAATCCAAATGAACAGGAAGGAGGGAGGAAAAGAAAAGTGATGTAGGAAGGGTATAGGAAAGGGTGATAAGAGAACAAGAAGAGGTTGGAAAGCAGTGAGTGAGGGGACAGAAGTGACATGAGAGGGAAATATAGTGGGAGAAAGGGAGAGGAGGGACAGAGTGATAACGGAGGAGTGAAGGAAGTTGAAAGAAGTCTGTAACAATGGTATGAATGAGACAGAAAGGGTGGTCTACAAGCATATAATGCAAAGGCAGACAAGGGATGATGGTATTCATGGCAGATGATGATCCTCTGTAGCTGGGGAAACATTTAACACTGCTGTACAATTACACGGACTGAGGAAATGTTAAGCAGTTGCTGTACTATCAAGCCTAAGGTGGTTTGCTAAAGACACACACCATGTCATTACATTTTACAGTCAGATATAGTGGAGGAAAATCATGATGCCATGTCTGCCTGGTTAGGCAAACAATCATCGTTAGCATTTCTTTTGTGTTTTTTACCATCTTAAAGTACTGTGTTGATCATAGCCACTAAAGAACCAACTGAGCAATGCGGGCTACATTGCCCAGAGGCATCTGCCACAGTTGAACAAGGTTGCAACCCCTGCACCCATATCCATCATCTGTTACTCTGCCCAAGTTTGACAAGCTTGTCTATAATCGGACTAAAAGTTGGGTATACCCTGCATAAAAGCAGACTTCTGAACTTACTCAAATTTCTACATAACCTTTGTCGCATCACCCCAGTACACTGGCACCTGGAATACCAATGTCAAGTGATTGGTGTTTTGTGTGCGTCCATTCTACTATGTTGTTGTGGGGTTTTTTTTCTTGCTGTGACGAGCTTGTTGGTCACATTACTCCCACTGCAAAAGCCATCTGACATGCAATATTACAGTATTTAAAAGTAAGGAAGGTGAGAGGGTATGCAAGTATTTGCCTTCAAAAAAAACAGTTTGGAACCAGTCCCATACTACAATGATATCATTGTTTATCTTATTAAACCACGACCACAATATTTCCTGTACTTTAACAAATGGCTTTTGTTGCCTTATTTTGGCCTTACTGTAATATAATAGTTTGAAGCCACTATAAAGTATTTAGAAAATTTCTGACCTCAGTGCCCTCCAGTGGTATTACCAATAAAGACATGGTGGCAAACAGTAATGTATAGTATTCTGCTTCACTTCTCTCTTTCTGCCAGGCTCTGACTGACGCACAATGGCCCATTCAGATTGACTGCTAAATGCGGTAAGAGAGAGTGAGGGTGCACAATTCACATGCTCCAAATTAGTGTCTTTATTTATGTACTATTACATAGATACATAATAAATCTAAAAAAGAAATAATGAAAATTATTTGAATGAGCCATGTATTACAACTGCATTGCTCTTTTATTTCTGCTTGCACTCATATTCATGAAAAACATAGCACTGGTGCTTCAACATGCTTTTGACTTTGACTTTTGACCACTTGAGACTTTCTTTTTGATCCATTTTCTGATCTTAGCTTAAAAAAAACTGAGAAGACACGAGCCTTGAAATTCACTTGTATCATTCCAAGAAGATACACCAGAGGTCATATCTCCCATTAGAAGCTTCGAATATCTTGCAATCCCACTATATTGTTGCTTTGATCAAATTAGTGATGATTTGTGTCTAAATATAAGTGCATGCCAGTGGAAAGAATATAGACACACCAACGCTTTGATCAAGACATACAAGTACAAATTAATATCAATATACCAATAAATCAAGTCAAAGTGGAGATTAAGTGCTTTTAACTTCAAAGCCATAGCAGACTAGTCAAAAACCTTATAATTTGTGTTAAATGTGATTACAAAAAATATCTAGTTAGTAATGACAGTAGACCTCGGGTCAAATATCTACAATACATTTCAAAGTCTATTTTCAAACATAGAGATGTAGTATGCACACATCAAAATCAAAATTAGGTCACTTGTGCTAATTCATTCATTATTCAAGAAGATCTTTAGCTTTGAATTAGCATTGAGGTTTGCATCTTCATTAGTGATCCAGGAGGCTTCAGTAGACCCACAAATTCTCTACAGTCGGGGTTTCCTAAAAATAAACTGGCAAGAAACATAAAGAGGAAAAGAGAGCCTTTTCCAAATTCACGGACATCAGAAACAGTGTCTCTCCAAACAGCTGATATGGCAAAATGTGACAGGCCCAAAGAAATGACATGAATAGCAATAAGGCCTTCACAAGGCAAAAAACAAAGACCTGACAAAAGGTATTTTGGAAATGTCTCAGGAGTTGTTTTCTCAGTGTGTCCCCCAAAGAATAAATAAAAGATGCCTTTGAGGAGTGAGATTGAGAAGTTGCCAAAGTAAAGTGAGAGATTTGTTGTCTTTATCTTGCTTTGAGGTTTCTGCAGAAGCCACATCCAGCCACACACAAATTGTTTTTTAGGCCCCAAGGCACTTGATCTGAAGATGTGGTATTAATACAAGCCCAGCTCTGTCAGCCTATCTATCAACATCGAGAGCTTTTTCAACACCATCGATATTTTGACTGTGACAAATACAACATGTAGGACCATGTCCATACACAATCATCATCATGTTTTACAACTCTGATAACATCTGCAAGATATATATATAAACGGAAACGGAAATGTCCACTTTGACTTTCAGCTCACTATGGATATGTTTTTGCAACACTGAATGCAATGTACATTAAGTGACAGTGTTGTTCTGCAAACACCCTAGTATTATGGTGAGTTTTCGAAAATTGTCTGGTGTATTCACTTCTTCTTAACATCTTGTAAGGCCAGAGCTATTCACTTTGTGTTTACACTGTGTCAGTTAGGTGTTGATTCAACTCATGTGGATGGATTTAAAATGCAAAGTGTTTCTCTTAATTAAACCAGGAGATATTATGTCCTCTATTGTGTTACTATTTGGTACTTATTTTCTATGGGAAGAAAGTCAGAGCAGTCATATTGACAATCATTGCAGCAGCTGTCATGTCTTCAGAAGAAATTGACTAGCCTGGTTTCTTCAATATGACCACACCATGGCAAACTGATGAGATCATTAACTTTCCTCAAAACACATTTGATTCCTTGAGCAAAGACATTGATTCCTTTCGCATCCATGCCATCAGCAGCCTTCATCTGTCTGCCGAGTTGGAGATGCTTTTGATTTGTCCAAATTGAAACACACTGAGTCACATTCATAAGATGTTGATGTTGAGATGTTAAGAACATCTGCACAAAGTAAAAATGTCAAAACCAATAAACCAAAAAGTTTAGTGAAGCCCAACTTACTCATAAATGGGAACCATTATCATAGGACCTTAATTACAATGGCACTAGCTGTACTATACATTTATGCAGTAATACAGTCACACCTAGTTCAACACAAACCCAGTCTTCTACTTGTGGCCTGAGGGAGCTGTCCAATACAACCATATTTACCCTGGTGGCCACTTTGCTCCACTAGAGCAGTCAGGGGTTTGTTGCCTTATTCAGTGACACAAGAAGTGGCAGAGGAAAGCAACTTTAGCATTTTTTCCTAATAGAGATGAGATATTCTTTATTGTCAAAACAAATAATCACAAGGATCTTCTAAATCTACATTAAAATTTTTATTTTATGCGAGCTTCACTCAGCCCTGCTCTGCTTAGTGTTTGTTTTTGGCTCTGGATGTTTACAGTATGTAAGAACTCTGCATCATTGCCAAGCACATGGGTATGTTTTGGCAAGGTCAACCTACCTCACACAGAGCAGAACAGGTGCAAGTGAATTCCCCAGCTGTACACACCAGAGAGCCGATGAGACGGGGGCAAGCAGGCCATACTCTTGGGGGTTTGGATGAGCTGCAGGGCTCAGGGTAAGGTGGAGTGGGGTTTGTCACCGGTCCACCAACTGTTGCCCCTCAGTCCACACAAGATTGTCATTACAAAGGATTACACCAAACTCTACCTCTGATGTTTGCTAAACAACCCCAAGATATGGCTGCATATGCAATGACCTTGACTCCCCAGGCTGTTGTTGTGTTTTGACACACATTCACACAGATACAGTACACATGCACAAATACAAGGAGCCACGAGGTTTCATGATCACGCACATATGCACAGATACAAACAAGTAGATGCATGTACAAACACATATTGTACCACAATTCACTATAGTCAAAGTGTCTGCATTTTTGTATACATGTGTGCACACTTCATGTTTGACTACTGATCTACATGTGTGTGTCTGTGATACTTCATTTTAACATCCAGGCTGCTAATGTGTGGTTGTGTGGCAAACTTGGGTTTCAGTAGGTCACATCTGTTATACAAAGACTTTACCAAATACCATATTTTACCATATTTACTCAATACTGTACTTAATTCAAATTTGCTGTAGCGTTACTTAATTAAGTATTATTTTATTATAACTGTTGTTACTACTTTTATGGTATAATGATAGTATGACATGCAAAACATACAAATTAGCTTATAAAATTTGGTTGCAGCCATCCTTCACAATTCGTCACAGTAGATATTACTGCATGTTTTACTTTAATGAAATTCAAATGCAGGACTTTTACTTTCATGAAAGTATTATTCCTTTGTGATATTGGCAGTACTGGATTTGGAACACTTCCTCCATCTCTATCAAGCAGGCTAACTCAACTTACAAGCAAGTTGTAGAAAAGCGAATAGGAGAAAGTGGCAGAGATACATATCGAACTGGGGGTCTAGACTTTTAACACCTCAACCACCTACAACCGCCACTGTTCCTCCTCTCCAATATGAAGAAAACGGACACAGTTACTCATTAGCAGGTCTCCCTAATGAGTGTCAATAATCCTGAATCATTATAAAGAGTAACTCCAACAGAAAGGTTAGCTATCCATTGTGTCTGGGGAAAGGTGTGGCATTTAGAAGTGAAACCCTAAAGCTGCATCAATCACGAAGCAGCAGCACTTAAGTCACGACTCCATGGAGAACAGCAAAGGTTAAACAACAGAAAAGACACAAGCTTGTCTGTGGCTGTCGGTGTGCGTTCAGTGACAACTGTAACTACGGTGTCCTTTGTAAATTAGCATATTTTTTCCAACAGTCTGTGAGCGGCTGCTTAAATCCCCATGAGACAGATAGAAAATCCAATCAGACTCCATTTGTCTAACTTTCTTATTATTGTTATTGTAGATCATGTCAGCAAGCATCTGCTCTGAAAGCACAAGAGCAAATAAAAATGAGCAGACAACACTCTCTAGAGCTTCTGCAGCAGACTAGATCTTCAGTCGTCATAAACCATCATCTCATATGTAAGGGACTCCCAGGGTTTGCTGCTTATACAAGGAAACAGGGACAATGATAATGTGATATAGGCATTGCAGAAGAAGGAAAGTTTCTTTTTACAGCTTTTCAAGTCTTCAGCTGCTGAGTGGTTCATATTTAAAAAGTAGATTTTGGGTGGAGTAACACTTTAAGATACTAAACTCTAATTCTGGCAATCACATGACATCACCAAAATTACAACCCACGCATTACCAAAACAATTGTTATTAAATGAAGCCCTATATATTGCTGCCTTTATGGATGTAAGTAAAGTATGCGCAAGTCGTTATAACAGCTCAAACGATACAGGAAGATTTAAAGGTGTATTTGAGCACAGGAACAAACACAATAGCACAGATATAGCCAGGGATTGATTTATCAGTGAGAGCATTCCCATAGAGATTTGAGCAGCAGAAATAAAGTGCTGTGTTAATTCACTTAACCTCTATTGTTCTGTGCTGTCACGCAAAGACAGTTATTGATTCCTTTGCAGCTGGGTATCCAACTCTCCTGCATGCACGCGCACACACACTCACACACACACTCACTCACAAACGCACATATGTACAAGCATGCATACAATCACACATCACTGAGCCCCAGCAGAGAGTAGATGTGAGAGATGAATAAAGAGAGTGAGGCATTAGATCAGATCAGATAAGACTGGTGAGTTTCACAGAGCCAATCAATAACCAGAAAGAGTTAGACAGAGGAACATATTTGTGTTAAGCAGTCCCGTCCCTGTGGGATGTACAGTCTTACTCACTAAGCATATTTACATCTTAGGGCTTGCCTTGCCTACTTGTAGGTTTGGACTCAGCGTTTTGGACTCAAAGTTAAGAGAATGTTGTGGAGGATTTTTAGGAACGTATCCTGATCACAAACCAAGCTCTCCTCTCCTAGGACTTTCCAACATTTTCTTGCCCTTTTTAGGGGAAATTTGCAACATTTTTTTTTTTTTAATTACAACAAATTTCAAAAAGACTGGATAGTTGTTGGGGTTTTTCTTTCTTTTGTTGGTAAAGCTAAATTGTTGCACACCAGGAAGAAAGAAATTATTTCCATCATCATGATTACTGACGTTTCAAAGACGTTCATGTCTTAGTATATATATGCATTTTGGGAGAGACTGGAAATTGACCTATCACAGCACAAAGCTTATGTATTCTGTTATTCTGTTGACTTTCAACACAGCTGTAATCATCGTTAAAAAAGCATTAGCTTTTCACGACTTCTTCATGTTTTCATCCTTTCAACTAAGGTGATGAATAGCTCTTTCTTTAAGACTGATGTGTGATGTGTTATTAATGGTGGCATAATTGAGACACTACATTAATTAAGCACCAGTGGTGTAGTTACCAAAAAGGTACATCCGGCATAAGTTCATTAGGGAAACTTAAATGACACCACATACAATGCACTGAAGTTGGAAATGGTATTAGATATCTTCTTTATTCAGGAAAACAAAACTGTAAATTAACTATAATGACTTACAAGTGTGTTTTTGGGTTATAATTAGATTTTAGTTAAAATTACGTTTTAGGTTTTACTTTGTGCATATTCTGTTTTATAATGTCGAGAAAAGAGACATGATACAGCCAACATGTTAACTGTACAAAAACAGGATGAGGCAATAGTTGATTTCCGTTATGTAAAAGGATAGTGCTTATTCTTTACAGTGTGCAGTCTGTACAGCTCCCTACGTTCTCTCTAGGGTGTACAGTATCTGCCGCTTTCATAAACAGAAAGAGTGGCTGCAAAAAAAAAAGCTGTACGAACGCTCCCACAGCAGAACACACTGTCTAGACAGCACATCCACAGAGGAAAAAGATTTCCTATGTCCACACAAATCGTGACAAATCACATTGCCCTAGACAATGGAGCAGAAGCAATATAGGCTTTGATAACTGTGAAGGTTGAAGAGAAAACACAGGTGAAAAATAAAAACAAAAAGTCACAGAGGGGGATTGTGGGTGTGTTTGTGTGTGTGGCTTTATGGGAATGTGAGAGAGAGTGGGCAGCTTGTGTGCAGGTGTAGGGGGAGGAGACTATTGTGTGTGAATGTGTGTGTGTGTGTGTGTGTGTGTGTGTGAGAGAGAGAGTGCATGTACTGTATGTGTATGAGTCGAATGGCTTATCACACAGTATTGTGCTATTAATATCATTGCCTTAACACACACAGGCACACACACACACACACACTCACATACTCACGTACACAAAACTCCCTCGCCAACTGGAAGCCCAGAAACAACTTACAACACAGAGCCCACGATGGCATTCGTCTCTCCATGCTAGTCTCTGGGGATCTGGGTCACAGGCAGTGTTGGTGTTGCGGCCAGCGCCTGGTGGAAATGCCTTGGAAAATACCAGTCTGTTACTAGTTTCCCAAACCCACCCCTTACTCAGCCATCTGCAGCGTCATCTGTTCCGGTATTCCATCACACTGTCCAACACACTGGATGAATGACTTCTTGACCCTCCTAGGAGATTTTGTGGCACAATATTACCACAATTTATACATAATGCAAAAATGCAGTCAATGGAAACGGTAAGACAATGAGTTGCATTGTAATAAACCTTCTTAACTGTTCTGTGTTTTGTAGCACCAGATAATTGTGTTTGCTACAGTGTCCTCCTTGAATTAGTGAAGCAGTATGGAACAGAAGCTCTATGATTGCTGCTGGTTGGTTCAAGACTGTGCGTATGAATGAAATTAAGGAAACAAGTGAATGTGCAGAATGACAAAAACTTGTGACACTACTGAATTTAATTTTGGTTGTTTCCATAGTAATGTGACAATCTTTCAAAATGAATATGAATCAGCAAATTGTCTTAAAAACACAGTCTCAATCAGTTCTCAACCACACTGTTTTAAAGACCAAGGAGGTCGAAGGGAAAATTTGAAGTCAATTTATATGTTGTTTTATACTTTTTACTTTTTAACTGTCCATTTGAATTAATGCTTCATGATGTTCAAAATGCACGCCTTGATTCAGTTATCTAAACTGTGTTGAGTATTCAAAACACCAACACATCTAATTTTGAAGGTCGATAGATACCAAAGAAGTGATGCATGATTTAGTTGTTCAATATTTTGTAGCAGGCCAAGACATAGATGCAATTAGAGAATCTTGCACTTTCTAAACTGCCAAATTTTAGTCAGTTTAGAGTGAGCTCATTAACAAGGTGCTCATGATGTGAATGCTTTGGATGGGTAGAGAAAAATCATTGAGTCCTAGGCTTATGAAGCCCCTTCAAACCTGACTGCATAAACTTTTTTTTTTGGCTAAAGACAAGACGGTTCGGGAAAAGTTGGCATTTGGGAGATATAAGGCTCCCCTCTGCCAATACTGCAATATAAAACAAAGGCGTCAGTGGACAATACCTACTATGGGACAGCAAAATCAATGTGATGTTGAAGGTAATGGAAGTTGAGAATTACAGTATGAGTGCTGCTCCCATGAGGAGGTCCCATGATGCCCTGTGTTGATGTTTAACTGAAGTCTTTCTTTCAAAGCCATTAATATGAGGGAATCAGAGGGAGACTGCCAAGGGTAGAGGAGGGCAAACAAGTATATGAACTGAAAAAAATCATCCATCTTGTTGAATATTGACTTGTCTGAAGATTCTGCAATTAAGGAAAGATCTTTTCACTCAGTACAAATTGACTAGTTTTAAGAATTTCCTTTCCTCTGGCATATTTTTCACACGAGGGGAATGATAAGCCTTGTTGTTCTCTATTTCAAGTTTCTGACATTTGAATGTAACCAATCAATAATCAGTAGAACAAGTTGATAGAAATGCCTTACCAAATCTGACTGAGATTAACACTTTTTTCATGAAAACTAACTTGTTTGTACTATGTTTACAGCACTATCAGAACAACAGAACACCAAGTTTGATGTGGTATGAGAAAGTGTGTGCAAAAGCCCCATCACCTACAGAGTAATTACAGATGCATACAAACCAATAAAGGCACTCTCACTCACACACATGCACTCTAACTCACCCTACAACTCTCCTTCTGTTCTTTCCTCTGCTTAGCTCAGTAAGCATGAGACACCAGAGAATCTCATTCATCAGGTTTACTTGCTAGCTAAACAGATGGGGTTTGAGCAAACTCCTGCGGTTTCCCCCGAGACAGATTACAAACCACATCCATTGAGTGTTCAGAGAGAGGGAGAGAGGAAGAAAAAAATTGAGGCAGGAAGATTGGATCTGGATTCATTTCAGCATCAAAAAGTGATGCTGGTTATTCTTTTCTTCCCTTTAGGATTCCCACACACATTCACAGATGCACTTGTATAAAAACAATGGCACACACATTTGAATTCCTATACTGGTGAGGACCTTCAAAAACAACTGTCACAAAACCTTATTGTTGCATAACTTAAGCCTTACC
This sequence comes from Maccullochella peelii, assembly GCA_002120245.1. Classification (NCBI taxonomy): domain Eukaryota; kingdom Metazoa; phylum Chordata; class Actinopteri; order Centrarchiformes; family Percichthyidae; genus Maccullochella; species Maccullochella peelii. The sequence goes on along the minus strand of LKNJ01000399.1, from coordinate 160,499 downwards.
TTAACTTTGACCTACAAGGCCCACTACATAGTTCTTGCACTGGACGTTGCAAACTTGTGCGTGAACCCACAAACCTCCACAAATATGTAAATTGCAGTTGGCACATGGGCCTGGTCCAAGCCTCTCAAAATCTGCATGCAGCTCCTTGTTGATGATTGGTTCATTAGGCTGGTAGTGCTCCCGGGGCTAATCACTTCCTCTTTGTATTTTTAAAGGGCAAGAACGATGAGGACAGCAGAAGAAAACAACCACAAAGGTGGTGCACAATGACAACATGCAGCTATTGTGAACGTTTTATTAAAGAGACATCAAATACAGCTTCTCCCTGCTTTTGTCGACTTCAAGAGTGGCCTTCCACTGTGTTTGCTTTAGATTCTTCCACAATGCCCAGAAAACAAGTGTCAGAAAACAATGGCAACTCTTGCAGGGATGAGAATGCGACTTGTCTGAGTATGTCCACAGTAATTGTTGCAAACAGTCCACACACAGCCACAGTGGAGATGGTGTGCTGTTTGGCACGGGGACCATGCTGAGCCCTTTATGCTAATCCTAATATTACCGTGATCAAACTACAAACTAAACCCTTTGAGTAGAGAGAGGCCCTGCCAAAATGTCATGCTGGACTCCAAAATCCTGACAATGAAGCATGTGCCAAATCTTTCTCTCCTCATTGAGATAATTTCCTCTCAAATATATAAATATGAAAATTCAAACATGCGCACACACACACACACAGACTTATCTGTAAGTGGTGACAGATTGTGTATTCTGTGACTGAGCTAATCTGGAAATACGCAACATGGAAACCACTGAGGCTCAAAGATGATCTAAACTTAGAAATTGACTAGACTCACCGACAGGAGTCAAAGTGGTGACGAGCGAGGGGAGTCCAGCCACTCTACCTGAAAACATACATTCAAGCATCCCACATCATTTTACGTGTATTGTAACTGATGCACAAAGCATGTTTGCCCTGTACAGTTTACCAAGCAAACAATAAAGTGAGAATGAAGCACTATTGATTTCCTCTTGATGTTGGTAAAGCAAAACACCCTGGAACAGCATCAAGTAATGACAGTGTGACTCCCAGATGGATATGATGATAGAGCATTTCTACAAGTGGATGTGCCTGAGAGATGCCATCGGCTCTCAGTTGGCAACACAGCAGAGTAGCTTGCCATTGTAACAGACAGAGAGATCCATGTCAGCTTTAGCCTCTTTAGTTGGAGTATTTGGGCAGAAAATACACTCTTCTGTTTCCCGAGGGAGCTGGGCCACAAAGGCAGAAAGAGGGAGAGTGTCAGACTCTGTCCACAACTATTCACCTACTCCACTCTCTGCTCAGCTGGGATCTGTTAAAATCATTATAACATCCTCCCAGCTTTTGCAGGGAGCAATGATCTCACTGGGCTGCCTCCGTGCCCTCTGGGGAAAAGATGGAGCACAGGTTCATAGTAGCAGGAGTTATTGTTTGACAGGGGGATGGTGTGCTTGGATCAGGGTTTGGGATCATTTTTGGATCTGATGTAGTTTAAAGTCATGCAGGCTGTCTTGCTCATTAGACATACTTTTAGACATCCTCCATATGGGGGAAAAATACACTTTGAGAGATCCCTATGTGCTGGTGTAGACTACTTTTATTATTGACAAATCTTTAATTGCTCTCAGAACAACCTGAATCAAATGAACATGGTGACAAGGTAAGTACAACTCTGTGTTTAATGTCAGTGACCTCTAAGATATTGTTGCCAGGGTAAAGTTATCAAAACAGCTATAGTGCCTCGTCTTTCCTTTAATGGCATACAGAATTTCTGACAAACAATGAAAAGATCAGATATGTCTGAGTGAGTGATGAGTGGACTGTGAGTGTGTCTCTTTCTCCAGAAGTACCATCTTATATTTAATGTGTCTTTATTGCAACATTAATCTGTATGGACACTCACACTTCAGCAATCTGCTCATGGATCTGAGGCCAGATTGTGATCATAAATGGTGTGAATCTAATGGACATGCTGCCAGGACAAGCCAAGTAAGACATCAATTAGGCTCTTCTTTGCCCTAGCAACATGTTCGCATTGGCATTATTTTATCAGCTGTGTTGCCTCTTCCTCCAAGTATCTAAATCCACTGAGAACCGAAAACAGTTGGTCTGTATCTCAGCCTGCTCTTGTGTGTTGCCCTAAAGACATTGTAAGAAATACAATTGTACCATCACCATTTTAATAAATCAAAGCAGCCGTAACGTGCAGTACATCCACTTTCAACGGGGCCATTACTTTCCCACCACACAACGCGTGACTTGGTTTCATGTGACTGGCTCCATGCATGTGTTGTAGATGTACCTTGAGGGCATGCTGCAGGAACACCTATCAGCTCCAACTCAGGATAAGAAATAAGGGCAGATTATTTAGTTGAGTAAGCAATAAGGCACCAACTAGGAACTAGAATTGTAAATAAGACACTGACAAGTGGCATTATATCTGAGACCAATTTAGTCACCTTGGTGAGGCAGTGAATTATAAAACTATGTGGTGAAGCACTCTGACTACAGTTCTAAAGACAAAGCGCTTCTAACTCTGCCAAATGAGGTCCCGTCTGCTAGATAAGAGGATAAAACAGACTGTGCTATGGAAGGGAAACGGCAGAGCATATTTGTTACTCTTCCTAGATTCCAGCCTTTGTGCAAAGTGAGGATGCTGTGGAAAAGAGGATGAGCTCATTTCGCTCTACATCCTGAGACGTGAAATGCTGAGGGGTTTCAGTCTTTTTGATTTACATCAGAGAACATCTTAAGGGGAATCACTGTGCCACTATATTTTTTATATATATTTCTCGGTCCACACTGATGAATACTGATGATTACATTTTATGAAAGCAATCTTCAGAGAAATAGAATGAAAGAACATGGGAAATTTACCATCAGATAAAAAGATGATAAAGATTCTTTTTTCTTTGTTGGAACTAATACACCTGCAGGTGGTGACCACTGCTGCCCCTATTTGGAAGACAAATTATGAGTCCAAATAGACTGAAAATAATTTCTTCATGATATTTTAAAGGGATTGAGATGACTCTAGATCACATGCTTTCAGCAGAGGGGGGGCTATGAAATATGTCATGATTACAGAGTATGGTCAGTGCCAGTAAAGACTGAAAATGTGAAATAAGGGTTTATAGACTACACATAACCTAATAAGCTGACACAATTTAGTAATATTATTTAAGCACTAAACCATATTCAGAACCTCTATTGACTACAAGCACCACTATGTATTATTAAAACCCACTGATAAAAAAACATGTTTTTTAATTATTGGAGGAGTAAAAAACAACCTTAAAATTCCTTAGGAGGACCAGTCTTGTCTGCAGCAGTATTCATTCAAAGCATTAAGTCAATGTAGGAAAACCTCTGCAAGGCTATCCATTTAGCTAAGACAGGTCTCTGTCTATGCTTACTGGCTCTCTCATTCCCCTCTTAAATCTCTATGCACAGCGCAACTCAATTCACAAATAAAAACCTCATCGTGTTTAATTACATATTTCCCAGTATTGACTTGAATTTCAATAGTGCTGGTTCACAGTTCATTAAAAGTCAGCCGAGTCTGAAACTGGTCAATATTATGAAACAAATGGCCTCTGTAAGAAGGGGTTACTACTTGCAATCTCAGCGACTTCTTAAACATTTTTTCCAAGGCCGATGCATTTCTCTATGCATGTAGGACGCAGGTTAATTTCAAGGAGCAGCTCCATTACCACATCCCCTATCCTTGTCCTACTAATATCCAGTATCAGCTCTGTTAAGAGGTATCAAAATTAACAAGTTGATAGGACATTTGCAAATTGGCTGCAGAGGAGAATAGAGGGCTTGAGCATGAGAAGTGTGAGAAATGTGATGAATGAATAAATCAGGCCTTGGTGTCTTATTGGACCCAATGAGCAGGCACTGAGGAAAACTTATATGCATCATGAGACCCACTCCTCACACTGAATCACAACACATAAATAACACAAATAGTCCTTTGATGGAGCAGCTATTGCTGTTTGCATTGTAACTAAAACTGTAGCTGTTAAGTTTTTAACCACAGCATTCGAGATGGTAGGTTGAAAGAAATGTTGTTGGATGTTTTTCTGCAAACATACACTTATGCAAAGACTTAATTTTTAGAAAATCTCTTGCTACTTGTGGCCTCTGTAAGGTTTCTGACAGACACGTTTACTAACACCTCATTCAATATCTTATCCATTCACTTTCATTCACTAGAAAAATGTTTAATATCCCATGAGGGAAGCATGGGAATATCCCATGAGGGAAGCATCCCTTCCAGTATACAGCACATACTTACATGCATCCAATCATTTGGATTACTGTATGTGCACAAAAGCTCTCCTATAGTGTCAACACTGTGGCAACACTTGACCAGTTATACACATTCGCAAGTATGGAAATTGAACCTTGTTTGGGCTGGTGACCATGGTCCTCCAGCTATATGGTTATACACAATATACCGATTGCTTGCAATCTGACTTGATGCATTTGTGAATGAGGATGTATGTTGTCACTCTCTTTATTCTGACTGTTTTTTTACTTTATTGCCTTAGTGGTACAGGTAATTACACAAAAAGCTGTCTGCAGTGTTTGTCTCACAGCATAGCCACTGGAGGGTTTTAGGATGCTTTTGTAAAGCCTCTATAGAGGCTTCAGCATTCTCTGGGGCAACTGTCCAAGCAGACAGAGTGGCCACTGAGGATCTAGGTGAGTAATAACACTTGTGACCTGTATTCACATGTCTAAGCCTGGCCTCCATCCAGCCTAGTGTATGAACACAGTCCTGTGAGAAAGCTGAGACCGAGAAGAAAAATATTGCAGTATTCATCCTTTTGGCTGGTATTACAGCCCGAGAAAATTGTTTTGTTTAGAGCCAGCTTACTATCACTCATTATGCGTAATGCAACAATTTGCGAAAACAGCGTACATCATTAATGTGGATTTTATTGAATACCAATAGGGTTTATTCATTATAACAATACAGTATGCTGCTTTTGCAGGAGTCCACACTCCTGAGTGTCTGTAAAAGAGGAGCTTTTTATGAAAGCATTAATACATATGCCATTAATTTGACAGTGTTGCATTTAATTTAGGAGTAGTTTGTTGAGACAGGGTGTGCTCATATGGTCTCAGTAGGCCAGCAGATAATCCTCTCTCTCATATCCGTAGGACACACATGCTAGCACACACATATGCCAGGTGACACAGCTAACAGGGCCAAAGGAGACACATTACATCACATCCAATTTCATATGGTAAGCTTCCTATGATACTCTACAACTAGTCAGCCAATCAGAGGTAAAAACTAAATTTGACAGCTGAATAGGATTTCCCCACTGCTGGTGTAGATGTGACATCATATAGCAGCACAGGCATTCAATCTCATGCCATGTATGTTATAAATTGCACATATAAAACATAAAATTATAATTCACTGTGTCAAATTCTAAAATATCATTCAGTTGCAATGAAGCTTAAAAAGCACAATACAAATAAGTCTATAGGCGTATGTGACAAAGGTCAAATCAGTGTGTGTGTGTGTGTGTGTGTGTGTGTGTGTGTCTGCACATATGTGCTTCCATGTGCTTATGTGGTAGGACTGGTGGGGAAAGAGGTGACTGAGCTTATTGTTATGCTACGAGCATCATCCTCCATCCTTCACCCAACCAAGTCTCTACCCAGACAGTCTCTACCTCTACCATCACACACACACACACACATATTGCTGCCAGGGCACCGGTTACTGTGGTAACAGTGCATCTCTTCCAGTCCAGACTGAACCCCACACCAGAGTAAAAGCAAAGTGTATCTTCACTGATCTGGCAGTGTTGCAGAGGATGGTGATAACACAGAAGATAAGAGGGGCTGTCTCTGTCCAACTGATTTAGTTGTGGTTGGTAGAGGTATTGCTGATACTGTAAGACACACATACATCTTTCACAGATGATGGACAGGGAATAATCAAAGCATTAATCAAACTAAAATCAATGCAACATTTTTTCTTTGCCAAATGTGCAGCAGTAAACAATATTTTACTACATTGGTCTTCACCAGCTATTTGCTAATTTTTCCTTAAGTTGTTTTTAAGAATCAAGTCGAAATGGAGATTTGGGACACTTTTTTAAAAAAGGGGGGAAAACAAGGAACAAGCAAAACCACTTCTTTCAGTAGTACTGAAAAAATCTATTTATCTACCGTATATCTACTATAAAAAGTAGGTCCATTTGCATTTCATCATCTAATGCCTGACTTGATTCTTGACTTATTTTAAGCATGACATTTTCTATAATTCAAGGTTAGCATAAAAACTGGCTAGAAACCTTTTTTCCTGTTAGTTGACTTCATTGGTTTAATTCATTGTGGGAATTAAATCAATTCCCTTGGTATTGTATGTTCAAAATGAACCAAATTGTACTGTATGCTGTTCAGTGTTTTTTTGGAATGCACATGAACATTTTTCTTATACATTTAAACAAGTCACCGTAGGGCATTTCATCACATTTCAAAATTCCAGTCCTGTCACTGTCCTGAATGAATCCTCTGTTCTTAATATGATCTATTAAGATCTATAAGCCACATTTTCTCCTCCCCTTTTCCATCTTTTGCCACATTGTCCTGACATCTATACAATTCAAGTGTACAACTGCCCTCTGTCTGACCCTCCACTGCCACTTTGTATGGCTCATAAACCTCCACGCCTCTCAAGCCCCAGCAAGTACCACCATCCACCCAGCACCACCATGGGTACAACACTGACCTCAGCCACTCCAACACAACTGAGTGACCAAACTCAATTACATGTCCCATTTATCTGTGCTGGGGCCGCCTGGTCCCGTGGCTCCAGTGTAAATCTCTGGTCCCAGTCAATAATCTATTCTGCAAGGGCCCTCCGTTGTCACCAGACAACCATTTGGCAGGGGAACGATGAATGGGGTGGGGGTGGGGTAGAATAGAAGAGGGAGAAAGTGAAGTGGTGGGAGGTGATGGGGGCTGAGAAACCAGAAGCCATCCATCTACCCAACGACTTGTGGCCACAGTTCATTATAGGTTGTAATGCAACCCAGAATAACACATAGCCACCGTTAAGCCCTAGCAATGCTCTGGCGAAGGTCAGGTTGGGGCCCCCTGCCTAGCCTCATGTGTTAACTCGTATTCAACACAGCTAGATGTAAATCACTGTCAGATTTTTCTGGGGGGAAACATCAAGAATAACTGTGATAGGGATCTTTCCACTTCTTTTTCTAAGTTGTCTGCAGTGTTTGTCTATGTTAAAGTTATACCATCTACAAAAGTTGCCTGCTGGATGGTTAGATGTACAGTGCCCTTTACACTGCTTAAAGCCTTCCGTTAAGCCCTCATTTCCATCCACTCAGTGTCCAGCCAGTACAAAGATTAACAGACTGAGACAGGGGCAGGAAGAACAAGGACTGAGTCAAAACCATCTAGCTCTCTAACTACCAGACAGACTTGCAATGTTACTGTCAGAAGGTATGACGCCGATGATAACTAACAGTAGTATCACATGTCAAACTAAAGATGTCATATTAGATAGATAATTACAGCTGATATAGCAGTGTGGGCTGCTGTTGTGCTCTCCCACAAACTCTAGGCAAAGCTATCTAATTAAATGATGAGAGGGCATATTCATCCTGTTGTCTGAGAGTCCACTGGTGATGGATGGGATAATGAGTTTCCTGAAGAGCAGCAGAATGGGATAATGAGTTTCATCCAGGAGGGGCTCACAGGGTGCTCAAGGAGGGCTGATGCATCCCAAGATAGGTGACAAACAACTCAAGACATGAGTTGAGTGTCCCTGCAATTCAAGAAATGGCATCATAACCGTTGGCCAATGCAGCCTATTATTTTGTGTGCCTGGCTCTTAGGAATGAAACTGCCAGACGTGTTGGCATAACAATCTGTAAAGGTGGTCATTCTGCATGATGGTGAGGTTGGCCTCTGGTATCACTCGCAGACAGATTAAATGATGGTTCATTCCCTGTGTGTCCTTATGCGTTACTTGCACAAGCTTGCTGTCCCCCTGTAACAGCTCATCCCATGTAGAATGCGGGAGGGCTTTTTATGATATTACACTGAATGGGTTGAAGGTTTTTATCAGCTGTCCAGGTGGCTATATTTCTTATATAGCATATCTTCACTACTCTGTGTTAGTGCCTTAAGGTTTGGGAATTTTTCGTCTTTATTTTGTTCTTATTTCTCTTGTTGTTGAGCACTGCATCTGGCAGAAAACGTTTGGATGCCAACTGTGTGGACTCACAGGCATAGCCAGCTTGCTCTACACTGCCGTAGGCGGTTGATAGGATGAGGCAAAGCTGAGCATAACTTTACAGTGGTCATAAAGGCACAATGAAGAGACTTCTTACTGCAGCTTTATGTCAGCTGGCAGCTGCTGCCGGTTCCAGCAAGTGCAAGTTACGCACAGGCACAATAAATAAGGGTATGAGAAACAGAGTATGTATTTGTATATTTGTGTATGTGTGTGCATCAGCATTAGTTAATTTGTGTAGACACATGTACTCTACATGCTTGTATTATTATCTGCATTGTGCAGTAGAAATAGCATAGGAAAAGCTCATTTAACTTCTGACACTGTCTGAGCAGAAGTCAGTCAAAACAAAGGTGGAATGAAATGGCCAGGTTAAAAAAAAAAAAGAAGCACTACAGATCCAGAATCATTTCCAAGCGAATTAATTGTAAGGCGTGTCACTCAAACTGTAGAGGTAAATGGCATGAAAATGTTTCCAAATTAGCACATTTATTAAACATTCCCACAGTTTATCAGCTTAGGTATGGCACATGGAATAGCTGCTTTCTGCAGAAGTCAATGATCAGGAAAATCTGTTTTTGCATTCATTGTGTTCATGTTCTGCTGCTTGCAGGTAATGAGGTGGATTCTAATTCTCTATGGTGCAGGTGACTTGATCCTATGCCAATGCAACAGACACACACTGGGGTCTTTTGCAAACCCACCTGACAAATACACACATATTAAAACTCATTTGTCTCCATTGCATGTTGCCATTAGCTCTGTACTCAAATTAATCATTAAAACCAGGTACGCTGGCTGCATCTGCAAGGTCTTGATAGATCTCAAATAATGACAAATGCAACAAAATAGTTTTTGCATAGTTTCTATTATTGATAAATTATGTATCCAGGGTCCATATCTGGGTTTCAGCCTGAAAAGATGTTTCAACTAAACCATTCAAACTGACTTCCTCCTTATGTCCAAATACATCATCATCATAACATTACTTTTGAACTAAGCAATGCAGCAATCCTCATCAGAGCTAACATGACAATGAAAACACACACATATAAAGATAAATACACCCCACGAGACAAAACATGAAACAAAATATTAGAGAAAAAAGCATTAAGGCAGAATTGGTCAGAGTCAGAAAACAGTCACAGAAACCACAGTAATCTTTCCTTTTCAAGCTGCGGACAGAGGGTATGCCAACTTTCCTCCTGCCAATTTGACCCGTGTGTTGCAGCTACTGAACTGTGGCAAATCAGTGTCTTAAGTAAACGCTAAGTACGCTACATCGCTGGTGTTTATACAACCCCAACCTGCCTGGTAAGAAAGAGATGGAGAGAGAGAGAAAAAAGACAGACAAGGAGAAAGCATTAGAGAGCAAGTGGTGGCTGAAATAATCAATAACTCATACCATACTGGTCTGGTAGTGCAAAAAGAAAGGGAAAGTAGAAGTAAATATAGATATATAGAAAGGTAAAGAGAGAAGAAGAAAGGAGTGAGTCAGGGTCTACTCATATTATACCACTAACCTCGCAGCCTGACATCGTCTGTCAGTTTTTGCAGCATTAAGTTTCAGGAACATTTATGTTGAACCCGGTCTGATCTGAGATCACAGGTGTGCTTCTGAGAAGTCTGGCCTCATTTTGGTAGCAATAGGTTGTCCACAAAGCATTCAGCATCACAGGAAACAGTCCCCACAAGTTCACTCACAGCTTGAAATTCTCCTGCTGAAATGATGTCTATGCTGCTCAGCGGCCATTACCAGCAGGCTGAGACCATTCACTTGTTTAAATGGCACTGTGGAATATGAACATTGATTTTTCAACTAAAGTTGTTGACAGTGCTATATATAATTTTACTGCCGTTTCATTTCATTGCCTCATGTCTACCTATCATGTACTTGAACTGCATCCTGAGATGGCATTATCCTAAGGGGATTAATAAACTCATATTGTATAATATCACAGTATCATTGTGGAGATACTGTTTTGTGATTTTTAAATCGTTTTACTTTGTAGACTTGGGGAATGAAAAATTGCTACTACATGTAAAAAGGACAATATAAGCTGTTGTGCCAAAATGGCAAAGCATTCACAGCAAGAAAAGTCTTGTTTTTATGTGAATGCTCACTTGAGAGAAATCCCCCCTATGTAGGCTAGCTGTATTAGCTAGAGGTAAACTGTGTGTATCTTGTATCTGCCCAAAATCAAACCTGCTTCAACAACCTGAATCCCTCACCACCATTCTTACAAAAAAGCATGACGTAACCTCAGAGCTCACTCATGCATTAACCGTAAACCACTATTTTTAAGCACTTTCACTGGAATTTTGAAATGCATGACAAAGTATCGCAGGAGCTGGCGGTGTCAGAAGTTTCTCATTAAAATAAAAGTTAATACTCTCTTTTCTTTGTGTTTACTGAAGAGAATAAACATGTTGACAGCACAACTAGCCTTTTGCCCCTTGAAACATCTGCCATTGCCTGAAACTCTTGCAGTTTTGAAGCCAGCGGAGGCTGACTGAATCTTCGTGACAATGGTGTCGCTTGATAATTTAATTATATTAACTTTTTTCAAAATTATTTATTTATGTTTAAAGTGCTGTCTAGAATCATTAAATGTACAGTGTGGTGGTTTATCCCCCTCCACTCTAGTCACTTTGTTGTATTTACTGCTGTACTTTCTTTTGAGGTAAGGCCTGGTTTGCACTGCAATTATGTTATTGATTAGGCACAGACAACTCCAGCACACTCTGACCCAGCCATTGTACACTGGAGCAAATACCTTCCTTAAAATTATCTGACATCTGAAGATACACTTCTCAGGGACAGATAAACCAAACACACATAATGCCTCCTCATAATGCATCAAAAAGGTCTGAGTGCTTCAGTGTCTGGATAAAGCTTACACATTTTGTGCACCCATGGCCTTAAGTTTAAGCAACCTGTTTCCTATCTGTTGTGATAACTTACACAACAAGCATCATTCACTGCTGTGACTTCATATGGCAACGTTCGCAGCCTCACAGCCAGCACAAAGGTCAAGCTCCCTTAACTTACAAGATTTCAAGACAAAACAGCATAAGGGCTTTGAGCCGTCTGCTGGCAAAAAAAATAAAAATAAAATAAAGACATTGAAACTATCAGCTGCGTCATCTCATCTTGAAAAACACAGCACCTGCTGTGGAGCTCAGCATTCATAAGACATCAGAAAGACAAAACGCTGGAGTAGCGTCTATCTGACAGAATGCCCTCGGGCTTCCATTGTGTCTGCGCAGAGAGAGCGAGATATAGAGGAGAGAGGATAGAGGCACTCTTTAGCTGAAAAAGTCAAGTCACTTGGAGAAGACAGACAGTGGTATAAAACAAAATCTCTTGCCCTTTAAAGAAAGATGTACAAGACGCGTACAGTGTTCGTGACGTGGCTGGCATTTTAACAGTGCATATTCTTTACTCGTTGCTTCATACAAACTGTGAATTGGACTGCAATGTTTCAGGCCAAGTGTGGATTATTGCTTTGCTGTGTTGTTAAGTTTAAGCAGTTTACGTACACAAACCTTTGACACCCCGAGATTGAGCCTGTTTCTTTAAATGACTCAATTATCAAGCTGTGATGTTCTGTTCAATATAACAATATAATATAGCCCACCAGTAGTGTAGTATTAAAGTATTAAAACGATTTGCAAGCTACCCTGACTGAGCAATAGCAGATTATTTAAAGGCAACCTATCAGTGATGATAAACATAAGTAGTGCTAGCTAAAATTGCAGTCTTACTTAGACCTGCAATAACTGATTTTGTGGCCACCCGGTGGAAACAAGGTATGAACAGAACACTGACATATTGTTATCTTTTGATATTATGGCAGACGTCTTAGCAAACAGTTGCCTATTTACACATTCAGAATATACAAAGCAACAGTATCATTAATTTGGAGTCATGTTTCTGGCCACCTGGCAAATATAAGCCCAATATTCTCTAATTTTAGCTCTGTTTTGGTCTCCTCCAACTTCTGAGAAAATAAATATCTGGCTCTTTAGCTGCTACATGCTTTACTATGTCCACCGGCTATTAGCTTAATTAACATGCACAGTGAGGTTTTAGAGCTTTTTTCGACAAAACAGCTGCCCGCTGTGGCTGGAAACAATGCTACGAGTACACTGGGAGTTAACCAAAAAAAACAAAACTAGATGCTATAAAGCTGGGGTGAACTGCAGTTGGCTGAACGTTCTCTATTGGTTCATCACAACAAGTAACGCCTTTCACATACAAATGGTCATGTGATCCATTGTTAATATAAAAGTCTTGATTATAGCAGCTTTAAAGAAGTGGGTTAAGAACAGAAATGTCTGTATCTTTGTATAAACATAGACACTGGCTATAACCAGTATCTTTAGTGTGAGATGCTGACCTCCTCATGTCGATCTCTGGAGAGGTGAACATGTAGGGTTGCAGAGCCGACAGGGATAGGAAATTAAACACTGAAACCCAGAAACAGATTTCTGACCAGCGACATAGTGTCCCACGAGTGCAGGGAGCTTTTCATATCACACTAAATGTACACCATGTGTGTTTCTTGCAGCCCATTCAATAACACTGGGTATTTGTTACTTAAGTGTTACCATGCGTCAGTGAAGGGTTAGCAGGGCGACACAGATGGGACAGATTTGTTGGAGCAAATTGAGAACATGAGGAACCTACCTTATACAAATCACTTGAATGATCAAAGAAAAAAAATAGAGAGGGAGAGAGTGGGCATCCTTGTCTGGTTCACTGATGAAGTGTGAAACTCCATTTGTGGTGACAACTTGTTTGTAATGAAACTGCACTCTATATGGTTCCTTGCTTGAAACGTATTCTCCAATTACAGCTTTCTCAGTAGTCTTAACTTCATTAGATATGTGGATATAACACTAAACTTATGGGACTTTTTTACCACAGTCTATTCTCTTGGCTAAGTATATAAAATGTCTAATTAACTTGAAAACCATATTTTCCTAACACTATTCTATAATGAGGGCCAAAGATTTCTTTTGTTTTTTTCTTTTTTTAATCCTCATTCCATTAAGTTTTAATTAACACAACTAGGATTCAGTGTCCTTTAATGACATCGCTCGGAGGAGACATTCATACTCATTAACGATCAATAACTCGTAGACAAAATGAAAAGTGAGCAGAACGGTCTCCAGCACTGGCACGGGCACATAGTGAGAAGGTGTTCATGAATGTTATTTCTCTCCTAATTTCCTTTTCAAAATGTTATTGGGAAACAGAAAGAGACAGTATGAGATGGAGGTACAGTATATTGGGACAGAAAGAAGGTTAAAACTGGAACAATAGGGAGACTCACTTTTAAAAACAATTTTAACATTTATGTTTTCTCGAAGAGCAAGCACCAGATAACTACATTTCCAACAAATATCACACCTTGTTTTGTTACTGCAGAGGTTTGCTATTAAATTGGGTTGAAACTTTTGCTGGTACAATAAAGCTTCAAAATTGACTTTTTAAAAAAAATTTTTAATAAAATAATAATTCCTGTACACATCTTTCATTTTTTCACAACAATTCAATATACATTTTGTTATTAAAGTGTCACACCTTCAATAGGCAGACCTGAATTTGTCTCCTGCTGCAGCACTGTAGCAATGGTATCATGATAAGAAGGCCAAGTATCTGTGTATAGTCCCAATGATGTAAACTCATGACCTTGGCCCAGTTTAAGGGCTAAGAGTGACAATCATGAGGCCATGTATTCTAATAGCTGTCCATGTGCTGACAGAATCAGGCTGCCCATCCCACCCTCACCACAGCGTGATCCTGATAGGCATTTATGTTCACAGGGTAAGCTAAATTGATGCAATTACTTTTTTCACACACGTTAGTCAAATGTGTTAATTCCGTGCAAAGATGGCAAACATAGAAGTAGATGGAGTATGACCTAAAGATGGTCATCCCCACAGGACCTCCCCCACCAAAAAACAAAAACTTTAGAACATGCCTGTTCAGCTGACAACATTGTTAAGCTTTGAGCTTTAGCAGGAAGACATATCTTATTGCTGATGGTACTTGAAGGGCTATATTGATGAAAAGACTAACTTCTTCACACTGATTCCAAACAATGCATTTTGACCGAGACCATGGACAACTATCACCAAGAGGCTATACCATAAATAAATCAGAATTTACAAAATGTAAATAGCTTGCTTTATTTCATATTTTTGATTAAGAGCTCTCTGTATAAGAGATTAAAGTCAGTAACTGTTACTCCTGATGATAACAAAAATCTCAGTGAATGTTAAAAGAAAAATATAACGCATATATGTGGAAGTTTTCTGGTGAAATATTTTTTTATGCTTTTTGCCTTATACAATATTTATTGTTTCCTTTCATGTAATCTACAACTATTTTTGAAGTTATACATTTGAGATATTTTTGCTAAACTTTATATATCTGACAATCTTTGGGATTGATGTCCTTTTTATTTATTTTTCATTCTACACTTCTTGAATTGTTAATCATTTTGAGATGTTTATCACATTGGGTGAATTGGATGGTTAACCACACGTCATTATAGAGACTATCAGCCTAGCCAGACTATTTTTTAAAATTCTGACCTGACGAAGATCCAGATGTGGCTCAGAGTCAGGACAGAGGCGTTACTCTTTTCATCAGTGTTGTTTTCCAATCGAGTGCTGCAGGAATGAGTCCTAAAACCCAGAAATGAGTTAGCATTTTTGCACTTCCAGTTCCCTCGTCTGAAAGACAATGAGTTTCTTGAATGGGTTTTTAGTAAGATGCCTGAAATAAGGTCTGTGGTTAACACAAGCTTAAGAGAGTTTCACATTTTGTTCTAGGACATAAAATACGTCAGTAAATACCTCACTCGTGTATTCTGAAGCTTATACGTGTCTTAAAAAAGGTGGTTGCTAACAAGTGGCTAAATGAGTCTACAGAGGTTGTCGGGGGCATTAAACGTCATCACGCCTTTGACCGTCGTCCGCCTTTACAGCCTTGTTGTGTTTATACTCGCTCTCTTGCAAACTATTCTAACTCAAACTTTCCCCAAAGGCTTTTGTAGAAGAGGTGAGCTCGCAAGCTCAAATTACAAGTTGGAAGCTTAGTGGTGGTGACGATGAAGTCATGTGACCGTGGTGTAGTTTATAGCCTAACATCAGCTTTTTACTTCTGGCGATTGCATTTACTCTTCAAAAATCATAAAAGCAGTGTTCAATTGTGAAGATTATCTTGTTGAACAAAACGTGTAAGTATCATAAACCTTTGTTTGCCACAGAGCTTATTTTCTGCACTAATCCAAAGGAAAAATCCCATTGGCTTTTTGTCGAGGGAACCAGGGCGATGCTAACTTCCGGGTTGGCCTACAAAAATACGTCATCCCTGCAGCACTCTATAGCTTAGCGTATAATTACACCCCTTCTAAGTATAACGGCAATAGTCAATACTTTAGTCAGTCCCACTCAAAAGAGGAACACTACAACGTATTAACAGTGTACATCCCTATATATCCTTTCCTTTAAATACATAAGGATTTTCTCAGCTCAGCACTTTATCCTTAAATATTGGATCAATAGGGAAATTACATGCATAATTACATACACAGTGTTATAAAAAGAAATGTATTAATGATTTACAGTACTGCCATTAACATAATTCAAACACTAATAAGATTATTCATAGATCTTTCTGTATTGGCAAGAAAAAGTCGAGTAAACATCCAAAGAAATGTTCAACACATAAATGAAAAATGTTTTCTGTAGATGCAGTACAGTCATGGGTAGTAGCTATACAGTATTATTATTTCTGTACAGTTGAGGCCCTTTTTGTTCACACTATGCCATCCAAGCTTCCCTCTGATGTAGCTGTCCTGAATGTTGCATATCCTTGAATATATTTTCATCTTCCTTTACTGTATTTCTGTCCATCTGTCTATGTGTTGCCCTCCTACTCTCTTAGGGGATGGTAATGGGATCTTAGCAGAAGTCTGATTAAAAGGACACTTCCTCCTTGGAGACCACCCGACAGTTTCCCTTTTTTCTTCCCTTCTCTTCCTCAGAGCGTCAGAAACCTTGGGTATGGGAACAGAAGGGCCTGATAGCAGGCTCACGCAGCGCAAGCTAATTAAATTAAGCCTTCTTTAATAAAAGAGGAAGTGAACTTAACGCTTTTATCCCAACTCCGCCATCAAAGGAAGAGGAAAAATACAGCAGCAAAGGGGAAAACACACAACCTGAAGATATGAATTTCTTCCTGTTACGTTACATTCACGCTACCCCTGAGCTACATTCAACCTCGTGTGGGAGAGAAAATTAAAAAAAAAGTAAATTGTTTTTAAAGAGTGAAAGAGTTCATGAAGACCAGAACTCTTGAGAAACCTTTACAAACTTTCTGGTGTTGCAGCTCAGGGTTGTCTATGTAGTTACAATTATTTTTGAGTGTGGTTGAAACTCGTGTGTGCTTTTGCTCTGGAATGACACTTGCGTTGGAAGTACTTCTCCACCCTTATGTCACCAGGGCACACTAAATCCTGCTTGTGTTAATTACAGCTCAATGATGTTTGTACATGCAAGACTTGCCAGCAGTAACTGCTGGGAAAACCAGGTTTCCAGGTTGAGGAGTTTGTGCACCGAGTTTGAATTTCTAGCATTTCAGAACAAAGAATTGCAGACTAAATATGTAATGAAGTTAGAGACCTAGTAAAAATCCTTTAATCTTAATAGCCAAGGAGAGAATACAATTTGGGGTGGTGGTGGCCTGAAGAGCATTCTGTGTATCAAAGGGGGGATTGCCCCTTTAACCTGTAGCTATGGAGAACTAGAAGTATTCCCTTCAACACTTGGCAGTTTGCTTTCATATTCTGAATCTTTTCAGTGAAGCAAGAGGCTTCTGGACTTAAGTCTGAGTCCATCACTTTCCATATCTGGGAAGGAGGAAATGAAAGGTATTGGAGTGGGGCAAAGGCCAGAAGGAGAAAGTCAAAGGGATTATCATACATTTACATACATTTACAACAAACTCTCTGTTTTGTACTTGTAAAGTTTGGAAATCTTAGAGAAGTAGAAAACAAGTCCAATGCAGAAGCATGTCTAATATATATGGCAACGTGCCAGAGCACGATCAATCTTCAGGGTTTGATGTCCATTTAACAAGCAATCACAAGTTAAAAACCCATTTCCCGTCACTTCCGTGAGTCAAATCCCACTGAACATATGTCGTGGTATACCAGGTCAGTGGGAGGTGTTTGACACTGGTCAAAAGGAATAGAAGGAAGTGCTGTTCTGCTTTAGTTCAACAGGCCAAAGTCAGAGAGCGAGAGAGAAGCAGGGAGAAAGAGAAAGAGGAGAAAAAGAGCCTCTCCTCTCATCCTCATTATGTAAACGAGGTGCATGACTGTTCAGTGGGTCCCTCGAGAGTTAATTACCAGTGGCTTCTCAGCCTAATTGGCTGAAACTAAAGAATTTGCCATTTCTTATTCCCATGCTCACTCTCCCCTACCCCCTCGCTTTCTCTTATTCTGTCTCTCTTTGTTTCTGTCTCCCTCACAAGCACATTTTCCCTCTCCCGCTTTTCAACCTGTTTTCTTGTTTTCTCCTCGTTCCCTCCTCAGTGTCGGCCTTCCAGCTCAGCTTCATGCCAGTCGAAAATCTGGCACCGATGCTTAATTTGAGCATCTGCTCCAGCTGGCAGTGGATAAGCAGATTTTTATATTGCTAATTCCAGCTATTTGGCTAGACTAATCACTACTGGATAAAGAAGAGAAACGGGGGCTGAGAGTTGCCCATCACTTAGAAACAAAAAAGAGATAGTGAGAGCTGGCATCTCATCTATTTCTAAATGGATGCAAATTAAATTCAAAAAGACAGGGATAACAAGTTTGAAGTAAGAATGAAAGTGGGCAACACTGTGAGGAAATTTTAATAAAACAGGGCAGGCAAGGAGAGGAACTGAGGGATCCAGAAGGCTTTGATTTCATAGGACAGTGCAAAGTAACCAAAAGCTATTTTGGACATACTGTGCACAAATAGGTACACATACTCTCTCTCTTTCTGTACTCTGAATGTTTTTGACACGTCTTTGCTAGTCATCAAAGTTAATACATTCATGCAGAAACTGCAGCTTCTTGCACGGTGCGAGAACGGTGGCTCAGTGGTTAGCACTGTCGCCTCACAGCAAGAAGATCCTCGGTCTGAATCCCAGCTGGGGCGGGGCCTTTCTGTGTGGAGTTTGCATGTTCTCCCTGTGTCTCCTGTTAGCATCTTAGAACTGGAGTTGGTCCACTGCTCCTTATACTTAAGATGAGTTAAATGCAAAGAATGAATTTCAATAAGCAGGCTGATAGGCCTTGTGGATTACTGATGGGTCAGTCTGGTCTACTGAAATTGTCCCCAGCACTAGCCAGATGTTTAAAGTCATATATTTTGGATCCCATATAGAATTTTTAAGATATGGGCTACATAAATTACAACAAAGTCCTGGACATAACAAACACTGACTTGCATGGTCAAACTCTTAAAGTGGAATTATAAGGTTTTCACGTTACAGCAGGTGCTCTACAGCCTGTTTCACAGGTGTAACTGGTTGGTCGAGGCATTTCAGGTTTGATCGTTAGAACTGCTAGCTTCAGACAAACAACTCAATCACCTGACAGCGGTTGGCAACTGGAAGCATCTGTGATTCTCTGTTACATATCCCTTCATGTTTTCCTCATAATACAGTATAAGGTTATTTTATTCACCACTGTCCCCACTTCTTCTCTGGACACTTTCATCTTAATACAGTATGTGTTAGTCAATTCTGTAGTCCACGATTTATATCCAGTGCCCATGTTCAGTGACAATGGAGGAAGTACTGTATGTTTGCCGTTTATGTACC
Source organism: Maccullochella peelii (assembly GCA_002120245.1). Classification (NCBI taxonomy): domain Eukaryota; kingdom Metazoa; phylum Chordata; class Actinopteri; order Centrarchiformes; family Percichthyidae; genus Maccullochella; species Maccullochella peelii. Next base: position 141,287 of record LKNJ01000399.1, on the reverse strand, counting down.
CAAGTAAAGTACAGGTATGGCAGCAACATGTTTTCATTGGTTAGGACAGGTACCGGAAGTGGAGCATGAATCAGGTGCAAAACAACAACACAAAATTTTGATTCAAAATGTCATTTTATAAACGAAAAAAAAATCTTAAATGAAAGTAAGCCTGACTGATAAAAGTCCAGAAAAACACAGAATTAAATTGAAGTCAGTCAATTTGATGTCCCTCCATTTGCTGGAGAAAACAGAGACATCCAAACAGCCAGAAAAACACTAAGGGACTTAACAGCACTTTTGTATTGTATAAACACTGATCAGGCCCTGGCAGTGGTGTGGACAAAATATGATTAGCTGTGCTTGTAGTTCAAAGACCCAGCACAAATTCCTGTTGCTCTGTGCAGGCATATCTGTACCTTCACAGCTGTGTTTTTAAAGATAACCGCCATATTCAACGTGTGCTGCACAGAAATACTATTTATTCAGTGTAATGAGCAGATATTAAAGAGAAAATGAGAAACTACAAAAACAGAGGGAGAAGAAAAGAATGACAGAAATATAATAATGATAAAGCTAGAATAAAGACAAAAAATAAAGACGTAAACCCATGAAAGGGAGAGTTTTTTTTGTTTTTTTTTTAAAGAAATGTCATTAGCAACTTTCTTTCTGTCCTGAAAGTGTCAAACTCTCATCAGACCATGTGGGGCCTAAACTACAGAACACTTCTATTAACACTCTTCTTTCCATAGCGTACTTACTAGAAATTACTGTATTAAACAGACTGACAATATTCACTCAGGTCCTTGATGTAGACACTAGCAGATCCTGAAATGTATTTTGGTATGAACAGCATGAGGACTGCATGCACCTGAAAAGGATGCAGCCCAAAGAAATGAAGGGCAACATTTCAGGAGCGTCACCTTCAACCTCCTTCAACGACATTTCTAGAAAGAATACATTTATGTTTCTCTGTGAATAAATGATAGATCTCAATCTAGAAAAGCTCACACCTGGGGTTACAGAAGATAATGCAGCCAGCTTACAACAAATTTTGACATCCCAGTAATAAGAGGAGAAATCCCTGATCCCCAAGACTTGGTTAGGACCACTGACCAGACCAGTGAAGGCCAGATCAGTGTGATAATGATTTATTGTAGATGGGTCCTGGTCACAGCTTCAACCCTGAACCTGCAGCAAATAAGCTATAAGTTAAAAATATGTTTATAGTGAAGGCAGAAAATGTAGTCATAATGTGTTATAATGAAAATAAATTACAGAAATAAATTATAATGATGCAGAGTAATGTTTGTCCTATGTGTCCTGAATGTAACTTTTATTTGTCCAAAACACATGTAGCTACAGCCATCACTTTTTTTTTTTTGCTTTGTTGTTTTTTCTGTGAATACAATACGAGACACATTGTATTAGCAACTGATTGATAAAATCCAAACATGATTAATTAAGTGATTAACACTGAGTTATGAAGATTCCCATCAGATTAAATGGCCTGTTCTATGCAAATTTCAGTATGTGGAACTCCATCTTTGCCAAATCTGGCAAGACCATATTTACAATTTAGAGATGAAATAATCAGCAAAATGTGTTGCCATATATGTGATTCATAATGTTTTCTCAGTCATCTATTGTTTCCAGATGTAAATCTTGTTTGCTATTCAGTATGTGTTGTTGCCTTTTAAATGTGGGTTTCATACAGATGTTTGGCAATTCTTACTTGATCTTTAATCCCCATCATGTTATTGAAAGTCCCAAAGTAAAATTGACTTGTCATGTCAAATGAGTCACGTCAAGTTTATTTGTATAGCCTAAGATCACGTACAGTGTCTCTAGGGGCATTACAGGCCAATAACATCTACGGGTTCGGACCCAGATCAACCTCTGTAAGAAGGCAAGCAAAAAGAAAAAAAATCCTTAGAGTTTAGTTCCTTCAGAGCAGATATTTGAAATGTATATTCTCTGACTACACGTCCTCCCAGCCCCCGGTGAGCCTCCCTCCTGTTATCCTTCCTCTCTTGTTCCTATGGTTTTTACTCCCCCAATCCTCCCTGTCCCTCACTCACTGTGAACAGCATCACCTGAGTGGAGGGCTCTGGTGGTGGCATTTAGGAAACAGCTGCTTACCTCCCACTTTCCTCACCCCGCACCTATTACAGTGATTATCAGTACTGTCAGTCAGAGCACCCCCGCACCCCTCAATCCCGCTGTCCCACCCTTCAGTGGCCTGGAGGGCTGTGCTGATAGACGTATCCAGCCTTCCCCTGAGATGGAGGGAAACGGAGGGAGATGGTGGCAGGAAGAGGAAGCTTTTCAACACCTCAACAGGAAAGAAAAGCAGCAACGGAGAAGGAGAGAGGCGATGCTACTGCTGCTCTCTGCTGGTGTTCTTCTTCTTGGGGAATACATATATATGGATATGGATAAGGTCCATTGAGCGCTGGAAGGAAAATGTGCTGGTCCATGCTGTCAGGAAGTGTCTGCTGAGTTAAACATGTGCAATCTTGTATCAATACAGTTTTAACCACCATCTGTCTCTCTGCACATTGCTCAACTGCTCATTAATATGCATATCACACATTTCCTACATTGTGAATTTAGTTTAAGACCAAACAGAGTTCACCAAGCTGTTCATACGGGTACAAATCAATAGAGCTTTCTTGCAAAATCTGAAAGAAAATAAAAATTAAAGGCCCAATGAGTGCAAGTGTATTGCTAAAAGAGAGCAAGTCAAATTTCTCTGAACAAATAATGTTGAAAATGACTTACTGCCAGTGGAGTGATCAGCTTTACTCTGCCCTTTTTCAAAATACAAGCCCTTGTTTAAAAAAAAAAAACCTCTGAAATACGTGCATTGGAAACAAGCGAAATGATCTCAGCGGAAGTCTCTGCAGAAATCTTGTTTAACATTTTTATGATTGCACAGAGAGCGCACTGGGTGGTGAAAGTAACCAAATGCATGCCAATTTTAAAAAACATTGTAAAAAAAAAAAAAATAAAGCAGTTTTTGTTCATGAATAATTTGTTTTTTTAAGGGCAAGACGAGAGATTTTTGATGCTCTGTAAATTTCATACTTTAATTGAATGTGGCATAACCGACTGCTGTCTGAAGAGCAAATCTTTGCATCCTTGTATGCATTACCTTTTAAGTTTAAAACATACTCAAACCTCACAAAGAGGGGGGAAAAATCTACTAAGCCCTACTAGAAGTATATGCTTCAGTGCATCATTAACCCATGTCACTGGACCTGGGACTAAGAGCCGGTGATTGGGACCGCTAAAATAAAGGGCCATCCCAAAACCTTTGATCTTTTGTTCTGCTTATGCCATTAGTGTGGAGAGCCACACACAGTGGCTCGCTGCCAAGACTTTGTTAGATCTAGCTAACGAGGAAGGCTCAGGTAGTCCTAATAGAATCATTCCTGCTCTTATCTGTATTGACTTCAAACAGTGTGGAATGAATGGAAAACAATCTGGGTCTGATTTTGAGGATGAGGCTGAAGAATACTTATGGGTTTGGGCTTTTCTACAGGCTGGGCTACCAAGCTCCTACTACACTGCGGCAGATCAAAGTTAATTCCCCTCTTAATTAAGCTGAAATTGGATGAGAGCAGGCAGGGACGAGCTTTTGTTTTCCTTTGTGCCAGCAAACATTACGAGCTGTATATCTGAATGTGGGTGCGTGTGTGTGTGTGCGTGTGTGTGTGTGTGTGTGTGTGTGTGTGCATGACGGAATGATTTCTTGTATCTCTACCCATAACCATAGGTGTTAGCTGCATCCATGCCTACTTACATGTGTGCGTGCATATCCTTGTCGGAGTGTGTGTTAGAGCTGGTTTTTATCTCTCTCTCCTGACGGCCAATCTGCCTGCATGTGGCCCGGCGTAAGCACAGCGATGCTCCGTAATGAGACTCCTTCTGCCGCTCTCTTTTTCATGGCCATGTCCATGTGTTGTGATGCTAATGAGCCCTCGCTACCACAAACACCCCCCTTAATTGTCCTCTTTGATCTACCGCTAATTCTGCTAATTAGGAGCCCAACTTTCAAAGTTAAACGTTTTGCTTCCACCTCCAAGTGTGCCCCTGCACGTGTGTGTATGTATGTGCGTGTGCACAAGGCTAAAAAAACACAAAATAAAATGGCATAAAGAGAAGGAAATTGTCATCCTTTACCCCCCCCCCACCGGCCCCTCTGTGAATTAGGCCCGGGTTATGCAGGGTGAGTTTGGTTGCAGGGCATGCAAAGAGAAAAGCATTCACCTGACATGTGAAATTCATTACTTTAGCTACATTATCAGCAAACACACACACACACACACACACACACACACACACACACAGAACAACGCATCTGCAACAGACGTAAAGGCATAAAGTCTTCTTCAGCACAGATTAGCATGGATGCCTCCGTTTGCGTCGGTCTGCACAAACATCTGCACATGCACAAGCAGATTAATGTACTGTATGAGTAAGTTCAGCTCAGAGACACGAGCAAACATTCACTGACATAATCAGAAGGACACATCCGGCAAAGCATCTTCTTTGCCCAACAATTTGTTGGCTCTGCCGCCTCACACATTGCACAATTATGCAATAAGCTCTGCAAACCATCCAAAATGAGCACAATTACACCATGAGAAATCAGATGAAGGCATTTAGCTTTAGTTAAAAGTTCTAAGGATACTCAATCAGTGTAATCCTTTGAGAATCCAAGCAGAATGAACTGTTTATTAAATGTTTCCTTTAATATTTTTAGCACTCTGCTAATAGGCATGGATTTTTGAATCCTTAAAAATTCAGATAGCATCCCTACCAGATTTCACACTAATTTTAAAATAATTTAGATTAAAGATGCCTGGGAGGTGTGCTGGCATAACCACAAATAGCTCCGGTATTTGCCTGGTCAAGTTGCTTTCACGGTTCCTTTTAAAGCCCTTTGGCTGCTCTCACACAGTAACAGGGATCCAGCTACCTTTAGGATACTCCTCCTTAACATTACTGACCACAAGCACACACACCTGTTCACATACAAAAGTACACATGTGGACACACACACATACAATAGATCAAATATACACACATGTGAAGCTGCCCTCAGTGGCCTGTGCCAGTTCTGGCCGGCAGTGTCGTCCCTGCTCCATATGCATGAGGGAAGAGACATAACTGAGCACAATCAGTGGGCATGTCACTGCAGCAGCCTGCCCCAAAAAGCAACTGACATATCTCTATCTCACTGACAAGAGTCAATACACTCAAAAGGAGGGCAGCTGGATATTGTCCAAAGCCATCTTCAACATTTTTGTGAGCTTATTTTTTTTTTTAAATGTGAGCCGGGCTGAAAATGTGGCGCATTGTTGATACAATATCCTGCTGCATTTGTGTGACAAAAGTCATTTAGAGAAAGGCTTCATTGAGGAAACTACAGTGACTTTTAAACTACATTTAGTGCTGGGCCAAATTAAGTCGCTTACACTTAATTAAAAGGGAGTGTATCCTAAAGAATACAAGTGGCCCTAACCTGCATTCAGAGTCACAAAGGGACTCAGCTTTATTGGTTTGTGCAAGTAATCAATATTAATCACTGGCAAAAAAAAAGGGAAAAACCAAGAGATGTTCTCAAGGCCTCCCTCCTCCAACTATAATGGTCACTTGTAATTCCTATCAAACTGAATTGTGATTAGCTAAAGGCACCAGATAAAGCAAGATGAGCAATTAATAGTGTTGTCAGCCCACTGAGAGAATTCTGGCTGCACTTCATCAGCACATCGATTGTTAGTTTCACTACAGAGGACTTTTCTTCTTTGTAACAACAAGCATCAATCTGTTAAAAAGAAATAAATATATAAAACAGACTGTGCTTACTTTGCAGCGGTTGTATTTTATAGTGTCCAAACCAAAAGGTTTTTTTTTTGCTATGCCTCAACAACTGAAAAAAAAAAAAAAAAAAAAACACACTAGAAATAAACTCCTCAGAGGTTGAAGCAACACTCCAAGGAAAGAGGAAGAGGTAGAAATAAATGTGGTTGGGAGTGTTGGAGGAAGTCGATATCTACGAGATTTGAGGATGCTAATAACGTGGAGAGGAGAGGAGGCAGCAGCCTGACACAGCACAGCCAGGGGATCCCATGCCAATCGGAGCATGGCCTTTTAGCCGAGCGCTCTGTCAGAGATGCCAGTTTGACGGACGATGCCGGCCCAAGTGACATTTCTCCAGGGTAGGAAAGAGGGGACAAAAGTGTGAGGCATCACAGGTTGTTAAAGAGAGACAGGGTAAAAAGCACGGAAAAGCATCCATAAGCATAAAAGGGTGAGGGTAAGATGGTTATTTTTGAGTCAACTTTGTGTTATTTCCCCTGGTATAGTATACCAAAATGTCCTACTCATGTGGAAGTAGTGCAATTTTACAGATAATTTTCTTGAGCAGTTTTTTTTGTGTAAAACACAGTGTGTTTGAGTGCTTGCAAAATGCACTCAAATACATGTGTACTTCTTTATTATTATTTTTATTTTTTACGTTTAAAATGCTCTTAAATGTCAATTACATTTTACATCACATCTGAGGGCATTCAATTTAAACTCCTCCCAGTGCAAAACCTAAGTCTGTACAGTATGTAACAAATGGATTTTGAATATTGTGAAGGGTAATGCAGAACTTCAGTCAAAACATGTTTCATTAACAGCAAAATTACTGACAAAAAGAGAGTAATTGGTTGAGACTAAATTAAAGAAGCTTCATCCATTGCTATTCAAGCCTGTTTTTGTACTTTCTGGCAACGCGGCTGAATTCACCTCATCTTACCTGTGAGGGTAACAAACAAGAGAGGAGATCAGAGGTGAGGGGAGGGGAAGGGAGAGCTTGTTTATTGGCTCTGAGCTCATTAGCATCACACCCATTTGCGTCCTGCCAGCTTCGCTGCCCCTCTCCGTCACTCAATCCTCTGAGACGGACTGGCTGTCAGCGCAGAGAGGCGGCCAACATGCCCCACAGAACAAACACACCCACTGCCAATTTTTGCTCAGTCTTTATTTATCCATTTGCTGTCTGTCTGTGTCTCAAGTATAAAGGACAGGTAAACAGATAGACGAGAGAAGTATTGTAGCAAGACGCACTATGCCAACACATGAATTGTAAACATCCTTTGTTAAAAAACCAAGCACAATCCTGGATTGGAAGGTTCATTACATGAAAGCCATTTATATTTTTTTGGCACCCTGACTGACCTATTCATTTTAGAAAACTACATTTCAAATTCAGTATATTTATATGAATTTATATTTTGTCTCCTCTCATTTCTTCTCCGTACATCCTGATTTTGTCAAGTCGCAAGAAGCTTCATGTCAACATTTTTAATAAAACACCTTCACCAAATAACCACTGGTTTGTGATCACTTGTGTTTATAGACTGTGATTACAGTCATTACCATGTTGTCAGATATTGGAGCTGAAGCAGTGAGAATGAGAAGGCAGTGGTGGTGGAGCCATATAGGGACGGATTATAACAGAAGAAGTCACTAAATTGGAGGATTTTTGAGTCTCTGATACTACATTTGGATACTTGTTATTACTTAACCCTTCAGAATAATGGGGTTTTGCCAAGAAAAAAAAAAAGATCTCCTTTTCCTATTTTTGCCTTCCATCCACTCCACACCAGTACTGCCAAAAACTGAAAATGAATCTTCATGAAATTAATCAAAAATGCTACCATGTACCTGTGATGTGATCTGAGGGTTTGGTTGTGATTATGAGAATCTTGACTTTCTGGTACACTCTGTTCTCCACACTCACCCTTTAACCAGCTTATGGCCAGGAGCAGACATGTCTGTGCTCTTGTTTTGGCTTCTCTCAGCGTAGATGGAGAACTTTTAGAACATTAAAATTGAAAATGTTTGTGTGGAGTGTAGAGTAAATATGGTACTGATTGGCTCAGGAACTCTCCCTACAGCTCATAACTAGAAAAGAAATGACTGACTGAAGGAAATACTGGCTCCTGGGGCTCTGTCTTCAGCTCTCCTCTCGTCCCCTTGTATTCATTAGATCTCTTAAATAAAACCACATGCATGCCAATCTATAATTTGTCACCTAACAATATCACACTTTCTACCATGCTTCTCTACTTTTTTCTCTCCTCAGTTGTTCATTTCTCTCTCCCCTACTCCTTTCCCATCTGCTGATCACATTGTGTGATATGGTTTTATAAACCTGTCTCTAATTGTTCTCTATCTCTTCCAATACTCGCTTTCCTCTCTGTCCCGTAAATGTTTGTCTGTCTGTGTGTTATTTACAGCTCATTATGGATAATGGCCTACCTCAGGATGAAACTTCCTTCCTGCTTGTTCCCACCTTCCCTCTCTCCCTCCAATGTCTGTCTCTTTCCTATGGCATGTTCAGATGGGCCTACTGACTGCTTTGTCAGGTTGCTTGTTCCAATTACAGTAACTTAGTTGGGGAAATGCTGGGGCAGATGGTGGGTGGTTAAAGGAGGAGAAATGACAATGCATCCTATAGACATCCCCCTCCTGGCAGCCAATCTGATGTCTGGAGCCAAATCACATGTAACCTGTATGTAATGTGTGTACTGGACACATGTAGTCTGTGGTTTGCATGTGTGGGTGTGTACAGAAACATGCAGTAATTGGGGTGTGAACAAAGCCCACTATGTTGTGCATTTTTGTGAATCAGGGTTTTTAAAGCTCATGTGTATATGACTCCAAACAATGGAAAACACTGTGGCATTAATGTATAAAAGGCAACCTACACACACACTTTCCCTGCTCGATTCTTCCCTTTTTCAGTGTTAGCAGCGAAGTTGTGATTTCCACAGCAGAAGGGGATGGCAGGGGAATAAAGGTAAGAAATAGGTACTGGCATGGAAGAGTGAGATCTGTGCTCTGGTTGGCTACAGCCTCCTGTTTTCAAACAAGAGGATTTTTTTCAGAGGGAGGACAGCCTACCTTACACCAGATGGCTACAAAGAACCAGCAGACCGATTTGTATTAGAAAATTTGCTGAATAAGGTGAAATAAATTCTGCATCAAGCCAAGTTTGTGGACAACCATAGACCATTCACAAGCTTTGAGAATTTCAAATCAGTTTTACAGGCACAAGCTACGTAGAGTTTACTGGCTGTTGAAACAGGTTGGACTGGTAGTTGGATTGTTTGTTGAGAACAAATAATAGAAATAAACACAGAGAAGACTAAGAGTTAAGCCTTACACCTAAAAAGTTATTCAAATGTCCCCATTAAGAAGTCAAACTTCTCTGCTACACACACACACACATTTATACACAACTTGCCTCATAACTTCCTCATGTCTGGATTATCTGGCTCGTGTTTGAATAGTAATGTATGTGTGCGTGTGTCTGTGTGTTTTTGTGTGTGTGTGGGTCCTGGTTGGCATGAGGCAGAAAGACAGGCTAGCCTGCCGGGCCCCTGAGGGCCCTCTGTGTTTGAGTCTCCATTAGGCTGATGAGGTTTGGCAGCCGAAGTTGCTGGAGTTAGTGTTGAGCTTCAAACCTCCTCATGGCTAGGCCTAATTAAACCTAGACCTCAGCCCTAATTTAAAGCTAATTAGCTGCAGGGGTTAGCTACCACCACCAAAGGCTGAGATGAGTGTTGTGTAAAATGTGTAGCAATGCGTGTTAAATGGTAGTTTTTCCAGTGACAGACCAGCTGAATGAAGTGCACATACCATATGCAATTTAGAGGATGTTTTTACCCAAAGCGGTTTGCAGTATCATGGGTGCACACAAGTTTTCACACTGGAAAGCCCCAGTGGAAAATGAATCTCTAACTAAGTGAGAAAAAACTATTTTTAGCCTACTGAGCTACAAGACTAAATAATGTGTCTCTCTGAAATATGCTGGATCATTACGCCATGGTGGAGTAAAATCCTCAGACAAATATCATTGCTAAATGAAAAATACTCTTATTCATCTTGATTATTCATAAAATGAATGGATATAATGGCTGCAAACACGTGGGGGTGTTGACAAGCGAGCACTTTGAGTAAGGCAGAGTTTGTGTATTTGACATATACAAAGAAACCAAGTGGCATTGCTGCATTTTTGTAGGTGCTATGTGATAAACTGCCCGACCCTTGGGACCAGCCCTATGTTTTCCCATTAAGCTATACTGACAGCTTGACATTTCCCAGGGTAGAGGGCTCTGATTCAGGTATGTTTTATTCATCCTATTGACTTCACATTGCTGCCAAGCCAGACAGAGAGCAAAAGCCCGAAGTGTGGTAGGCGGCGGTGAGAGGGAGAGCAAAAGATACCTGTTGTTGAGTTTACTGCTCAGATAGCTAGACACAGCTATGAGACAGCTGGGTGACACATACACAATATACTCATCACAATGCAGGCAGTGAGATTGGGAGATATTGCCAGCACTGAGAGGATGAAACTGCCTATTTACTGGGAAGACTTGAGGAAGGCAGGTACGGCGCAGAGGCAGGATTACATCGCTCAAAGGGTTTGTACTTTACTGCAGAGTACATCCACACTAAGCCAAAAAAGGCATAATCTTCTCTCCATTTTGGCCTTCTGTCCACACACAGCTGGAACTTTTCTCACTCGACTCAACGGAGGTGTTCTTAATGGTCTCCAGTGTGTGTAGAGCTGAAAACACCAGCTTTGTGTTATAGTGTGTGTGTGTGTGTGTGTGTGTGTGTGTGTGTGTGTGTGTGTTTNNNGGGGGGGGGGGGGGGTATTGCCCTGCATTAATGTTTATTTTGTCAGACAACTGCAATTATAAAAAACTGACAGATATACTGTCATGAGGAACAAGACTAGAAGTTTACCCCTGTGCCATCTGTGCTCCCCCAAGATCAGTTTTTTCTTTATAACCATAACACAAAAAGATGCTGCATAGATTTGGATCTTTGGAAAAATCACCTGAGATGTGTTTCTTCCCTTTTCTTTAATTTATTTATTTATTTATTTATTTTTTGTTTGTCATTGTTTTTCTTCATATAAATCAGGTGCATCCTAAATAGTATTCACATCTGCTTTGCCCAGGTCTGACTTGTTGAATCCTGGAGAGGGCCCATCTCTGTGCAGACAATGTTCATGAGACAAGTGCTTCCCTCATCTCCAGGCGTGTCACGTGGGGTTGGGAGCCGGGAGCTACAGCGGGAGCCTCCTCCAGGACAAAGCACTCTGAGCAGGGAGACACTGCGGCCCTTGTTCCCCTTTGCTTGGCTCCATCTCAAGTGGGTGTTTGCTTACTGGGAGGACCAGGACCCCCCTGAAGGGGAACGCAGCACACAGCCTCCTCTCAATTCAACTCGGGAGACCCACATGCGCTGGACTTACTGTACATTTATGACCAGACATTGACTTTGTCTCTATCAATAATCAATAAAACAATAGCTACAGCTCCATTTCATTTGTCACCGTTTAAAAGAGAATAGGTAGAGGTTGAAGATGAGGAGCATCAACAGACATATACTTGCATCATACTGCCATTCTGTGTGCTGTGTATATAAAGTGTACAGGCACCATTAGGCTGCTATTGTCATATATGAATGTTTTGCTCATTTTACATTCCTTAATCCCCTTTAGGACACTGTATGTGCTGAGGAAATTCGTCAATCCTAAGTGCTTTAAAACAATTTAAAATCCCCATCATAAATGCAAAACTCACTGATGTCTAGCCATAAACAGTGAGCAGTGTCAATGTGCTCCAATTCCATCAGGAAAAATGTCTCTACATTCAAGGCTCATTATTGAAACTCATTAGTGTGCTTTCAGTTACAATCGTATAATTTCATTACATCCTGGCCATAGTGGAAAAGCTACAGGGTGATGCAATAAAAAACTGAGAACAGGTGCGGCGTTTGAGGAAAAGCTTACTCACCCTGGCAACCCTAGCAAGGCATGATGGTCAACAGTGTCGAGTACGCCCTCCTTCCTTTCTTTGTCTTTTACTTTCCCTGCCTGCCTCTCCCCAGCATCTGGCTGAATCACACCAGTGTCCTTGCTAACGCCCTCGGGTGAACCGGGCCATGTCAAACCTGAATCCATCAATCACTCTGCGCCAGCCGTGGGGGAAAGAGAGGGGGTGGAAAGGCAGAAATGGAGGGATGAGCGGAGGGAAGAAAATGAGGAGCGGTTAGGGTGAAGTATAGCCACCAGTCCACCCTCTGTCACCTTATTTTTCCTCTCTCCCGACCTCCCTGTCTCCAACTCTTCCAGAGTTTGGAGTCAGCTGTCAGGTCACAAGAGGGACTCTCAACTGATTCTAATCAAGAGGCTCACAGACCTAAACACATATTTGAGGACGGGAGAGGAGAGGAGGACAAGGAGAAAAGAGATCAAGCAAAAGAAAGCGACAAGAGGAAAGTCAAGGGGAAAAAGTGGGGGGGAGTGGATAGGAAAGAAGAAGAAGAAGAGGAGCATAAGGGAGATGAGAGAAGAAAGGAGGACAAGGAGGAGGAAACAAGATAAGCCACGAGAACAGAAGCAAAAAGAAAGAGGTGAGGGTGAGCCTGTCAGCAGGTGTGTGTGTGTGTGCGTGTGTCTGTGTGTGTGTCCTGTGCAGAATGAAGTGTCTCTGTCAGAGCCCCAGCTCCCCCTCTGGGCTGCTGCTGATTAATTGTCCGTCCAGCTCCTGTGATAGTGGCCACTTTAACCAAGACTCCCAAGACACTCACCCATGTCCCATCCCCACCGAAAGACACCTCTCCTCCCGTGTACCCAGCTGCCTGCCTGCCCTTCTCTGGCTAAAATTAGGAGAATTTCTCTCTTTCGTCCCCCACCCCCTTCTTTTTTTCTGTCTTACTCTGGCTGTTACAAATAATCTTACATCAGCACCCCGTTCACCTTGCCATCGGGGGATAATGTCTCTCTGTGGGAGAGAGGTTTTGGAACAAAGGCAGGGGGGCTGAAAACAGCATGATATGCAGCGTGGCCTCCCTCCTGTGTGTTTACACGAGCACTAGCGACTTGCTGAGATAAAGCACCCCTGTCTCAGGTAAACAGTCTAGCACAGCAGGGAGAAATGGCAGGGTTGACTTTGGACCTGGGTTGCACTTAGTCAGCTCCTCTCACATTTGATATACACTCCCATCCCGCCCACCTATCCCATCACACACATCCCTTCACACACACAACCACTCACACATGCAAAGCTTGCTGTTACAGTTCTCTAATACTGCGTGTCTGAAGTTGCTACAAAAAAAATGTACACAAATATTAAAGACATTCCATTCTCATTAACTTCAGAAGAGATGGTAACAAAGGAAAAATCACTTTTGCGCAATTAGTTTAAATGTAACAGTTAAATTTAAAAAGAAAATCTGCTTTTCTACACTGTGAACAATAACTGCCATACTCAGCATTGTCCCTCTCTTCTCCTCCCTCTCTGCCAAGCTGCAGAACCATAGCATCCATCCGGACGGCTATATAGCCAGCCCCCAAAAGCAGCCAAGGTCAATTGCCTTTCTGCTCCTCTCATCCTGTGCTTTATGTACCTTCACATCCAGGGAAAGAGAGCTGCGCTATTTCTGCTCTGCTGCAAGGTGACTGCTGTGTCACGCCAGCGACAGCCATACTGGCACAGGCTAAGAAGAGTACCGAACATTTCCTTTAACGTTGGAAAATGTATAAAAATCAATTTATATAAAGTGAAATGTAGTTTATTGGAATGTATAACATTACCTTTTAAAATATAAAGATTTTCATATCTGTCATAACTTTGATGTGCTAGTAGATCTAATCTTGTTAAAAAGCCTAAAAATCTTGAATAAACAACCATACAAACAGATTCATTCTGTAGCTATAGATGAGAGTACCTTTCACTGATGTTACAGGGGCATCAATGACCATAATGTGGGCTTTGAAAAAGCTAACAACTCAATGATGATTCTACCAAGCACAGAGAGCCCTACATTTTTCTGGCTCAAACAAAATCCATATTCCAATGAAAACTCCCAAAGCAGTTTTGTGAAATCAACTGATCTTTCAGTATTAATACAGTAACCCAGTAGTCATGTTGTAGAGGGTACTACATCAGTAAGCACAAATAAGATCACTGTTTCATAAACACTCAAAAAGTACAAGCACACAAAAAGATGATTATGATCATTAGAATAAATGTAATGTTCAACATATTTGTCAGGAATTGAGGGATTAAAGGAAGTAAAATATATCCATGGTGAAAAATATTAACTCAAAAGTGAACATTATTTTTTCTTTATACATGCTTTCTACTTTTAATTTTCTTTACTGCAGCCTCGGATTTTCCTCATCTACATCCTTAATGAAAAAATAAGCATTTTTCTAATATTCAGACTTATTATTATCCTCAGCCATAGTTCACACTGCGCTTGTTGTGCTCTATTTTACATGTTTTCTCCTATGGTATTCAATGGTGAGATCCTATTAATCCTGATTGTATTAAAGTAAGATTATCCACTGTATAACCTTTCAGTTTCTGCATCATCTGTGACATTGTATAGTAAACCACTAACTTTTTACAATAGGATTACTATTATTATTTTTTGTATAAGTGATGGCATGTTTGGTGCAGCCATTTTTCATCCTTGCATAGATAAACAGTCTCCCAGTAAAGTCTGAATATCTCCCTCCCGCTCTCTCTCGCTCTCTCTTGCTCCCAGATGTCTCCTTACAGCTGCCATGACTGACTGCAAACTCATTTATTACAGGTCACAAACGCCAAGTGCTTCATTTAAAAGGACGCCACCTCCCCTCTCTTCTAACACAAGTGAAAAATCGACCTGCAAGAATAGCATGCAGGGCACACCGCTCCATTTGCACTAAACGGAGGCCAGCAGCGCCAAAAAGATGGGAACAGGGTTTGAGCAGTGGGGGCTAAAAAGACAGACAGAAGGGACAATTTTGTGACATTTTTCATTCTGCTGGAGCTATCATAATAACTGTGTGCATAGCAACAATAGAGACAGTGAACAATTTGCTGTAACTCCTTTTAGATGCAAGGCCCTGAAGATAAATAAACCCACATTGTGGGTTCTTGTCATGAAAAGAATTGGTACTGACTGACTGAGTAGTTTAAAAAAAATGTTTGGTTTGTTTTAACATTAAGCAATTGCATTAAACTTTAACCCACATAACACACCCCAAGCCTGTTTCATATTTATTCAGGCGCACAAATCACCAAATCAAGATTTTGCGTGAAGTGTGTGTTCCGCCGGCCATATCCAATGTCACTCAAAAGCCGGTCTGTAATTACATTGTAAATGCAGATTAGCTATGAATATTTTATAAGGGGATTACTAAAAGAGGAAAGAGACAGAGAGGGAGACAGTCGAGAGAAATCAGCCCTTTAACACACACCCACATGCAGAACTGCATGAAAAGCTCGTTTGAAGGTGGAGCTAGTCTTTCATGCCCAAGTTGTCAGCCTATTATCATCCTTTCATATGTTCGCCACCATTATTAACTCTGTGCAGGAATAGAAAAATAACACAAAAAAAAGTGAGAATAAAACACATCACTCCAATATGTCAGGCTGTCGCTTCAGAGAGAGAAAAAAACATGGCAGACCAACTCTTATCATCGGACTCTCATTCTAAAACGTGGCGGTAATGAGTGTGTCTTAACAAAGATTAGCCATAATTTCCATTGTCATTTTAATGCTCCCACATTATGTGGAGGCTTACAAAGCCACAGATGAAGGCAGAGGGTGGGCGGAGGAAGAGGAACAGGCAGGCACTGGAGCAGTGAGAGAGTCTC
Organism: Maccullochella peelii; assembly: GCA_002120245.1. Classification (NCBI taxonomy): domain Eukaryota; kingdom Metazoa; phylum Chordata; class Actinopteri; order Centrarchiformes; family Percichthyidae; genus Maccullochella; species Maccullochella peelii. The sequence goes on along the minus strand of LKNJ01000399.1, from coordinate 125,575 downwards.
TGGAGCTCGGTTAGTCTGTCAGTCACCCTCTATCCCTCCAACCATGCAGCCGTACAAACAAACACTGACAGACACAGTCACCACACACACACAAACACACATACAGTGTATGCGCATGTTTCCCAGACCCTTTGTCACCACATTTGGAAACCCTCAAAATGTGGCTGTCAAAAGGGTCGGTGCCTGACAGCCTTCTGCAGCCCTCCAGGAGGATGCGGAGGACAGACGGGCTTATTGTGTGAAGAGTAGTAGCAGCAACAAAGGGGATCAAAAGTGTCACAAAGTGACAGACATACACGATGCGTTCAGACTCCCGACATCGACATTGTTTAGTGAACACAGGAGTGAGGCTTTCAAGGGGTCTGGATCTCGCACATTTGCCTCATACTTCAGAGTGATGGCCCAGGGTGAAGGCAGTATGAGTGCGTGGGTATGTGTGTAAGTGTGTGGGAGTGAGTCTTGGAGTGAGTGTGCCAATGTGTGAGGCACACTGGCACTGACAGACAACTTTATGTGAATCCTATACAAAAAAAAACATTCTACATTTTCAAACATTATGCAAACACCACAAGAAAACTTTGTCTGTTCAGAACACGTAAAAATGTTGCAGCAATTGTTTGTTTGACACGTTGCAAAAGACACAAATTTTCATATCATGAGAGAGTGACAGCCCTATTCTCTGTAACATCTCTGTGAATGTTGGTGTGTATTTTTGTTGCTGAATCTGTGAACCTTTTAAGAACACACACACACACACACACAAAGATAAAGATCAGTGGCAGCTTGGCCTCCCTGATGAAGATTGCAGAAAATGTTTGGCCGTTAAAGCATGATGCACAGAGAAGAGTTGTGTGACTTGTTTAATTTAACTAGCTAAGCTCTGTTGCAATTGTTTTCTGACTAAATTGGATGAAACTAAAATTAGGGTAAGGCTTTGGTCAGTGTTTCACTGCTGCTTGAGTTGAGAGACTCTGCTATTTTATTTGACCATTTATATAAATAACAGACTTTCCTTTTTGTACAAATAACTTATTTACCCTGATAGCAGACTTGAACCTTGCAGCAACGGTGATACTGAGAGAATAAGTCTGAGCGAGGATTTTTGACTGACAGTTGTCTGCACTGTGCATGACACAACATCATTTGGCCTCTTTTCATGGAATGTTGTTTGTGTTGATCCCAATTCACCATGCTCAAAAACGCTGAATAGTAGCAGAAGCCCTGAGAATTGTATTGTCTTTCATGCTGTAAGCTCTTCTTGGTGGCCCTAAACGCACATTTGCTAACCTAATTAAAAAGCAGCGGATTGATTTCCCCGCTGCTGAAACTTAGTCCCCAATCTGTCTAAACTAGCTGTGGTATGTCGTCAAAGATATCGAGCAGGACCTCGCTCGTGTTTGTGTATATGAGTGTTTGTTGCACTACCTTGTTAATGAAGGCCTCTGGCTGCTGTGTATTCAGTACTCAGGGCCTGTGTTGCACGGAGGCTATCAGTATTTCTATTTGCGTGTCTCTCTCTTGCTCCCTTCCCTTTCATTCTCTCTAACACACAAAAACTCAAAGCTCACTCAATTTGCAGAAAGCAAAAAGAGAAACCATAAAAACAGAGAAACGTAGAGGGAACAAAAAACAGCAGAAAGCATTCCATTTTCGACAAACCTTATCAAATCTGCAGTAATCCAGTTGCTTGTAAACCACACTACAAACATAGCATTTGCATTTTAAACACACACGTGATAAAACAGCCGGCAAAATTAAGCATGCAGACATGCACCGATCCAATGATGACATCCTTCACAAAAAAGGACATTTAATTGTGGAGCTGACAATGATGCATGGCAAAACACATGCACATGTATGGTGCATTTACAACTGCAGGTGATTAATGAGGGTGCGGTGCTTGTAAAGGTCACAGAGGGTATGATCCAATCATTTCTGCTGACTGCAGACAGTCTGACTGGTTATGAGCCCATCAACAAGTCAAAACTGGAAAACAATGTCTGCAGTTGTGTTTTCAGAAAGGCAAAATAATGATAATAATAATACTTCCCTCTTATCATTGTTAACAAAGAAATATGTGGTAATACATTTTGGAAGAATATGATACAAATATAATATGGTCCCTGTGGTGGTAATTAAAAAGAATATAACAGTAATATCACAGCAGATTAAAAACTAACAAAAAAAACACCATTAGGTACAATAAGGTCATTGACTCACTATTGAGCAGGCCACTGCACACACACTTTCAGTCCCTTTTGGAATATTCGAGTGATTTTTCATTAGGGATTCTTGGGCCACATTGTGGATGCTACACATATTATTGATGTCAGTGGTTCAAAAGCAGTTTGTTTGTTGAGAAGTGAGGATATTTATAGGAAACTTAATGGTTTCCACTACTTTCACACTGAAACCACAGTCTAGATTACACAAACAGAAGGTTTGCTATTCTTTATCTGGCTGCAGGGTGAAATCCCTTGAGAGGAAAACACAATAAAAATGGTTAGACTTTCATTTCTGCAGCAAATGTCTCTTGGCTGTCAGTAACATATGGCAAGGTATGGACAGTAGGACACCATTAGTATGACTTTTAGTTTTTATCATTGTCACTGAAAGGAAATAGCAACAAAAACCCACCAGAAAGGGGAAAACAATAATGTGATAATCTAAATCTAATCATTTATGACATTAACCAAATAATCACATCCTGTCTGTCATCAGGCATTGAGCAACTTTGAAAACACATCTTGACTATTAAATAGTAAAAGCAAGACAGGAGGATATTTGTGTGATACATTAGTTTAACAGATTTTTTCATACAGTGGATCAATGGCTTTAACTTGTATCTCTCACCCAGACAGGGACAGAGATTGAAGCACAGAGGTTCACATTCCTTTTTCCAACAAATGGAAGTGGATCGCCACCTCATCAAAGACTACCATTCTTCTAATAAAACGCCTGGTGTCAGTGGAGGGTCAAAGCTCCTTTATCAGGCAACAGCAGGCTAAGATATGACTGTAAGAGGGCTTTGTGACGAAGCGGAGCTGTGTGGGACGCTAAATGTGACACCATTCTTTTCCCTATGCTTCAGACTGGAAGGAAAAAAAAATACACAACAAAGAATAGTGTACAAGAAGTGTCAGTCTGTAGCATGGTGAGGGTGCAAAAGAAATGAAAATAGAACTAACAAATCCTCATGTCTTCTTTTTCTAGCTGCGTCTCTGTGCCTCTCTCGACCCCTTGTAAACATTTTGATATACTATGAACTCACACATCCGCAACACACTGGAACTGCACTGTCAATTTCCAGTCCAGTAAACAGTGGGTGCCACTATAAAATCAAGGACGAGGTAGAGGGTATATAGCCACCAAACTATTGTTCAAATACCATTTAATCTTTAGAAGCTAGTCCATCCGCCTTCTGAGTAGAATTCTTTAAAAAAAAAAAAATCTAACTAAACTCAGTTTAAATTGAATTAGGAAAGCAGAAACTGCTGAGAGCTGTAAAACAGGGTCATTTAAGGAAGATGTAGTTTATCTACATGCTAATTGAAAAGGCACCCACACACACGCAGTTGCAGTTGGAACAGATGACTTGACTGTACTCCTGCGCACAAAATAAATGAATATTCATAAACACAGATAGAGTTTTGGAATGTGGCCATATGGTTCAGGATCGGCAGCTGTATGAATTTTCCACCTCTGTCCTCCAGCTCCAGCATATAGCCGCAGTCAAATGAAGAGCAGAGTGCAGTGCAGGGACTCTGTGGGACTCTGTGGCACACTGGCATCTTGCAGACATGTGCCCTGATGTCATGTGATAACCTATTAACTCCAGTTTAGGTGATTTCTGTGTTGGACTTAAGGATTAAATGGTTCTCTATGTGGGCTGGGAAAGTTACAGAATTGCTAAGCTCTTCAGCAATAAACAAAAACTCACGGTGATCTGGAAAATGTTCTGCTGAAAAAAACCAGCATTTTGGTGACGAGACAAACAGGAATGGTACAGGATCCGACATAAATTGAGTCCACTTTATCAAGGAGTATTACGTTTGTAATGACTCATTAAGGGAATGAAAGCTTGTATTAAAGAACCGTATGAAAAAGCAATTGTGCGAGTGCGCGTGTGAGCGTGCATGGATATTTGTACGTGGTACATCATGCCTCACACAATCCTCTGATGCACACAAGAGCGAATCCAACACCCGCAGACAACTCATTCGCGCGCGCACGTGCGCACACGCAGACACACATTCCATCACTTATCTCTGTCTTCCCTTCTCACAGACAAAACTTAGGCTAATCCGCGTTTACGCCGATATTTGTGTAACCCGCTCTTCCTACGTGTGTCTGCAGCTCTCTGACTCTCTTCCCTTTAACTTCCAAATACATTTTACAAGATGTGGAGCTCTACCAGGGGTAGGCATCCGCAAAGGCAATTGCCACTGTCATCTTCGTGCCGGATTCTCCCGTTTTCGAGAAATACATCAAGCAGGTTATTGAAACACAGGAGCGTGAGGTGGAATCGTGGTTTTATTTCTATTTTTTTTTTCCTGATACAATACACTGTGTTTTATTTAATTTCCTGTTATGCAAGCTTGTTTGGACAAGCGCTGCAAAACATAATTCTCGAGAAAGACAAATAAGACAGTGTTATCGAAACTGACTAAAATTAAAATAACAAAATCTGAACGTGTGTGTGTGTGTGTGTGTGTGTG
>LKNJ01000399.1:0-120852 GCA_002120245.1 Maccullochella peelii | reverse complement strand
GTTCACCTCGAGGCATGGACCAATATTTCTTTTAACAGGTGAAGCAATACATGCCTGCTCTCTTTTTTTTGGAACAATAAGAGTTACATACTTGTAATCACGGTAATACAGGGCCAATGTTCTGTGCGTAAACTGACAGGAGGACACGTATCTCTCTCTAGTCTCTCTGTTCTAAAACGCATCCAACCTTTTAATTCAATCACCCTCTGTTCCCTTTAAGGCTCTACTGGACGCGGCTCTTCTTATCCATAGGTTACAGTGGTGGGCCTGTGCGTTAAACTGTGCGCATTCACTGGTTATGAGATCACATTTGACGGGATACATTACAAAAAAATTCTCATTCAGCGGTTTTTTCCCCCACTCAAAACAAGATGTGCTAATGGACCTGAGATTGTTTCAAAACAGTTTCACTTATGTATTTGTTTTTTTGTTAGATTTTTAAGCAGCAAGGCCAACAAGGCGCAATGATATAGGACTCTCCACTCATAAAAAAAACCAAAAAAAAAAAACCTCACATCCTTTGCAGAGATTCAACACTGGCTTTGACAATAAAAGTGAACAACTTTTTTAAGATTCAATATTATACTATTGGGTAAGTCACATCAAACAATCAGTCCACATAGGTGGTCAAAACAGTTTCACACACAGGGGGCCTTACACTGGGTGTAAAGACCATGGCTAAAGGCAGAGAAATGAACTGGATACAGGAATCGACTGTGTGAATTATAGACATGTCCTTTTATACTCTGCTATAGTCTCATTTCAATCGTACTGCCTGAAGGTGATTATGCATGATATCTCTCTTTCTCACACACACGCACGCGCGCGCGCGCGAGCTCACTCGGTGAGCTCACCTACACTTCCCTGTGCGCAAAGAGCGCCACTGCGCCGCACAAACGGTACTGCCAGTGTGAAAGTCCTGAGCGCTGCAACGCTGATTGTCAAACTGTGGTCCACGGGATCCCGAGGGGGTTCACTATAAAATGAGAAATAATGTAATTTCACGGTTATCCGCTTTGATTTTATCCCGATTACAGAATGCATATGGATGACTGTTCACCACTGTTTGCACAGGTGAGAGTTCCACGGATCAGTACTAAAACACAACAACGATAGACTGTTTCCAAACGAGTCCCAGCAGGACTTAAAGTGGTTTGATAAATTGGTGCCCTTGAAATGAAAACGGTTGCGCAGCGTAGAACTGTTGAATACAACCCGCTGCTCCACAAACCGATATTTCAAACGCATGAAAAAACGTTGCAGGGCGTACAGCTTATTATTCTTACCATCACTGTTATTTTGGGATAGACTAGTCAGGAGGGGAAGAAAGAACGGAGTCAAGAAGGAACTTTTGAAACAGAGTCGTGCATTAGACAGCCTGTCTATCCACAGGAGGGAAGACAAGAGCACAGTAGCCTGTTGTAAAACGAGGCTGTCACTCCTCTGTGTTTGTCCACGCTGTGTCTAAAGGACACGTGTGATGGACATTAAATGCTCTCATTTCCCTCCAACTTCAACAGTGCCGCTCTGTGTGCGAAGAAGACAGAGCAAGTCCCTCGCTTGGATTCATTCAGCTTATCACAACAGCTATGTCCTGCAACAAACTGCCATCTGCTCAGACAAACAAACACATGTGTTTCAGTGTCACAGCCCCCTCTGTAAGTCAGCCCCTCGTCAGGTGAATGTGGTTTAGACGTTCCTTCAACATTAAGATGGTGACTGATAGTGGAAGTGACAGCAGTCGAGCCCTAATACAATTGTTACATGCGTAAAAAAAACAACAGATGCAAAAGTATGCTCGATGGATAGTTGTGCCACTGCGCTCAGTGCGCACCGACCAGCTCCACTGACAGCCCACACAAAACTGCGCACCGGAGAGCAGACGGACGGCGTTCACTCACCTGACTGTGAAGAGCTCGACCCGAACAAGAGGCAAGTCAGGAGAAAGCCGAAGCAACACAGGGCAGTCGTTGGTTTCATTGTTGGGCTTGGAAATTATCTCCTTTAAATTCACATGTCCAGCAGCGTATCCTCCCTTGAAACAGCCAGAAAGGATGAGTCGTTTGCGTTTGAAGCCTCTTCAGCCTGTGAGTTTGGGGACTTTAGTCGCTTTTGACTAAGTTTACAGTTTGTCCGACAGTCCTCCGCCTCGCCTCTCAGTGCCTGCAGGCCTAATTTGTGACTGACATGAGAGCAGAAAGAGTCGAATATTAGTTTCCAACGCGCGCACTGCAAAGCTTGTCTAAACAGTATAAAGCAGTACTCATGCCATTACTCCCCGACTTGGATACAGTATGCAGCTGTAGCCTCGTATTCTTCAGACACACCTCCGAGCCCCTGAACTCCTCCTACAGACTCTGTGATTGGCACAGGTACCCGACGATCACCCTAAACCCCGCCAGCCACAACTCCATACGCGCTGCCATTGGTTGACACAAAATGCCCCAAACCCCATGAATTTGTGCGTCGGCTCCGTTGCACCTGTCACACTGAACACAGCAAAGATAAATGCTGCGAGAAGGATTTATAGGTGTAATGGGTAAAATAGAGCTGAGTATCACTTAAGGTGGCTTTCCCATGCGCATTTGAAGATCTTATCCTTTATAGTCTCATATTGTGTGTTATTGATTTAATACTGAACTGAACTGTCAGCACTGTACTTTGAGAGAGTAGTGAGAGTGATGCCTAGAACTACAATATTCTTCATTATATTATTATCAGCTTTATAGTGAATTAAATTGTCATTTTGCTGTTGGTCCCGTTACTCCTCCAATCTAAAGTTGCTTTGTTTTATAAGACAACATGATCAGGCAACAAAGAGGAGGCATTTTGACAGCAAAAGTATAACCCAAGAGACCTTTTTTGTGCTGCATCTTAAGTAAAGATTTTCCATCTTTCCTCAGTTATCAGAGTACATTACTGTTGAAGGCAATATCTCCCCATGGCCAGGGTAATCATTTCCCCAGGGGTGGCTCAGTGTAAATGACACAAATAAAAGTCAAACAGAACGTTTAGATAGTGCGCCACCTTGGAATTATAAGGTTTCATCTGCGTTCTGAGTGATTTTGAGATGTTGAGCTTCAAAGTTTTTGCATTCCCAATAGTGATCGGCATAGAACCTTTTTGTTTTCTAAATAAAAAGTCCAAAAATGCATACAACTTTAAAAACACCTCACATAATGTTAATAGGTTGTCACAGAATAAGAATATGTGAATAACTCAATTTTGACAAAAATGTCAGATAGAACCATATAATTCCAAGGTGACGAGTGATATTATTGTGCCCACTGAGCTATTTGTAATAGTTTGAAAGCAGTGACTTTGCAGTGGCAGACAAATAACTAAGATAATGGGAGCATAGGAAACAATGTGACAAAAGGTTATTACTTTCTGAACCAGCTGCTGCCTACTTTCGCACTGGAGGAGAAGGGTGAAAGCCTCCTGGAGTTACAATATGTCCACACATCTGGACAGAAATCATGCACTCTGACTGTCCCCCCACCCTAGGTTCTCTGCAAACACACACACACTCACACACACACACACACACACACCTGCTGACAGGCTCACTCTTAGCGTTCCTTGGTGCAACCAGAGTCTGAAAAGGCATAAAGTACTTTTAAATGTTTATGATAGGCTTGATTTATCAGTAAGACAAAAAAATAAAGTGCAATAAATACTTTTTCTTATTGTATGTATTTATCAGATTATTTCACTTTTACATTTAGAGTTAATCTGTATTTCCTTTCACAGTGGGTAAAAGGGTAAAATAATTGCATTTTACCTTCAAATTTGCAATTAAGCCACCTATGCAACACAGTAGACTCCTTAGAGTCTTTAGATTTAGATTTAATATGTAAGCACCATAGGTACTATCAACTGCAAGCAAGTTATATCATTATGGGGTCTTTTAAGGTGACAAACGTATGATATTTATGCTCTTCTGAAAGTGGTTGTAAACTTTATTATGAATGGAGGAGGCAGTTTACCTTCATTTTAATTTTTCCATTACATCAAAGTATTTGCCCGAGCAATAATCTACTCAAGTCCATAAACATCCTTCTTTTAGCTATAGGCAGGTGACTCCTCCCCAGAAATCATTCAAGGTTTTTGTTTGCTTCTAATAGGAAGGCATACCGCTCGCCCACACACACACCCACTGCCTGGCCTGGCGCTTTTTTTTTTTTTATCCTCAAACAGTTAGCTGAACTTTCCTGAGCCAAGTGTACCCAACACTTTAAGAAAATGGGATGCAGACAGTTTTCACTTTGGAGAAAGTCAGTGCTTTCAGCCTGGTTTGCAGAATGAATAGTGCACTGAACTGTGAGGGGCACTTCTTGAACCTCTGCTGCAGTGTTGACCCTTCACCAGTGGGGGGCAGTCCATTTCTCACCTCATAGGTCATAGTGACACAGTAGGGGGGTGGGCGATCCAAGCTGCCACCAACTAGTTTCCTGACTCTCTGTGTGACATTGGCTTCCTATCACACAGAAGCTTTATTAAATATTCCTCAGCAGCAATGAGCTTTTAATATCACTGACACCACAAATTTATTAAGAAATATGGAAAAATGAGATCTGGCAGCACGCTATGAGGAGAAGCTTCACTCTAAATATGCCCCAAATGGCTGCCGTTTATCATTTTTAATACCAAAAATGCAATTTAGCAACGTTGTGTATTTTCATTATACATTATGCTCTAAGAGGCACCTTCTGACAGTATCACCCTAATGCTGTCAATTAGGTAATTTATTCCAGGGGATTATGAGAGGGAATGAGACGAGGTTTCATGTGTTCTTCTAGGCGTTCCCCGGTGCCTGCTGTACAGCTAATCTAATACATAACCCCCTGATTTGTTTAATGGATGAGACTTTGCTGCTGCAACAGGCACGCCAATAAAAGCCAGGGCCCTCCAGAGGCTATTGTGCCTCATAATGATGCCAGACACACAATGTGAGAGTTATGAAGCAATTTTTTATCATGCGGCACATTGTTTTGCTCTGTTGGTGCTTTGCAAGTAAAGGCAATCTCTCCCTGCAGCATGTACTTTTCCCCCACACTTAGATAAACCTTCAGTATGATAAACTGTCCCAGCCACATGTTGCAGAGATGAAGGAAGTTTAGGATTGAAATACGTGTCCTGCACTGATGATCTGCTAGTTAGTCATAGCCAACTTACACTTTTTGTTAACCATTTCTTAATTTTTTTTAGACTTTTATGTCGAATGAGATTATTCCATGGGAAATAATGGAACCATGTTTTAGTCGCAGTAGCAGCAGAAGAAAATATTGCGGGAAAGCTGAATAAACAGTTAAACATAAAAGATGCTGTTCCTTGACTCTGGAGAAAATGAAAAGTATGCTCTCATATGTAGTTAAAAGCTGTCACTGACCTTTGTCTGCTTCTGCATGCGTTACAGTGTCCTTCAAATGGTATGTTAATAGTGGGATTTCCAATAGTTACAATGAAGTCTCATTCCTTCTTTCCAAAACAATAAGGGAGAAAGAAGATGAATACCTTTTTCAAACAAAAAAAAAAAAATCCATTTCTTAGATGCCAGGGCTGCAAAAACTTAGAGGCATTTGTTATTGTCAAAACAAAATGGTTTGTTGAATAGATAATGCTGATGTAGTCTGAGGAAGGCAACCAAAGTGCTAAGAGACTATCACAACACCTCAGAGTAGTTCAGTCGTTTTACACAGTGAGGGAATGCTAAATCAATATCAGTGTGCCTGCATGCACTAAATACAAATATATTTGACGAATCATTTGATTTTGTTTTCATGAAGTCTCATTTGTAATTTTGAGGGGTTTTTTATTTTTCAATTTTAATTTCATTGATGCACTGATTTTACTTCACTGGTTAATCTTATATGCTTGTCATATAAGCTTGTCTTTAATGAGCAACATAATTATTAAAAATATAAATGTTGTGGTTACGGGTGCATTAAACCAGATGAATTTACTGGCTTCTGAATAACTTGACAAATACTCTACAACTTTGGAATCCAAGCCATAAAAAGTGACACTGTTGCCTACTATTTGCATCAGCTGTGTATGCATAACTATCATGATATATGCAAGATCGGTAATCATCATGCAAACCAGGAAATGTTGCGTAGCGGAGCCTAAATGAGAATAGTTGTAGAACAAATTTAGCTTTGCGATTCACATCAGAAGATGAGTTTATCGTAGAAGAAGTCAAAATGCAGATCATTGGAGATGGTAGCACGGAGATGAGTAGTGTTTTTTATACACAGTAGACCTCAAAAATAATTGTAGCTGCTGATGATAGATAACTTTTTTATCAGCAGCCACAATAATGTGATGAATTGCCCTCAGGATTATATGGCATTAGACTTGTTGCATAGGTTCGGGCATGAAATCCCCATGCAGTAACATTCCATCGTACATGTCAATATCAGTTCTTGATGTTTTTTAAGATAACATTTGAGAGATTTTATAAGAAAATATTGCGTTTTGCGGCAGTTTGCAAGAGTTCAAGCATTACAAAATCGATTTAATATACTGTATAAATATGTGAAAAAGAAATCTAAATTGTCACTCATTCAAATTAAAGCAGGATTGACTCAAACTTAAGAGCAATAGCTTCTATCAGTGCAAATCCCAGTTTTAAGACAGCTGAACTAGTTTTGTGAAAATGACAGAATTTATCACTTCAGCTAAAAACGACAACCCGAATGCCTCCATGGATGATAAATTTGTGTATGTTTGAGTGTTTAGATCAGTGCAGGGGTCCAGCTGGGTATGAATCATAAAAAGTGCCTGTTTCCCAGTGAAATCTATTCCCATAGTCACTCTCCTGAGAAAGAGGACGCAACAGGAATTATTTGGCTTTGTGGGAGACTTGTTTTCTGTGGACGCATTTAAAGTGACAAGTCCACGGCAATAGAGGTATTTCTCTGAGCATTCGTGTTGTACACTTATAGCCGTTTCCCTTCACATTTTTCCTCTCATCAAACTCATATGGTGACTAAAGAGTCCACTGAAACTCTGACTAGCTCTGCATGAGCCTGACTCAGTGAGCAATAAGCAGCATTAGCACATTACACACACATGATTACGTGGCCATTTCCTCAGTGAATGAGTCTCATCAGAAGTCACTGAAGAAGCCACTGAGTGTGTAATTGTCTCCCATTAGAGGAAACGTCGACTGCCATCGAGTCGCATCTCACAGCAGAGTTTGCTGACGAATGCTCACTGTCCACTGAGTGGAGCGGGCTAATTCTGCTGTGGGTTGTGATGGAATTGCCCAAAACCCCAAAACCACCAGTTCAGTTTTAGTGTGGGGGGGATGCATCGTGTTTCTTTTTCTTTAGTGAGAAAGTGAACTGCAGGGCAAGAGTTCATAATGTTTGTTGATTCACTGAAGTGACACCAGGCTTTAAACATCATTATCAGTCATATCAGTGCCTGCAGCACTAATGTCTCTGTGGATGCAGCAGTACTCTTTACGCAACAGTGTGTGACTGTATGGACCATGTTCTGTTTTTAATTTTTTTTATGTGGTTTCAAGTTGGAGATGATCACAAGAATAGAAGTAAAGTGTGCTTTTGTGTGTAAGGTGTTATGTTCACATATGTATTTTTGTTTTGACAATTCTGTCCCTTTGTAAGCTAGTAGACGTTCTGCAGTGTTACAACTTCACACACACACACACACACACACACACACACACACACACACACACAAACACTAACACTCTCTCTCTCTCTCTCTGAAGCCTGCACTGCAGTGATGAATAATTGTTAGCATGTGCCGTTGTGACGGTGTCGTAAATTGGATAGCTTACATTGCAAATTACAGGCTGGTCAAAAGTTCAAATGAGGCCAACCATGTCAAGTGAGACCCGAGGATGAGCCAGAGAGGACTTTTTATTAATGGCTGCCTGAAATGGGCTTTGCTACTGCACTATTAGGTTGATGGGGTTGAGAGGAATAATCAGCAGAGACCGAGGGGGGTTTCCTTTACACTGCTGCCATCTACAGGATGGAAGTGTCGTCGTCATCATCACTGCTGCTGCAGGTGGGACGGGTGTCTCTATCGCTGTTATGGGCTCCAGAGACAGACAGACTGACAGACTGATATATATATATATATATATATATATATATATAATAAAAAAGAAAACAGTAGAATACAATTGACCAAACCACCAGAATTTCTGCTAAAGCACCCCAATTATAACCACTAAAGCACAAACTGGTCAACATAATATCTCAAATTAAAATTATAAAGAAAAAAACCCAATTATAAATATAATCTTGTTTCTATTCAAAAACTAGAAAGATGGCATGCCGCTATAGTTAGGCCCATATTTAATTGTGACAAGTCACCACTGGATGGCAGTAAGAGAAAGGGTCTGAAGTGGAATACGAGTGGCCATCCAATGGCACAGTAACTGCATAAAGAAGAAGAAAGTTGTTATAATGTCTTGCATGTGTGTTTGTGTCTTAAAGTGTGTTTCTTATCATATAGGTGGGTGGACAGGGAAAGAAAAAGAGAAAAGTGGAGAGTAAGTGAGATAATGCTTTGATTAGAAATCCTGATCTCTCACAAAGCGTTACAACAGTCAACTCATCCTATTGAAAAGAGAGATCTGGGTTAAAAACAATGATCATTCACAATGACAGTATATGTCAAGTCAAAGTTTCCTTCTGACTTTAGTAAACACAATGTGCTCTCAGGCCTCAAATATCTTAAAAGTGAGTTTTTTAGCAAACAAATGCAAGAGTTTCTAAGTGACTTTTCAAAACATTTGGCAGTTTTGTGTTGTTTAAAATCTACACCACACATAATAAAAACTCACAGCTTGAACTAATAGGACTTCCTTTTCCTGTTTCCATAGAAAGTAAAGCTGTTAGACGATAGTGCATACAGCTTGAACTCACTGAACAGTGGATGAATACATGGCTGCTCATGTGAAATAGTTCCATAAATAAACAGGCTTTACAGTATCCATAAAGTATCTTATGTTCTTGTATAATCATCCAGCATGACATGTAACAGCCCAAGCTCTCATCCAAAGAGCTAAGAGCAGCAAAGCTGAAACTGATCACCTGTATGTGAACTCGATTCACATTTAGGCTATTTCATCGTGTTTTGGATGGTGACTTTCCCAACGGAACATGTGTCAAAGCCTCAACATGCATCTGAGAACAGCTCAGCGCCAGATGCAAGTCACAACTTTGTGCTGAGTTTGACTTTACATAAACAGGCCATAATATTCTGTAACTGAAAACAAGAAAGTGAGAAATAAGAAGTGGGCCGATTTTTAAACCAGTTTGACCAGCAAGATAGCAATAAATGTCAGTCATAAATTGGTTTTAGATGCATTTCCCAGAATATTTTCATAACCACACCGATTTGGATGTAAGGACTGAAAAAATGCTTCACATATTCTATGAATATTCATATTACTGTAGCCATAAAGTCATTCTTTTTTATGAAGCCAGTGTAGAGCTAAAACATGATTCATGTCGATGACTTGACATGATACCTAATTACAATAATTAAAAAGACATCTTAACTTCAGATTGGAGAACAGTATACATACATATAACATAAATTACCTGTCTGTTGCAGTTCAGTTTCTCTTGGCCCTTGTAGTCGTGTCACCTGTGAGAGAATTATCTTGGTCTCAGAAAATGGTGACAACTAGAGCGATGCATTATTGTTGAAGGTGCACCTCACTGAGGGGTGACAGCAAAATGGTGGATGTGATTGATACAATAACAATGAAAAAGATGTAGACAATTATTTCATTTACAGCCCCTCTATGTTCCCAATTTAACCTACCAAAGAATAAAGAATATTGCTATTAATAATGCTACAGTAAGACAATGAGGAAATCAGAGAGTTTTGGTAAGCAGAAAGATTCCTCTGTGCAGAGCTAGTTTCAAAACAATTATCTTTTAAAGTGGGTCTCCTGGGGGAGTTATAATCACTCAAACATGATGGGGAAAACTGTCCAAGACTTTCAGAATAAGATAGAAAAGGTTTTTGTTAATACAGTGCACTATTTGTTCTGGAAGAGGCCCATTCAGGTAGGCCTCAGCACTGGTTAGAAATGTGTCAGTCTTTCCATCTGAGTCTTCCCCACTGTTCTCTTGACCCATGAGCCTGCAACCACAAGAAATGTGCTGACATTTGAAAAACAATAGGTGAGAAGTATGCCAAAAGTACTTACACCCAACAGTTTTTCTTTTATAATTTTTTTCCCCCTGAGTTGCAAGATGAGCTGAATGTGTATTTATAACAATTAATCAACAGCAAGGACTAGACTAATTACTGTTGAGTTATTTGATTAATGCTGTTATTTTGCAAACTCCTACAACTCTCCTTTAACTGCAAATGTAGCCAATTTTACCATGACATTGTATTATTGTATACTTTTGAGAAATTAACAGCTTTATAAACAGAAAAAGAATGCCACATCGTTTTAATCTTTTAGCATATTTTTTATAATTCTGTCTTTCATTTACATCATAATTGCAGGATTACCAGCAGTGATAACACTTACTTTGAGTAACAGCATTGTTCCAGCCTCTTCTGAGAAGTACAGTAATGCCAAACCTCTCAGACTCACTTACAACTTTAGCGTCATTGTACAGAAACAACTGTGAGTGTAACCCACTGTGTTTATAGCTCACAGACAGAGAAACACACGTTGACTAAGTACAACACAAAGGTGCCATAATTCAAAAACAGATTTCAGTTTGAGTGTTATACTATATGTGTATATACTATAAAGACAACTGAAGAGTTATGGTGGAACAGTGAGTGTAGTTTGATGTTGACTGATGATAAAGTGCAGAAAAATACAGATACAGGGAGGGGCCAACGCACTGTGTCTCCCCAGCCCACATTCAACAGCAGTGAATGTGATGCAAATGGAATAACATAAAGGGCTGACATTTACTTTTGCACTTTGGTTTACAGTATGTGTGGTTGCCCTTTAAATCACTTGTGATCATTTTGAACATGACTCCTTCTGTCGACCCCTTTTAGGTCCCACCCCCGAAAAAACAACAACTGATAACATACCCTGCAGAGGAATAGCAGCTTTGTCACAGTCACACTGAAAATGATGAAGAAATATTTATGGCCCAAGTAAATCTATTTTTGGAAATGACAGCGATCACATATGCGTCTCAGTATATGTCTGACATTCAGATTAGGCTGATTATAGTTCTGAATTGATGAAACTTCCTTTTCTTTATTTGTCTGTGTGAAAAAAAACAAAAGATTTTGTGTTCACATTTATTTCCTGTTTTCACTTCAGCTCATTGCAGCTGTGTATCCATTTATGTCAAACCACCAGTGCCTATATCCTTACATCCCAGTGCCAGGTCCCTACAATAAACCTGTAGCTGTCTGCTGCATGACAGCCCTCAAACTGTATCTTGCTTCCCAGTATATTTTCACAGTTCAAGCTGATCAGCAGGTGTGCGCTGCTCTACAGCACCCCACTTTCTCTCTTTCTGTCACGTTCTCTGTCTTCCTGTGTAAGATGCATTCATCCCTCTCTCTCACTCTGTCTCGCTCTCTCTCTTTCTCAGTCTCTCTATTGTTGTTTATCTCTGTCTCTTTCCCACTCAGTCTGACTTACCAAGAAGCATCTAATGTGTGTACTGGTGTCCTTTCTTAGTTACTTTCCCAACATACCCTTGCTGCCTTTGCCTCTCTCTTTAACCGTTTTGCTCTTATTCTGATGTTCCCACTGTCTTCTGTAGGGTCAGATGCAGCTGCACATTATTGCTTTTGTTTTAAAATGCCTCTCTCCACTTGTCTATCTCTTTGTGCATGTTGTTAACACCCCCCCACACACACACACACACACACACACACACACACACACACCCCCACACACACACACACCCCACACACACCACACACACACACACACACACACACACACACACACACACACACACTAGTCATGGCTGCATAACGCGGGTAAGCAAAGGAAGGAAAGTGGAAGTTCCCCCACAGACCTTCCTCCCCACATGAATATTGCGACCACAGGGCACAGGGTGTCAAAAGCTTGGCCTCAAAATCTAAACTTCATTTCCACTAACTGCAAACATAGATATAATTTACCAAGCAACCTTGTGGGAGGAGTTCATCTTTTTCTTTGCATAAACTGAGTTTTGAGTTTATTAATTCCATTGCTAACATTATAACAGCGCTACTACAGAACTTATTACACAAGTCAAGTGAGTTAAAATAGCAGTAAGTGCCAGAGGGGCACAGTTAACCACCCATGCCAGCGCAAAGCCCTAACACCCAGTATTCCCCACAGATTCTCCAGCTCGGTAGCACCACCCCTTCCACTAGCTCACCTCCAATGTTTCAACACCGGCATTACACCAATCAGTAACTGAATTGCATTAATCTTTTCCCAGGTTCTCACATTACATCAAACATAAGCAGCACAAACACTTAACAAAGCTACTGTACGTGATACTTCTATAGTGCTCCGAATAACTTCTAAAACATGGGTGTGTAACAGAAACGAATTGGGTGTGTGCGTGTGTGGGTTGTTGTTGTGTGTGTATGTGTGTGCATGCATGTCTTTGCTGGTGTGTGTGAAGTTTTAAGGGCCAGTCCAAACATCTACCACCTGGCAGGAAAAACAGGAATAGGACTTGTCACCGGGCGATTGCACAACCTTGCTGTGGATTCACACTCAGCTGAAAAAGATCTGGAACTGCTCCCTGCACTGTAACTCGAAACCCAGAGGACAGGCTACGCCACTTGTAGCTTAGACAAAAGCGACATTGATTCTAAGGACCTCAAAAATTACAGTGACAGTCTATCATTCTTGTCATCTTTGCCTATGTGCACACCAATTGGCTTGTAAGTAAGGACATGAATGCTTTCCCCACTTATATAGAAATTACATTGATTCGACCCAGCCAAAGATTATACAGTAATTCTACATAGTGATATTTGTTCCAGTATATTTTTTATCAGCCTGGTTTACTCATTAGTCATGGTGTGTACTGGCTAAATGTTGTCAGACTCTAGTGCCACTATGAGGTGTGTTTTGGTGTTAATCTGAGTGTGTAAAGTGTGTCTGTGTGCACGTAGGTGTGGATGGCAGTAGTGTCCAATGCTTTTGACACCTCCAGACAGCTCTTATTGTCTAACAGGATCTGCAGAAGAAGCAGCACGGGCAATGGAACCTGAAAGAGGAAGTCTCGCAACCAGGGCCACAAGGCTGCCTCAGCCCTCTGTCCTGAGAAGAAAAAAAAAATAGGGGCAGTATTCTTCGGCCAAAAAGATTCTGTCTGCATAGTACTCAACACTCAGCTGTCATTCTAATAAAAACTCTGTTACACAAACACACAGTGATTCTCATATATATATATGGCACAAGTACAAAGCATGCAGAAAATGTCAAGAGGTTCTGTACTGTTTGACACAATGTTAGACATGTGAGTGACTTTATGTGCTATAATAATTTGTGCATACAGCATTCAAAAATATGTACACTGCTGTTCTTTTTTTGGTGTTTTCAAATTGCAATGCGAGGAACAGATTCAACACATTCATACACATAATTTATTTTGATGAATAAATCACACCTCGTCTTCAAACTACTTACTACTTTGAACCTTTCACACTGACCATGTCCATGCTGGTATGGCCACAGCCTATGCTGTTGCATGGTTCCAGCAGGTTTACGCGCCATCATCTTCACTGAGAGTTAAAAAAACATGACACTGACTCAATTGTTCTTTTTCCAGATCTCAGACTCCAGAACCAAAGCACTTTGAAATAATAAGGAAATTATCATTGTATGAAATAATAGGTCAGTCTTTTCTTTACATTTAACACTTAAATGGTGAATTACTTAGAACTTGGCTGACAGCCAAATGCTAACTTATTTCAATGAGCTTTGGTATATTCTGAGGTGTTAATTGCAAAGTGCTTTATTATTTCATACAACAATAATTTCTTTGACAATCTTTAGCACAGACTGTAGACAGTCTTAAATACCCACCATGTTAAAGAATGGACACCATTCTTTAACATGGTGGGTATTTAAGACTGTCTTCAGAACATCCCATCCTCACTACAAGCAGCAGTTGACATTAGGGATTGTTTAATAAAGAGGTGATTCTTCAGCAAGAGGAAAATACATTACTCTAATGGTTCATTCTTTCTGCCAGAAGTGCACCACAAAGTGCGGGCAGGTGTGTCACTCCTGTGTTGAAAGTATGAGTCAAACAGAGATAAAATCGAGATGGGAACAAATAATCAACTGACAGGCAGGTAAATAGCGGAATCAGAAGATGAAAAGATACAGTTTGGGGTCTGTTCAGACTTTACACTTCTCAGTTTTGCTACCGCCTTCAGGCAGCTTTGATTTTGTGTGTGTTTGCTGAGTGAATATGTGTGTGTGTGTGTGTGTGTGTGTGTGTGTGTGTGTGCAATACACAGATTAAAGAAGTAAGGGGGTGAAGAAGACTGCTCTGACATTTAGAGGCTTCAACAGGCTCTAGCGCCCACCTGTTCAAAGGCTGGGGAGGAACAAACACCAGTCATTACATTGCAAACTAAGGCAAGACATCAAGGCTGTACAGTACGGTGTAGCAGGTCTGCCTGCACACTAAATTTCTATGATTCTTTATGTAGAAATATTATATGTACAGAACAATGTGTTTTTAAACACCATCTTTCTCAGATTCACTTGACACTGTACTAGAATTAAGCTGACAGATGCTGATATCTTCATTTATTTATTCTCATTTTCATACATGATAGTATTCAATGTTTGCTAACAGTTCTCTTTAAAGTTTAGAAGTAATCAGCCCATCTTTTGAGCTCGGTGACACATTATGCCAAAACAAAATATATATGTATATATACTAAATAATTATAATAATAAATAAATGTGTTCATAAAGTGACATTGTATTGCTGGCTTTAGACTGTTTTATGGCTCTGCTGACAGTCCTTCATGTCAGTGGTGCATCACATGACTGATTGCTACCTGACCTTAAATAAAGTTGCATTGTCGGTGTAGACCCGGTGCTGCACAATCAAGGCTTCATTTTCTCCTTCTAATTATCTTTTTCTTTCCATGATTCATGTCCAGGAAATTGGCCTATTAAGGTTTTTAAATGAAAAATTCAACCTAACAGAGACTACTGTATGTTAATTTTATGAGTTTGTACGGAGCAGGTGGTGAATTTGAGTCTGTCATTAAGCTGAACAGCAGACAGACTGTGGTGAGAAAAGTATTGCTCCATGGGCAGCAAATTATACTATAAAGTTAAGTATAACTCCAAGACACTATGACCTGGGCTGGGCTAATGAGAACACATTTTCTGATGAAAAGCCAAAATTCAAATAAAACACATTGGGATGGAATATAAAATAGATATTCTGAAAGACTTGATCCTTGTCTGTGCTAGTGGATTTTGACTTTACTTTCTTTACTACAACTGAGATAACATCATTTAAAGTCTACTGGGGCTGGGTTTCCCCTTGGTGACTATGGTCAAAGTCATAGTTATAACAAGAAGTTATACCACACATAAGTGGTCAAGTCACTTCTCCAGACATGTTTAAACCTTTTTTCAGTTTCATGATCACAAGATTCAAGCAATTGTGTTTTTTTTTCTCACAATGAAATTGTTTAATTGCATGTAAGATACAGTCTGCATGCTTTGAAGAAAACTATATAACAACAGGTCTGACTTCCTGTTTCAAAATTCACAAAACAGCCAAGGTAGTAAAATCGTTTATTTAATAGAGAGAAACCCATGCCTTAAAAATATACATTGTATTCTTCACAGCAGTGTGTCTTCATGTAATGTCACTGATGTCGAAAACAGGGCTGAACAAACCTCCAACTTCCATCACCACATTCAGTGTTGGACTGATTTAAGTAATGAGAAATTACCAAAGAATTTCAATTACTGTGCATCTTTTTGATAAATAAATCACATATTCTAGGACATAAAAATACATAACCATTGCAAATACCTGAGAGCCCTCACATCAGAAAGTTGTTTTCAATAGCAGAGATGATCAATCGGCACACATTTCTGGATAATTTTAATATTCAGTGCACCTTTCATATATTATTTCTTAAAAAATACAATGCACCTGAACCCAGTCTTTTACATTTTTGTAAACATTTTTAAACTTAAAATACACAAAAAAGTTCACACAACTATTTCAGCAGAAAAATAGACATTTACCACACGCATTTTCAAAATTTACAAAAACATCCCCGCAATCTGAAACTATAGCAATAATTTTGATTTTCAAGTAAACTCCTCAATCACAAGGAGGGCTGACAGAAGACCTTCTTTTGTTTCATTTTTTGTCCATATGGCTGCTTCATTTAAAGAATTTGAGTACAAGTAAGGCCATACTCATTACAACATTACTATGAGAACATGAAAAAATATGTCTGTGCCCCAAAGTCTTACCAAATATAACCTGGTGAACGAATGAAAACTGAGAAAATAACATGTAATTTGTACATCCTGTCATATATTATTATACCCAGTTCAGTTTGATTTAGTTCTGGCCTGTTTATTTGTATTCCTTCTGATGGGGATTGAGAAAAGAAACATCAGGGTAGCATTCATTTACATTTGATCATAGGATTACTAAAAGGATATGTTGTTTTAGGAGGACCCCTGTCTTAACAAATAAGGCTTCAGATAATGACTATATACAGGAATAACATAATAGAGGAATGTATAGGGTCAGTATCACAGCTGCGAGGTGTAAACAATTTCCAGTGCCAATACTTTACAGACAGTAATTTTTTATGCTAGCTGGGCACCAGTTGCGCATAAGAGAAGCAATATGTAAACAGAGAAAAAGCTGCCTTTTGATCACAAGTACACTGAACATAAAGGAGTAAATCACTGAGTTTAACCTTAGAGAATAACTGTTTATGATGTTGACCAGTGTGAAACTAGTAATGCCAAAATTCTTGTGAGTACTGTTAAAATAAAAAAAGAACATTCATCAGACAGCATAGCAAAACCTACATTGAGTCTTACTTTCCAATGTCCACCTAAAAGATTGTTCTTTCAGAAGACTAACCTGTGTTCTGCCAATGATTCTGCACTCTACCTACACTTTAATATAACAACTAGAAAAAAAACAACGAAAAAAACCTCAATGCCTATAGTCAGGGCAAGAACATAAAGTGCAGGGCCAACTGTACAAAGCACAGTCTTATCTGTGTGCTTTCACAAGGGGAGACAATAACTATAGAGCTGCAAACAAGTCTTATTGATCGCAATCTGGTATCCTTCAACATACTCTAGATGATGGACAAGAGATTTAGAGGTGAGAAGTGGCTTATCTTCTACTCCCCATTAACATTTTGCATACATGAGCTTATAATGTTATAGCAGGTTTACAGAAGTGACTTGTAATGCTACAGTTTTGGGAAGTGCCTTCAGAGCAGTACTATGTGGTAACCACACTCCTTCTCACACTTTTCCTCTAGCTCATGCTGTCTCATTCTCGATCTCCTCTGTATGAGCTCATGCATGACTGTGGCCACATTATGGCAATGCAAAGAGCAAGATTCAGGGAGAGAGAAGTTGTTAAAGACATTAGTGTGTGTGGCTGTGTGCTTGAGCTTGAGATGGTGTTGGTGAGGAGCAGAGAATGAGTAGACTGATTCAAACAATATCTGGTTGATAATACTACACTAGGAAAGCAAGTCAATTTTAGGTGTTCAGCCGCTATTAAAGCTGCGCTATGCAAAATGTTAAGGTGCCAAGGACAAAGCACCTCAAAAACCACCTTTTTGTGCAGAGTCTGTGATGTTTCCCTGTATTTGTCATGACATACAAATAAGATGAAAGATGGAATAGAAACTAGACATACAGCACCAATAATGCAGACACTACCTGATCCCATACCCCAAAGCACTGAAAAAAGCACAACACTTATACTATATACACACAGCCATCGAACCTAAATCACAAAGTGGATTAGATCAAAAAGAGGAGGTACATCAGAGAAGAGTAGCTTCCTTTATCCCTTTGGTATCCATTGCCATAAAACATTGTACTCCAACCAGGTAACTGAATGACTTCTAGATTTTTAAGTCATCAAAAACAAAATTGTTACTCTGCAACCCTCTGCCATTTCATGGTGTCAATGTGTAAGACTGCCAGTTTCAAACAAACAATGATACACAATGTTTAGGAATCTAACTGGGTGCTCAAACATGAGTCATCAGGGTCTAATAATTTCAAAGAGCAACCAGGGGATCAAACAAATGGCCAGTTATTTGGGTGGAGAATGCATTAGCTTGACAGCTTAGAAAAGAAAACAAAAGATGGCCATGGCTGAACTTTTTAAGGTCACAGGGCTTAAAATTATCGTTCCTTATTTTCCTTTGGTTGTGATTTTGCTTCATGATGCAATAGTTCTACCTTGTGAGAGCAAACTGAATTGAGGCTGATTACTATGGAGAGAAATAAGTCCCAATACAAACAACAAATGCAGTTTCATGAGATACAAATGAAAAGATTTAAAATTGTACATGAGAATTTTAAGTGTATATTATACTTTTGTTAGATTAATGAACTTCAAATTCATTAGATTTAAAACTCGAAGTTAATTGACCAAATAATATTTGCATTGGAAAGGCTCGACGAATGTCAAAATATTTGTGATTTTTTTATCCCCATTTATTTACAAATTGTCAAATTTGCATGTGGATTTGATTACACTTGTGGTGGAAAACACAGCTACATGTGAAATATCCATGGTAAAAAGCCTTATTTAAAAATGTTGTAAAACACAGAATATGAGTCAGTATCTTTTAAATGTTAAAAAGCAAAAGGCTATAATTTTTCAAAATAGTTTGAGCTGAATTTTTTTGACAGGACTTGTTTTAAAATTAAAAAAAATATGCAAGCCAGCAACAGGAAGTTGGTGGTCTTCTTTTTCTGTGCTAGTAGGCCTAGTGGTATGCCAGTGCTTTACCAGCAACTGAAAATTAGAAAAACATAGGTTGTGTAAGTAAAAACTAAGCAATTATCTCATCTAAAACATGCATGATTTGTAATAGGAAATATAACCTTGGTTATCTAGCACCGCTAGCATTTGGCTGCTAGCATAGCTGTCCCATTACTCACATCAGTTGAATCCTACAGTGGTTGTTAAGAGGTAGCTTTCTGCTATCAGCTAGCTATGTAGCCCTTTTAAGAGAGTTAGCCTTAGCTTTATGGCATAACTTCGGTTTAAACTTCGCTAACTTCACAAATTAGGTATTAATACGAACAGTAGTAATTTTTAATTCAATGTATATACGTAACAGTTACTTGCGTTTGTTTGTGGATAGAGAAATGTGTTTATGATTACCATAATTTATGTAGAAATTGTGATATATATCTGTAAATCTGCCCCGTGATTGACTGGCGACCAGTCCAGGGTGTACCCCGCCTCTCGCCCAATGTCACCTGGGATAGGCTCCAGCCCCCCCGCGACCCTCTGAGGATAAGCAGTATAGATAATGGATGGATGGATGGATCTGTAAATCTAGTTTTTATTGGTGTTTATTGACATATTCATTTGCCAGTTGTATTAACACTTCTCTTCATAGATTACATTCAAAGTCTCCAAGTTTTCTTAACAGGGCTACAGGAATAAAAATCTCAAAAATTGTATTTGTTGTTGTATCCATTACTGGGGGTCAATGGTAAAGTCTGTTATAATTTCTAATAGTTTATTTTATAATCTTGGTAGTAATCTATGTATATCTATGCTAATTAATTAAAATTATGCAGTTATACAAGACAATACCACAGCAGAACAACATACTGTAGATGATGGCACGGCTGTTAACATTTCTACAGTTGCAGATAGATACAATCAGGGAAGTCCAAATGGACAAGTTGCTTGCAGCTAGAACACATGGCCTGAGATGACCATACTGTTCAGAGGAAAAACAATTATCCCATGGCTGTAATTTTTTTTAATTGAATTAGAGACTACCTGATGTCTTTACCTCTGTCTTCAGTGTTAATCGTGACATTCTATCTGGTTGAACTTAAATTTTATCCAGTGCATTGAGCCCACAAGGCAGGAACGTGCTCTAATATTTGTACGCATTCATTACTTCTTTAGAGCGAAAAACATTTTTTTGTAACAAAAGCATGATGAAGGGACAAGCACAAAAAGAGACATTTCCAAATACGAGAAAATGAAAAACTAGTCCAAGTCGTCTGACAGCTGCTCTGTTATACAATTCATTAACACTTTGAGAGAAAAAAAACAAAAAAACAAACAATAAAAACTTACCTTCCTTCCTCTACATTAATTTTAATTAAATATGTAGAAAGTGTGTCTTTGGCCCATACCTTCATATGATTGTTCAACTGTTTAGATTCACAATAAGTAGCTTAAAAAGAAGTCTATGCTATGATTGTGCTACACTTGTCTACAGTGCCATTCAACTGTAGAGTCTCAGAGGTCTGGGAATAAGGACGGATATCAGGCTATTGCTCCTTTCCCTTTTCTGTCTTTCCCTTAATTCCTACCCATCCTTTTACTGGAAGGTGTGTTCGCCACGGACTATGTGAGAGGAGAACTCATAGCGGTCTTTACTGCGGTGACCACAGATGTTGCACTCCAGTGGATCTCTGTATCCGTGGCAACCCATGTGGATGGTGTACATGACATGGTCCAGGAAGAGCACCCGACAGTGCTCGCACTGGAAGGCCCGCAACTCCTGGCCCTCTCGTCCAAACACCCGCACCCCTTCCTGGCTCATATGCCTCTCCGTGGCCACTCGCATTATCCCAGTCCCCATTCCTGCCCCACTTCTGGGTGATGCTTCAGTTAGCCGCTCACCTGAATAGACCACTGCTGGACTGGCTCGAGACCTGAAGCCCTGATGGGGGTTGTTCCCGTGGCAGCCCTGCCTCTCTTGAGGGCTGCTGCGAGCTGAATCAGCAGAGTCAACTCCACTGTTGTTGGGAGATTCCTCTTGCCCTTTCTGTGGCGGCTTGCCCTGCCTGGTTAAAACAGTGGGGCCATTTGTGGTGGGATGGCTGGGGAAGTCATGGGACTCAGGTGGCAGCGTGTCACAGTTTCCTGGACGCTCTGTTCGTTGGCCCAGTGGCAGGACATGGTGGAAGAGGGGGTTGACCATGGGCACCACCTCGGCCATAGAGAGAGGGGGACCTGGATGGTGGAGCATGGGCCGAAGGGTGTCCGATCCCAGGTATGTGATGGTATTGTTGATGGCCTGGTCTATCATGTGGCCCGGCATCAATTCAGCCTGCTTCTCATACTTAAGGCCCATCTCATAGCCTAGTTCAGGGTAGCTGTAGCGTAGCATCTTTTCACCTGCATGGAACAGAGTATCACTATGACTGTGTGGAATAAATTGATTTAACAAGATGATGCCAATTTCAAAAGACACAAAACATAATAAATATAGATGCAATAGCAGGAGTGGAGGGCAACCCTCTTGCTTTTAGCTACAAACAAGAAAGAAAAATAATACGCACAAATATGAGCATGGCTTAACTTCACAAAATTTCCTTTCTAGCCAGTCAAACTTATTTCTTGCTGATATTTCAGGGCTTGTTTTTCATATTTTGTACTTGATGTTCTGTGTGTACGAGTCTAATGGGGTGGAAAGCCCCATCCATCTACTACTGCACTGTTTAACCCCTCCAGAACAGGGATGCGGTGAGCTGTTTTCTCTCGATAAGAGCAATGGCAAAGTTACAGGTGTACCTAACCACAGAGTGAAAAACATTTCCTTGCCTCTCAGTCAACCGCTTGCTCTAGTTTGCTCAATCTCTCTCTCTAATAGTGTGGCAAATAAAACCAAATTCAGAAAAAAAAATCTGTGCTCATAAGTAGGGCAGGACTACTGTGTGACACTATACAATATTGTATGATGCAACACTGAAAATGTCAATAACAGAAATCCACGCAAATGCTGCATGAGTCGATCTCAAGTGGAGGTAAAAACAATAGCCACCATAATATGGTTTGCACAGTAACCCATCAGTGCAGAACACAACACAACAAATCAACAAACCACTACCTCAACTTCAGACTCATATAAAGCAAATGAAGGAGTTGAAATGTAATCAAATTAAATAATACTGTTCCTCAAGGACACTCCACATTAACTAAAGCAGAGAAAGCCATTAACTGCCTGGCTACGTTTGAAATACCCACCCACAAATTTCTGAGGCGTGGTGCTCTTCCTCTTGCCAACATTGTTATGCAGCCTTTCAATAACGGGCGGCCGATCAAATGTAGGCATGGTATTGGCCTCTGCCATGGGCCTCGGCTCTTTAGGAATCTCACCTTGAAAGGTTGAGAAGGGAAGGGGGGTTAGAAAAGGCAAGAATACATCTGGGTGTTGAATAGAGTTACTCCTACACTCTGAAAAATAGCATTGCGATCACTTTTCTTGGGATGTGAAAACGAAATCAGAATTTTGCTTTTAGGACAATTTTTTTATATCAAAAACATCTAACCATAACCTCAGTTTACCTTTACTTTATAAACCTCATAATCTCATAGGAAATGTTGTTTGTGTCTTTAAATAATGAATGATTTAACTATTTCAGCAGTTAAGTAATTATACATAAATTACATTATAAAGTTGTACAAATTTATGAATAGATAAATACAAATTTGGGAAAAAAAAATACATTGAGTGAATAATAAATAAATAGCCAGAAAACCTTCTGTACAGTATTTATGTCAAAATGTGTGCTACATATGAGCCTTTTTTAAAATTTCACTCCTCTTTATTCCTTCCATAATGGACCAACTCTATTAATTCCACTTAATTAATAATTCATAAAAAGTTATATATAGTTATATATATATATATATATAAAAGTTATATATATGTTAATACTGATTTTCTCCTGTGACATCTAACTCTTCAGCTGCATTTCATTGTACTGTATTACTGTTTCCATTACACAGTAGACCACCTTCATTTTCATGGTTTCAGTTTTAGTGAAACTATTTACCTGTGTAAGGGCCAGTGTTGGCAGTCGGATCCAGGCCGATACCGTGCAGGTAACTATGGCAGCGCTCTTTATGTTCCTCTAGAGAAGTGCGCTGTTTGTAGCTGCGCCCGCAGTAGTTGCACTTGTGTGGTTTGCCAACTAAAAGTGAAGACATTGGAGGGAGAACATATTAATTTCATTCACTGCTACACAGACAAAGAGAGTGGGTAGCGTCCAATGAGATAATGCAACCTGCTGCAATGTTCAGGCAGTGCATAGTAGTAAACACTGTGAACAGTCAGTAGTAGAGAAAAACCAGCCTCTGAGATCATGGATGTTCCACTACTAGTGTGAGGATTCCACACAACTGTTGCCAGACAGAAAAACAAGTTGTGGGCGACTGAGATAGTTGCACCATGAAGTCTGCATTTCAAAATGCTTTGGTCTCTGAAACATACAGCTAACTCCCACTGCTGTGGCGCATGAGTGAATAGCGGAGTTGATCATGCATCCCATGGTGGTGGTAGGAAAATGACTCCAATGTTAAACTGCTATGGAGGTGGGGTGTGATTCATCATGCCATTTCTATTTTATTCAATTCCTTCCTACTTAGACAAGTGGAAAGATGAAGACATATCCTTTACATCTATCTCGGTCAAGCTATCAGCCCATCTATCCTCCCATCCATCCAACTTGCTCTATCACTTAATCAATGGATCAATCCATCAATGGATTAGTGAAATAATAAATGCATTAAAAGGTGAACATGATAAATCATGTCTGTTATTATATGACAAATCCCCCCAAAATGTATGTATATGTATGTATGTATAATTCTCAAGTTACACAATATTTCACTATACTCTGAGCAAATTTCACTCAAGTGTGACCGCTATTGTTGAAAGACATTATTATCTACATAAGCTTCCATATTGAGATAAAAGTTGAATTAAAAATGTGTCAAAACATCATTGCAACATACCGTATTAAAGTGAAAATCCTACGCAGGCAAAGACTGCTGAGGAAAAATGCTTGTGTCCTGTGGTAGAGTATTCTCAAAACTAATGTAATGACTCATAAAGGGACTCAGTGAGTGAACTGGAGGCCACATATCAATGTGACCCAGACACCTTCATTAGCAATGCAGCGTTGTAGTAAGACAGTCACTGCTATAATGGTGACAAGTATTACTAGAAGAAGATGTGGCTGATCCAGTGCTCATGTCACTGTGAGAACAGAGAAACCAAACACGTTTCAGTCTGAGGCATGGAGGCTGTAACACATACACACACGCAGACACGCACATTTAGAGGTAGGTGATAGTTCACACGTGAACATAAGTACTCTTTCTCCCACAGAAAAGGATGTTGAGTTTTTTTTTTATTTAAACACTTAATACAAGAAGACAAGTTACTCTGAACATTCCTTTAGCTGTAAATGTTACATTTTCTTCCCTGCAAACTACTTGATGATTTGTATAGGTGAAGTAAAACCCATTTGTTACGGAATGACATGGCCCGTCATTGCCAATGTTGCATCAGTAGGCACTTTTTCTTCAGTGAATCATGCGGAATGATGATATTTTTTCTGCTGTATCTGTCATTCAGTACTCTTGTGGTCTATGAATGACACTGTATCAGCAGAATCCGAAACAAGGGTTCATTATCTTTTTTTTTTCTTTTCCTGAACACATTAAACAAGTGGTGGCTATAGACAAAAGGTTTCAGTATTATTAAAGTGTGGGTGTAGCTGCAGGGTCATTGCAGTAATATTCATTCTGAGTAGTGAAAGAGTAACTTCTAAATGAAACGTCATCATGGAAATAATCTTCTTTGCTGCTTTCAAGCTGTGAAACTAAAACAGTGGAGTAGGCAGTATTCAATCAAGTATCACTCCCTTGTTCTCAGTGGCTCACATCTACACTCTCTCACGCACACACACAACATAAACTTCATTACTTTTTCATATTTATATAACCACCCACACACGACCTTGTGCAGATGTTGGATGGACCTGAATAATCCACCTTTCAGCTGCTATTCTTATTCATGCAAATGGTCCACACTGTGCACTCAGACTCACTTGACTGATTGCATTTGGCTAATAAACGGGAACTTGCTCAAATTTAAACCTTCTGTCTTACAAAATGTGAAATCTCTTGCCTATCAAGCATTGCCTTCTTGCATTATCCTACCACCAATCAACTTTGTCTCAACGTATAACGTCATCTTCCAACATTTAACCTGGCCTTAGGACAGCAGCCAAATCTAGCACACTTTTGTTCTACGACTCTTTACAATTTCTCACTCCTGTCTTACATTTTCACTTGCCTGACCTCTATTTCAATGCTGTATTTCCCTCTTTTGGCTACACCTGTTCTTCCTGGCAGGGCACCAAGCCAGAGCTGCCAGGTTTGCAGCCCCCAGAAAGAAAGAGTAGTGAGTCCCTGTATGTAAAAGAACGTCATGATGGCACAACTTGGCAACTCCTCACATTTCCCACTGAATGACCAGAGGAAGGCAGGTGTAACTTACTACCCATGATCTTACAGGAAAAAAAGCATTGGGGGACGTGACAAACAAATTCAGCTGAACAATAAAGGAAGTGAAAGTAGGAAAATGGTCATGGCTGATGGAAGGACGGCAGATGTGGAGAAATAGATAAGAAGAAGAAATGCATAAAAGAATCATCTGAGTAACAGCTGAGGTGATTACAGACATGCAAACATGCACTGTATACAAACACATGGATGCACACCCAAACACACACATTACCTCTAGAGAACTGTGTATGAGTTACCCCCATGGGGACATCACAGGCAGAAATGACAGTATTGTCCGATTTCAAAGACCCAAAAGAGGGGAGAGCACATCCTCTCTGGTAGGGAAGTGGGTTACAGTTGAGAGAGACAGCCAGCAGTCCCCATGTGTTTCTCAAGACAGATAGTTTCCTCCTTAGCGAGTCAAGCAATGTCCTTGGTACCTAACCACAAAGCGCTCACAGTGCTGTCTATAACACAGACATAAAAAAAACAACACTGCATCTATCCAACAGCAATACGAGACAGAGAGTCACCAACCGGCTACTGTGGCTACTGTAGTTCTGCTAGTTCTTAGAAACTCAGTCACACAAAGCTTTAGAAGAAAAAAGTATCTCAGGAGAAAATTTAAGAGGTTCTTACAAAGCCTGCCGATAGTGTTTTGAAAAATGACACTTATCACAAAGACTGGCAATTTGTTGAGCCAGGCAGGGGCCTGTTACATTCTTCCTGATGTATGCATACAAAAATTATTCCGCTTTCCGAAGGTACATTTTAGTCCTGAGATCATTGATTTCCAAAGGAACAAAGTATTTTTCAAGGTTCATACATTACCCATAGCAGTGGGAGAGAGTGTGGAAATGTAACACAAGCAAAATATTAGCAAAGAAATATTTTGGCAGGGGTCTGTCTCAAATATTAAACCTCTTACAACAAATAGGGTCAATCCCAGCATTAAAAGCATTTTGGGTTGATTTTTTTTTTCCAGATCTCTGAAGCACTTCTGATGGAAGAAATGAAGTCTCTTCTAGTTAACAGAAGTGGATGAGTAAAAAGGAAAGAGAAAGAGGGTGAGGAGGAGTCTTACCAGCATGAGTGCGCAAATGACCGGAGAGGGCATCGCGCCGCCGGCAGGCATAGCTGCAGAAGGGGCATTTGAAGGGTTTTTCGCCTGTGTGCAGCTTGATGTGTCGCAGCAGGTTTCCCTTTTGGGTGAACGAGACGCCACACTGGTTGCACTGGAACGGCCTGTCACCTGATAGAGGCAGGCACAGGAAGTCAATACCACACTCATTGTGGAAGATGTTTTTAGAAGGTGCAAACAATTTTTTTGTCTCTAAGTGAACTCATTTACCTTTTCTGTTTTTGTAACTGACAGCTGACTTTGTCTACTTGTGCAGGAACCACTAAACACTGTTAGTTGCTTTATATTTTAGAAATGAAATATCAGGTCTATCAAATTGTCCTCACATGACTTCTCAAACTACTTCTGGTAGATGATTACTAATGACAAAACAGCTGTTCAATTCAATCTCTCATTACAATAATGAATCATTTTCTCTATCTTTAACAGTGTGAAAATAGGTACAGTAGTTGCATATGCCAGAATTAAGAAATTAATTGGCCTAAAGTAAACTAAAGTGAACTGCCCTGTGTTGAACTGAATTTAAAAAAAAATCTAAATTCACTTCTGTTGGCCTGTTTTAAATTAAATTAAACTGATATTACTCTAACTAAACTGAATTGAATCAAACTAAAACTAGATATAACTGAACTTGCATCTTCTCCCCATGTTTGCTTCATTCCAAAGACATCAAGACATCAGTGGTACTTAAGAACTAAGTACATACAATTCTCACTGAAAAAAGTGCCTGTACAGTTTTACTTGGGCATATTTTTCACAGAAAATCCAATATTTTCCAGAGTAATGAATAGGAATGTGTTCATGTCTATCTCTCTTGTAGTGTATGGTGGACTTTATGTAATGTGGAATGATGCAGTTCAGTACACACTTCAGGACTCACAACTACTGTCTTCTGTTCTAATGACAATTATTTTGATCTGCAGCCAATTGGAAAAGAGAAATATGATCCTTATACTGTGACAACCAGAGCAGTCATGGCGTCAGTTGGAACAGGTTGCGGGGGATTCCAAGGATATTTTTTCCCTGATAATAATTCCAAGTCAAAGCTATTGTCTTTCAACAAAAAAACTAAACTAAACAAAAACAATCAGAAAGCACTCCACACCCACTGTCGAGGAAAACAAATTATTTCTGACTCACTCAAAAGATGGGGAAACGTACACACCACCCTGATTTTAATTATTGTAAAAAGAAAAATTCTGTGTGGATTGTTAATGCCCAAAGATGTTTGTGAAAAAATTGCGACAATTATACCAGACAGCTTCTTTGAAGCATTACATGCTTTAAATGACATTTGGAAATAAACTGATTGGTACCATTTGGTTGTCGGCTTCCTGCATCAGCTGTCACATTTGGTCCAGATAATCCATCTTGTACATTGCTTGGGCTGCCAGTCATGGATTCCTCCAATGCTACTCCTTCCTCCCCTGTTTGGCCTATTTCTTCAAGTGCTGGGCTTCTGTTGTCAGCCTCCTCCACTGTTTCTTCCTCTTGCTTAATTGTCACTTCTGTAAAACAAAAACAACAGCAATCCTGAGATGCACAGTTTACAGTGTCAAATTCAGACAATGCAGGTTTTATGGGAGTGCCATAAAAAGTCTCTCTACAGCAACTATGAACCATACCGCAAATATGTGGCCTAGGTTGGCCCTGGGATGCATGACTTAGTCAAGCATGAACAGATTACACTAAAATGGTCTGTGTTGATTTGCAATGGATGGAGTTGAACTAGGTTAGGGTTGAGGCTAGGGTTGGAAGCTGAGAAACCTCTGTAGAATGCAGTTAAACAGTAAAGGCCTGAGATGAACTGCGTTGGTCTCATTAAATGGGAATGTGGAGGAGGCATCCTAGTAACTCAGCAACTCAACTCTTAGACAGCATTAGGATGGACTGATACATTGACAAGAGAGAGTGAGAGAAAGAGAAACAGGCTGGTCTGGTTCCTGGCTGTCCCTGGGGAGAAAGGGAGTGTCAGAGGCCCTGTAGCTTAGAACACCTGACAAGCAATGGGAGACCGGCTGGATGACAAGGGCAAAAAAATTTAGAATTGTGCGTATGTGTGGGTGTGGGTGTGTGGGCAGTTGTGGTGGGCAACTATTCACCACCTGCAGTCTCTAGTTATCAGTCACCAGCAATTAGTAATACTAGTTAGTAATACTCATGCAACAGACGCAGCTAAACCTAGTTCCATTCAACCTGCAGTCTTGTCCCAAAAATCACTTGTATTCTAGATACTGAATACAGTCAAGTCAACCAGAAAATCAGTTTCAAAATATTCAACCAAATTCTCGAGCCTGTTTCAAGCAACAAAGCCAAAACATTGCTGGGTAAGGTAATTGATAAATGAGACAATGTTTGAGCAGGACGTCTTGTCTAATTCACAACGACCACATTCCCAGCCATTTACACACAAATGCTATATATATATATATATATATATATATATATGTATATATATAGACAGATAGATAGATAGATAGATACACAATCAAATTCAAGCAGAATGTAGTTCTTGTGCTTAGCTTGTTTAGTCTTTGTACATCTGTCATACAGAGCAATATTGCATGCTTCACACAGTGCACTGCTTTTGTTGTTTGAATTATGCTTTTTCATACAGCCCTCTGAGACAAACTTGTGATTCTGGGGCATGTAGTAAGACTTGATTCAACTTGATCCCCTATAGTAGAATTGGAATTGGGAGTGTCTTACACTAAAAAAAAAAAAAAAATTAAATCAACTGATTCTGTTAATGGGTTAAATGGATGTGACAGGGGCTTTATACATAGTAGAAAAAAACGTCTGGAGACTATCCAACAAAAACTTACTGATCCTGATGATCCTGTTTTGGGATTTACTGGGGCAATAATAGCAGTGTGAGCATATGTGGTTGTTTTACTAAAGCCTCCTCTGATCCATCAGACTGTCCCCTCAGGCTTTGGAACTGCATCCACTTAAGGTGGTGAGTAAAAGATATTTAGAAATTCAGGTAACATTTCCTTTTTTATAGACTATAGAGGGAAATCTCCACAAAGCAACTGCATTATTTAAACTGATACTGTATGTTTCCAATGCCACAGTTTGTACAGAAGAAACTGTTATCCCAATACCCACATTGCGATCAAGCCTTGTCTTCGACAGCTGTATCCTGGCAACACGGAGCAGACCTGAACGTCCTTGCTGTTCAGCTGCTTGCATCTTTACATCTGTCTCTCCAGTGTGGCATAGTGGAATGCATAGAGAGGTCAGATGAGCATACACTTAAAATGGTTGCTACGAACAAAGCGATGAAAATCATCGAGATGCAGTATTGGTATATTTCCTCCCCTCTTCCAGATACAGAGTTTCCAATAAGCCATAGAAAATCAGGGGGAAAGATGGCAATTGATTGAGAGGTTGATTGAAAGCAACACATCATTATGAAGAAGAAATTCTGTCACTTTTACAACCTAAACTGTCACCTAGCCCAAAGGATGTAATACTACTCTTCTACCTTTTATTACCAGACAGAGTGCACAATACCAAGACAACTGCTGTACAGTTTGTGTTTGTTGCAAGTTTAAGAGTTTGGCACTGAAATTTTACAGACGCTTCATGCTTATTTTCAACAGATGGTGTGACACAAATCTTCTTTTGTAACAAAACCTAAAATAGCAAATCATGTTAGGCAACTTCCAGAATGACAACAACTCATATCGGTGATGAGAATCCCCCTGTGAAAACCATCACCCAGGCTGCCTCCTTGTATCTCTAAACTTGTGGGAAACAAGCTTCTCTTTTTCTCACTCTGCTGCCTCATCTCACTTAGTTTCCCCTTTTCTTTGCTGTTTCACAGTGACATTGTTGGAGCTAATCTGAGGTCAATAGACTAAAAGGAACCAAGCAACACTTCTGGATAAGTACAATATAGTGAGATATGGTACAACAAGTTGCAATATGGCATTTGTGTACAAAATCTTGTACTATAGTGCTACTCACTGTAACAAGTGTTCATCCTCAGTTATCTTATTACATGTCTTTTTGTAAATTCTTTATTGTATGTATATGTTTTGTGCTTTCCCCTCATTCACATACACACACACACACACACACACACACACAAACACACACACACACACTGATGGTGGCAAGCTACCATGCAAGGCATTGGCCTACCCATCAGGAGCACTTGTTTTCTGATCTGCTCACATTTACCATATTAATTTGCTGGTGCAACTAATCCAAACACATTCTCTATCTATCATATCTATCTAACACTGAAGGCCGTCCAACAGTTCAGGGCAAACACAGTAATCCTTCCTTTCCCGGAAGGATTTTATTGTGAACGGCTTGAGTGAAAAATCCAATGATCAGAATTGATTTTGTAATGATTTAGTGAGTTCGAACAGTATATCCGTTTAAAGGAGAAACTGTGTGTGTACATACTGTAGGCAGATTGCAGTAATTTGTATCTATTGATTGAGCACTCACCACTGGGGGAATTAGGACCCTGAGGAACTGCCTGTCCATTAGGTGTTGACATATCTGCCAACATTCTCGAGTTCTCCTTACCGGGAGAGCATTGGCCGTTACCTGGGAGACAAACAGAAACACAGCAATCCTCATTGTGCTGTATAATACTGTAGTTGTACAACAAACACAATACAATGCTGTTATGTGCAAAATGTAGATGTTATAATATGTAACTATTAAATGATTAGGGCTCATGAAACGTTTTCAAAAGAAGGAGGAGATGAAGAGAAAAATAAAAGGTGGTCGAGAGATACAGCATTTTAGATAATGAGGATGAGATTCTTGCAGACTGTGATGATACAGCTAGCTATGCAAACACTTAAACAGTGGCTTTGTGTAAGGTATTTCCTTCTATGATTAAAAATGATCCCTCTCAGATCTCCATCTTAACCTAACCTGAATGGTCACCATCCAGAATGCAGAAGGCAACTAAGTAAACTGTCTTTATGCACCTATAGGATCCTAATGTCCAGCAAATGTGGATCAGATTGCATCCTCTCAGCAGTCTGTACAGAACCCAGGCTATGGATAGCCCTGTGTCCACTCAGAGGGAGAGCAAACGAATCCCTTATCCCCTTACACCCCGGCCCCGCCAGGGTCACTAGAACAATACAGTGGCAACAGGCAAACACCCCTGCTGACCCAGGTGTCAGATCCCTCAGGAACCACAGTGAGCCATCATTCACCACCAGCACATTTAAAGGTTTTCCTCAAGCATACTACTGACAACTGCATAAATCTGGAAAGTATCCATTAAAATGACACTAGACTTCCTCATGCTTTTGAAAATTGATGTAGCAATAGCTGTAGCCAAATAAGTTTCAGTAAAATCAAAGGAATGTGCTACGAGCTACATCTGAAATCGCTACAAGAAAGGCCTTGTTACAATTTGTCGGTGTTGAACATGTCTACAATGATCCCTCATACATGAAAAAGGAATCTGTCAGATCTCCTCTTGCTGTGACAGCTCCTCTTAGTTTGACAACCTCTTCTATGGTATTGTTCCATTGTAGTGGTGGCCCCACTGAGTGGGGCATACTGGGAGACGCTGTCCATGACACAATCCCTGGGCCTGGGCTCGGGTTGCACAGGTTGGGGTTGGAGGAAATCTCAGGTGACCGACGCTAGCTATCCCTTGGTAATGCTGTCCTGGAGACAGGAGTGGCCCAGATTTGTCATGAAGGATTTTCCATTACTGTAGCAGACACTGACAGCTGCCTAGCAGCACTATGGCTAGGTTGTCTCAAGAATAAACTAATAGTGTTGTGCTGTCTGGGTTCAAATGCTGAAATGTGAACCCTGCATTAAAGATTTTAACACAGTGTTATTGTTATTCATAAGCTATCAAATGAATGCAGAATTATGAATAATGCTGTCAATATAGTGTCTTTTTTAATTAATAAAGAATTACGTCAAATGAAGACTTTTGTCATCAAAGGGCAGTGGCAATCAAAGGAATTAGTCACACTTATATTATGTCCGTCTGATGAAGGTCAAATACACTCGCACACACAGCTAGTGAAGAGGATACATTTCCACACCTGTTCAAATGGGGAGCTCAAACCTTTAATGTTTTGAAAGAAATGGCTGATACATTATGAACTTGAACAGGGTTAAAAATGTTCTAAACCACACACATAAACATGCATGGATTGAACTGAAGGTTTGTGTTGGTGTCCTGCATTTGCTGAGTCAATCCTGTATGAACAGTAAGATCAGGATATCAAACAGTCGAGACTTGCTGGGGGAAAGGTATTTTGAGTAATACACCAAATTGGCATAATTGAATGTGCTGGCAAATGGAAAGGAACAAATGTGTACGCATGAAACTTGAAGGTGTAATAACTGCTGACTTAATCAGTGACGCAAAATGAATGCATAGCTTCTAAAGTACAGTCATCCTCTCAGAAATCTAACAAGGGTCAATGCAATTTCTGGTTAAACTTATTTAAAAAAGAGCACAGGCGCTTATAAATGGCATCTAGGTTCCGGAACAGCATGCAATGACAATAAACCTACATTTATCCAAGGTCAAGCTCCATATGCCTGGTTGTGATGGTAGATATGACTAAGAGGCACATAAACTTGCTCTATAGCACCTACTGTATGTCTAGCTGTGTAAGGAACTCACAGGAGGAATGAGATTATTTTCCGGAGTGACGAGGCCCTCCATGGCTTGCTGGATACACACTGTATGGGAGCTGGTTTTTCCTGTCAAACCCTGAACCTTTCTTAAGGCACAGATTCATATCACACAGACACGCACACACAAACACACACACCACTGATCCAGCAAATAAAAAACATACAGATAGACAAATAATTCAGTCAGCAAACTATAAGATATTGCATTGGAAGTACTAGTGATTCATGTAATATGGGAATAAATGAATATAGTTATATGTATACAACTTATTCCAGTAGTATTGCACAAGCACCTATTGTTAATTTCCAAGTCATAGAGTGCACTGGTGTGTTCCATTTGCGGTAATCTATATTTGTGTAAGTGGGGGTGACCCAGAGAGAAAGGAAACCTGGTACAGTCCACCTCTGTGAAGAGTTTGTGGTAAACTCCAGCTAAGGAATAACTTAATAATGCAGCATCCATGGGGATCTGTTAGCTAGCCCATGGTTCTCCCTTGTGATGATTTAAATTGTAATAATCTAATTTGTCTCTGGAAGATGAGGGAGAATTTACTGCTCTCACACACACACACACACATCATCATAATCTCACACATATACCGCTATACTCTCCCACATCATCCTGTATTCACTCTTCACTCATACTCTCTCACTCGCATTACCATTTGAGCATTAAATAATACTTAACATTACTAACAATGTTGTCCTAATAACTGTAACCAGCACATTTTATGAGTTGAAACTAATCATTGTCAGCTACATGAGCTGGTTAAATGAAAATGTATACTTTTGAATGCTGTTTGTTTTACGTACACTCTTGGCTGCTGTCTTAACTCTTTGCCTGCAAGTGTACTTTTTATGTTTGGTCAAAGATGGTTTGAAAGAAACAACACTCTTCACCACTAACCACCATATGAGGAAATGGAATTGTTAAATACACAGGTTTTGAAAAAGAGTACTGTTAATGAGGCAATTTGAAGGTATATGAAAAACTGTTGCTTTTAAGATGATATGGGACCCAGTGTTTCCCCTCAGATTACTGTGCAGGATGTCAGGAAAATGTGATTTGTTGCATCTAGAGACTGATGGATTTCGCTGATGAACTGAAACTGGACTTAAATTATGCTATGTTAAAATGTGATATGGTTCAAGATAACAGTAGTTTGTCTGGTCTGAGGACAGCTCATTATTTTTTAATTTGCCTCACCTTTTCTGTCGGTTACCACTGGCTTTGTACAAAACACAGGAGATGTTTGCACCTCCTGGAGCCTATCCCAGCTGACATTGGGCGAGAGGCGGGGTGCACCCTGGACTGGTCACCAGTCAATCACAGGGCTGACACATAGAGACAGACAAACATTCACACTCACAGTCACACCTACGGGCAATTTTAGAATCATCAAATCAACCTAACCTGCATGTCTTTGGATGGTGGGAGGAAGCTGGAGTACCCAGAGAGAACCCACGCGGACACGGGGAGAACATGCAAACTCCACACACTTCTCTGTGGGGGCCACCTTTGCACCTGTCCATACTATTTAATGTCATTCATTGCCATTTAACTAGAGCAAGAAACTAGACATCAAACTAGAGTGGATTGTGTCCACAGAGAAACCTTGGAAAACAGTCTTACTGCATTAGGCAACTGTCAGACAAGTAATTAGCTGCTCGCAAGGTAGCAGTCGAGCATGAGTGACCAACAACCGGAAGATGATAAATAGAAGCTGGAATAGCCCAGTTAACTATTAACTTGAAAGCTCCAAAATAGGACCTTTAGGATTCAAGGGTGTGAAGTATGCCATTGTTATGTCAGTTTGTCAAACTAGCATTAGCTTAAACAGCTAAAATATAAAACTGTCAAAAGTAAAGCAAATTTGAATTTAAAATTTGTGAACCCTGGGAGGACCAACCCCATGAGGCAACTAGGAAACTACATACCTTTCATCTATTTTTTTCCATGTAGAAACAAGATAAGTTTGTAATTCTGCTTGGTAGATGTTTCATACTTCGTTAGCCACCAATACAGGAGCGAGAATGAAAAACAATTATTTTGTTTAAAACAGAAAGGTATGTATGTGAGTGAGAATGAAAATATCTCATTTCTGTAAGTGAGAAATGGCACAAGAAAGAACAGGTGCTTGTGAATTATTATCATGATATATCTATGAGACAGTGGGTATGTGAGACATGTGAATGAGTGTATGTGAAAGAGAATAAAGTGATGTGAAAAAGTGGAATAATTCATGTGAGAGAATGATTGCATGTGTGATAAATTAAATGTGGTGTATGAGCGAAAAAATGTGTGTGTTGTGTTTGAAAAAGTACAACTGTGTGTGCAAATATGAACAACTGTGACAATGACAGTGCATGTGGTTAAGAATAAGAGTGTGAGAAGAGTGTTTATATAAAAAGGAAGATTGGTTGATTAAACAGGAAGGCAGCTTAAATTCTCGATTCCTGATTATCGAACAGCCTTCTTGAAAATAAAGTTTGTACCTGCTCAGTGGCACTGCTGTCAATGTTTGGGCTACGAGGAGCATTCAAATCCAGCCACGGTGCATTTAAGGACACCAAGTTTTGTCAGTGCAATAGCAAGGTTGGTCTGGTTTTTCAGAAATGCTACACATATCAGAAACTCCCTGATTATGTTCTATGGTTGCATATACAAGTTAAAGTTGAAAAATAAAACGTTCCGTCTTAAGGCACATCTTCAGTCTTCTCCAGTGCATGTTTAATTAGGCAAACCTGAAACCTTAGTTACAGTAATTAAATCTCCACCAAGTCTTTTGGATCATGTTCAAGATCAAGTCATCACTTACAGATGTAAGCTGTTACAAGTCTTTTGTCACAGAGCTATGACTTCGTAACCGAATCATAACATAAATAGGAAAGAAGTTTCAACCTAGTTGCAATGAACTATAATGACATTTGGTTTTGTCGGTCACAAGTTATCAGTTACAGCATGTCGAGCCTATTGAACTCAGTGCTTTGTCAGTCTCAATAATAATAACTGGAGAAGAGATGGGGCCGATTGACAAAGAGTAGCCCGAATTATCTCAAGCTGCCCAAAAGAAATTTTACTCACCCAGTCAAATTAAAATTAGCCCATTAGATGGAAAACCATCCAATCTGGCAACACTGCTCATAAAGCCTTGAATAAGCCCATATTTTTCACTCAATTGGAATTATTTTCAGCTAGCCCATACGTACCTTTGCCTTCAAGAGGAAATTTGATCACACTCATGTTTTCCGTTGACTTTATATGCACTTGTGACACATCTTTAACACCTCACTGGAGCTTTAAAACCTCCACCGTTATTCC
Source organism: Maccullochella peelii (assembly GCA_002120245.1). Taxonomy (NCBI): domain Eukaryota; kingdom Metazoa; phylum Chordata; class Actinopteri; order Centrarchiformes; family Percichthyidae; genus Maccullochella; species Maccullochella peelii. Next base: position 84,176 of record LKNJ01000399.1, on the reverse strand, counting down.
CATGTCGTCATAAGGACCACAGGACTTATGACGACCAACCCGGCGCATTGACCTCTGTGGTAATAAAGTAATTTGAGCACTTTGTGCTGTCCCACCTCAAAGCCATAACTGACCCAACTGAACATCAGCTCCCTCACCAAGAAGGCAAAGCAGAGGATGTACTTCTGCAGCTGAAGAAGTTCAGCCTGCCGAAGTCCATCCTCACCTCCTCCATCACCATCTGGTACACGGCTGCCACTGCCAAGGACAAGGGCAGACGCCAACATGTCATTCTCTATGCTGAGAAGGTGATTGGCTGCAATCTGTCATCCGTACAGGAAAGATTATGGCCGACCCCTCCCACCCCGGACACAAACTTGAAACTGAAACACTCCCTTCCGGCAAGAGGCTGCAGTCAATCAAGGCCAAAACCTCATGCCACAAGAACAGTTACTTCCAGACTGCACCTGGCCTCATCGACAAGGCCCAGGACCCCCACTGACACTGACTCTTATCCTGCCCCATGGACACTACACGTTACATTAACGTCAAGTCTCCAAATGTAACCCAATGCAAATGTTTGCTTTTCACATATTCTTCACACTTCATACTGTGAACAATTGCACATTTTTTAGTCAAAACTTTGCACATTCCATCCTCTTTGTTTGAAACACTTAAACAATTGTAAATTGTAAATTTATATTTCATATTTATGATTCTTGACTCTTGCAATGCTTGTTTTTCTCTTTTCTCTTACTATGTTTATTGTTATGCACCAAGGTACCGATGCATCAAAACCTACTTGACTTAAACCTGATTCTGATTCAGATTCTAAAATGTCCTTCACGTTCAGTTTGAACAAACGTTTACATTCTCTGCCACATATATTTTTCTTTGACATATACTATTATTCTTTTGACACACACCACATATTTTTCTGTCTTACATAGACGTCATGGGTGAGTACAAAAAGAGCTTAGTTGTGTATGAACGAGAGACTACTACTGTAGGACACTATGACTGTGCATATAAGAGTATATCTGTGTGTTCTATGATGGGGAGTAGAAGAATATGTTTGCATGTAAGAGGGGATGGTATAGGATTTAGTGTAGTAGGGTATAGTAGTGTGTGTGGGAGAGTGTAGTGGTGTATGTGCAAAATTATGATGATGTGTGTCACAACAGTTACGATTTTCGACCTAAATTTCCTCTCATAGTCAGCAGTCCCTTGCCAGTGTATTGAACATATAGTAAAATACATGGAGTAAAGAGGATGCAAACTGTTGCATTCCACAAAGATGTGAGTTTTCCACAGTTTCATGCGAACAGACAAGCATTTGTTCCAAAACTATCATTTCAGAAGCGACCCACAGAAGGACAGGGAGAGCAAGAGCCTCCATTTCATCTTCCACCGCCACACCTACCCCGCCTGCCAAGTGTTCCAATAAGAACAAACCCCCAATGGAGACCTAAAATCCCCACTGATGTCATAAACAACATGCTACCTGTTTTTTTTTAGATCTGCATACCAAAGCAAAATACAAGGGGGGCAGGGATGATTTTCAAGAGACCTGCCCAAAAGGAAACTAGCAAAGGGCAATGGAGCACCACAAAGTGCATATCCAGTATCTGTTGCATTCAACAGGATGTTGCTAATGCATCATTTTCTCTACCTTTAAGGGGTGAACAGGAAAAAGGCTGCACTGGGGGAAAATCCCTTGAAATGTTTATAGTGTTGTGATTGCAAAAATTTTGTTTTTTTTGTTTGGTTTCAGCATTGTTTCAAAAAGTTGGAAGAGATGTGAAAGTCAAAATAAGTTAATAATGTCAAAGTCAAAATAACATAATATCACACAGACACAATCGTCATTATCACCATCATTGGCACAACAAAACACAGACACACATTCCAATATACTGCATAAACTCTGCCCTTGGGTGTAAAGTATGGGTCAGTGAATGTCAGTGTGCACTGAGTGTAGTGTGTAAGCGATACGAGGACTTACTAGCACAGCAGCCATCGGGAGCCTCCATTTCAAGTGCTGCAGGGAGTGCTGCAGGGAATAAAAAGCATTAATAAAAAATTCTGAATGCGTGTATTTCAAAAGCCAATTTCAAACACAGCCTGAGCTCTGTGTCAGAATAAATATCATGCAACAATGATGTGCATCTTCAGAATTAACCTTGATCAAGTATTCATACAAACATCATGAACCTGTAAACTATTAATTAGTTAAAAATCGTATTAACACCCAAATGTAAGGCCCTTAAGCACCTTTAGGATGGATTCCAGTGTACAGAGGTACACTACAATATTACTCTGGTCTGTGCAGTTTTCTTATTAGAGAAGTAGTCATGTATATTTAGCAAGCTACCCTATGAACTATTTTAAATGTGTGAACAGCCGTGTTTTAGTTTCATGTTCTCTATAAAAATGTTGTTGTCTAAATAGAAGTTAAGTTATAGCTGACCTGGTGTCTCCATTTTCTGCATTTTACTTCCAGGAAATTACACAATTATAGCTTGTACATGAGAACCAACTTTTATTGAGGCAAAAATGATGCAATCGATTATTTAAGCCACAGTCTTTCTATTCAAAACACGCAAAAGAAAAGATATAAATGTACCCATTAACTACAGTGACAGAGTAGCAGCTGTATTGACTCAAATTTTTAAAAAGGGGGGGTCATTAAACTCAGGTTACATTTTAACTTGTTATGTAAAACTGGTGTTAAACTGACAAAGCAATCATCACAATAAATAACATTTACTTAAAATGGAACATGAGGCATTCAACTGTTCAAAGATATGTTTTAACACGCACCTCGTTTTTAAACGTCTATGGGCAGGTTGATGGCACATGGTGTCTACAGGCTTCTTTAAGGAAGTTGTAAATAAGTTGTAAGTTACTTTAAAGTTGATTCTAATTTGCATGAATTGCAAACTAAAGTGTGGATCCATCTTTATCCCGCGCCCCTTTGTTATCGTTGTGTAGAAGAGTTGTTAAAATCAACACATATAAAGGAAGTGTGTTATCATTATTAAAATTTGAGATAGCTTGCATCAGAGAGAATTGTAATAGAGTTCATTAAAATGTATTTAATACAGATCACACAACACATTATTATGCCACAGCACAACTGCTGGGTTCCTTGTAAGGCTTAACCCTTTCATTAAAATAAAAAGCAACTCAAAAGTGTCACTGCAGAAACTTTTCTTTTGATCATGTAAAAATTCTACTACAAAGGTGTAGAATGACCTACATCCTTATGGAGTGTCTTTGGATTGAACTATTTTCTAGTAGCAGTTTACTGTATAACAAAGATGATGGTAGCCTAATCTGACTCACACCGAACTACAATTTTCATAATGGTCTGAGATCTTAATTTAGCCTCCCTCTGTGGCTACATGGAGGAAACTTTGACCACTTTCCAGTCATAGAAAGCTGTAAAGCCATATGTTTCTTCATGATAAGTGTCTTAACAGCTACAATTAAAAGTGAAACGTGAAAGCAAAACAAGAAAGTACCATAAATAAATAGAAAAAAATGGATTCATATAATTACCTTCAAGCGTCTCCCCTGTGCAAATTGCGTTGGTAATTTCAGTCTAGGACGGAGGGAGGGGATGGTAAGCTGCCTCCACCTCCCTTTAAAGAAACAAAAAAGTCAAAATTACCTATTTTGTCCAGTGATCGCTCACAAATGTATGAAAGAATAAACGTATTTCAGGCTAGCATGTTTCAGTAACAGTCCAATGAAAGGAACGTGAAAAGACATCTGAGGATTAATCTGAGCAAGTTCAGAAAAGCAGAGAAAAGTTAAGGAGGAGCGCATCTACCGAGTCCTACAGGTGACTGTCGCGTCAAAGCCTCTTCTGCGCGCGTCCCGTCGAGTTTTCCACTTTAAAACCGACACCGTCCCATCGAGCTGTACACTCACTTGATTCAAACTTGCCACATTTCATCACAAGTCACACAACTGTTAGCTGAGCCGCACACAGCTCACTTTTACGGTAGGAACAATGAGGGGGAAGACTCAACAAGTTGGTGAAGGAAAGAAAGAGAGGGATGGATCAAACTGGATCCACCGGTTCCTAAGGAATTAGCCATAGCGGCAGGGAGCAGCCAAGCTATTTTCAACAACCAAGAGACTGGAAATCCGTGGGTAGGCGATGTTGAAAAGCTACTGAGGAGATATGACTCAAGGTCGGACCGGCAGAGCCTCAAGCGTTACTGCGGGGAATAGTGATAATGTGATGTAGTGGCAAATTAAACGGTGGGTAAACTGCTGCATGACTGCCATACCATCAAAAGACATTACAACCAACAGATGTGTCTAAAACAACGAATCGTCCCGTCAGAAATTAAAATGATTATTTCCCCATTTGTCAATTTATAGGCCACTTTTGACACTACTTCCTAGTATGTCTACGACATGACTTCAGGTAGCCGAATTAATGTCAGCAGCAAAAGGGTGGGAAAACTCTATTTTGCAGTACAGACAGATGTACAGACAGGTTAAGCGGTGAGGACAGGGTGCATTTACCTGGCAGGCAACAGTGCTTCTCTGGAAATAACCATCAGCTGCAAAACCGTGAAGCCAGTTTTGTTGTTTTTGTGGCAACGCGCTGTGTTTCCCGTGTTAAGTGATTTTTGCTGGCTGTGTTGCCTGCATGGCTTTGGAGCTGACTGACAGCTGCAATTCAACAGGTTATCCGATCACCGCAGTCTACAGCAGAGCCCGTCTGGCTTTCCATTCATCAGACAGACGCGCCTTTGCAGCAGACATGCGCCTCCAGCAGCTCTGAAGCGTCTGTAGTCTGATAGTCGAATAATAGGCTATTGAATGGCTATATTAAAGCAGCAACAGAATGGTCAATTAATACAGGAAACCGATTCATGCACTTGTGCTTCTCTCGCTCTCTTTTTATTTACCTTAAACACGAAGGAGTTTATGTAATCCCATGAACTTGCACATTGATTCCGACTGAATGTCTCGGTTTGGAATGGATTTCATTTTAGCCCGACACGCGCCATGCAGCGCGGACTGAAAGGTAGTTTGGTTCCGCAGCAGCAGCAGCAGCAGCAAAAGCAACAGTTGTTAAATCCACCACTGACTTCCTCCTCCATCTCCTCCAGAACAGAGCAGCCGAGTTGCTATTCTGGGAAGTTGGTCTGGCACAGAGAAACGGATCACAGAGTGTGGACCCAGTCTGCCTCTCTGCTCGGCAATCGATTAGGTTACAAGGGGCTTCTTATTTCTGAGGCTGCAGCCAGGTTACATCCCTGTGGCGACAAAAGCATAACTGTTACACTGAAAGTATCTCTATAGGGATTACAAAGTGACCGTATGCCTTATTTAAATTTTTTTTTTTTTTTTTTTTTTTTTACATATCTTGCAGCTATTAACGTTTGATTACTAGAGTTATGTTACACTCATTTGGAAAATTTGTGACAAAAATATTTGTTTTTATTTAATTAACTAAAACATGATTAATTAAAGAATTGCACATGCTATCATCTAGTCTTGTCTTGTCAAGAATGCAAACTATTATGACTATTGTTATAATAAAAGCCGGACCAATACTGGATTTTTGAGGCCAATATCCAAAAATATCAAAATCAATATTTTACTGTTTAAAAAATATGATAACCATAAACATTTATGATAAGGATCCCCCCCCTTTTTTTTTATTAACAAACTGTAACCAAGATATGTAAAATAAACTTGTCATCTTTGGTGGACAATCTATGTAATGGCGGCACTATTTCAAAATTACCTTAAACATCTCTTTGGCATTTCTCTACTGCACTTTCTTGTTACTGGTCAGCCACCATATGCACCAATATATCTGTGAAAAGCTAAATTCTGCAGATAATATCGACTCTTATGAGTCCATAAGATGATGACAGTAATGATGGTGATCCTTATCAGCAGTAGCACGGTATGCAATATAGTAGAAAAAGAAATTGCAGTAGTGGTGTAATTGTAAAATTGTCAGAAGGCAGTAACAGTACTACAACAGTAGTTTTCTTCAGTCAGACCCAAACTGAACTTTCTATTGCACCTCGTTTCTGAGGCAGGTCCGACATAAAAAACTATGATTGGATTCGGCAGGACCTGGCACGGATGCCAAGCAAAATCATTTGTAACTAATGTCACAACTTGGCCCACGGACAACCAAATGGCATCAAATATAAATTACTTATTATAATTTAAGAAGTAAATTACGTTGTGAGTTCTGGTAGTCAGCGACCTCAGTGGTTTAAATGTGGATGTGTGTGAATAATGCAGTGTGGGGAGTTTTTAAGTGTAAAAACAAAACCAAAAGCAGACCACTGGGGCTTATTCTGTATGTCCTATGAAGTCGGGCCCAGATGCTCCAGACTTGGTTGGCCAACCCACTGCAATCAGTAACCTCAAACACCGTAAAGACAGCACAGGTGAGGCATACACACCAAAGCAGTACACACACCCGGGAAATAAATTAATAAATGCAAAGTGTTAGGCTAACTATTGTCTTGGCTTCAGTGGGGAATTCAGTCCACCAGTTGGGACTGGGCAGAGAGAACTGAAGGGTTTTATCTGCAACAGGAAGCAAATGCATCATACAAAAAATGCCCTTATAATGATAAGCAAAATCTGAGCTCGGTTAGACAGAGGACACCAACTCAAATGTAAACATTTTTAGGGCAGTTTATTTTTTTATTTGTGTCTCAGGTCCGTGTATTTTCATATTTCCAAGCAGTAGTTTAGATCTAAGACAGTTCACACTGTAGTAAAGTATACACTTTAATTGTGCTCTCTGGCCTTTAACCCTTGTTTTGTTGACATTGGCTTTACTTCCTCATTTTTGGGGGTCCCACAGACCCCACTGCTCTATGGGTAAAAATAGAAATTGCATCTGAAAAATTCTTCCAGTGTTTTCCTTCATTTTCTTTTTTTCTTTCTTCTGACCTTATAAAAACCCAATATGTAGAGAGGTATTGTAGTGATAACCCTTTCTTTTGCACATTTGATGAAAGTGACAAAATATGGAAATGAGCATAAATCATTGTTATTACAGCAAATAAGGAAATAGTTCATGTCTTATATGTTATATAGGCTATGAATTAATAAATGTATATTAATTTTGTTTGCCAAAAAGTAATTCACAGACAAAGAAAGGTACAATTTGTTAACCTACATAGTCCTACCCCAGTCACATCCAATAACAGAAATTCAAACAGATGACAGCATGCACTTATTTGGGAACTGGGAGGAGTAGTGCTGAGTAAAAAAATACTGTCTACACCAATCACAGATAAAAAGCTATAAAAATCCAATCCATTAACCATGTTTTACAGCTGGGGTCTCTGAAACCCCAAACAGAAGTGATAGTCATTTTCTGTAGTGGACTTCTGAAACATGTCATCTGTTCAAAATCAGGTTCATTAGCAATTCTCATAAAATTAAGAAAAGTCATAAAGTATCACAGTGTTTAAACAAGGTTTTTTATTTTTTATTTTTTATTTTTTAGCTGTTAATAGTGGCCTAGGGTCTCTAAGGACCCCAAAGAAAACATTAGGCTAAATATATACTGAAAATTGAAATAACAATTCTTTTTGGCCAAAGTATTACATTGGAGCTGAGTGGCAGCAATTTCTGCTCCCTGCTGAAATATTTGACATAATGATCAATTTTAGCCCCACAATGCATACACTACAACTATAACAGTGATAACTAACAGTAAAGAAAGTAGTAGATGTAGCTATAGTAGCCTAATGTAAGCAGTAGCAAGCAGTTTTATTAGTGGTTATAGTGGCAATAGGGGCTTGAGAAGGGAGGGGGTTGTTGTAGCAGGTCAGAGGTGTAATGCAGTGGGAATAATGGAATGAAAAAAATAGCTTTAGTTGGTTTGAAAAGTTACATATTAAAGTGTGAGGGAGTGGTAGCATCCCCCATCTCAGTTTTCACTATGAGATTTATGTCTGGAAACAACCACTCAAGATTTGAAACAGATATACACTGCAAAAATCAGCAAAAGAAGTTTCTGTAACTGAATGGCCTATTTCTCTTCTCATAAGTATTTAGATACTTATTTTGGTGTATAGGTTTGGAATACTAACAACCAGCATGTTTGCAGAAGCAAAGATAATGGCAACCCAGTGAGTTCATCCAAGGATTCATGTTATTAACTATAAAGGAGCAAACTGTCAATTGTCCAGTGGTGGAAGAACTACTCAGATCCTTTACGTAAGTAAAAGTATCGATACAACAATGTAAAATTACACCATTACAAGTAATAGTTTTTTATTCAAAATCCTAAGCAAAAGTACAGAAGTATTATCAGCAAAATGCACTTAAAGTATCAAAAGTAAAAGTACTGTTCTGCAGTAAAATGTGTGTGATTGATATACAGTATCATTATACATTACATTAGATTTTTTTACTGTATATTGATGCATGAATGACCCCCTCCAATGGCTCAAAAGATAAAGCTGTAGGTTGTGAGATGATTAATTTGGTAGGAAAGAAGAAAAAACAAAGTTCTGCATTACAAATTTGTATTTTATTTTTTTTAATGCTTTTTTTGCTTTGTTCTAATCTTTGCTTTTTTGTGAAATATTGGATTTTTTTTTTTTACCTCATTGATCCTCAAACAGTTACTTAAATGAAACCATCAGAGACATTTAGAGGGGAATATCTCTGGTCAAACTGCTAACAACTAATAGACATCTGAAACATGACAAGGGGGGCCCCCCAATCACACTTTTTTGTGATTGTGAAGGGTCACAAGCCGAAAAGGTTGGGAGCCACTGATTTAATCTTTAACAATGTAATGTATTTTAAAAGCTTACTGTATGGATTTCTTTAATGTAAATTATTAATCTGAAAAGCAACTAGTAACTGTAGCTATCAAATGCACATAGTGGAGTAAAAATGTCATATTTGAATTACATCTTTACCAAGCCAGTTCATCCATTGTCCTGCCAGACCATATTGAGCAAAATGAAAATTGTGAGGCATTGCTGGGTTTAAAAAGACGGCATTGTGAGCTCATGGCCCCAAAACAAATATCCATAATATTTCTCTTTAACAAGTTCCAGAAGAAACCAAATAGGAGAAGAAGAACAGAACAACTTCTTCATATCACCAAGATGACAGTACAAACACAGCATTTCCTCCTCGTTAACTCCTCCACCCACTATAATGTCAAGCATCAAATGATCTTTCACTCTTTGGTGGGCTGTAATAAACAAGTGAACTTTAAATCTTTTATTTTTTGCTTTGCTGAGATGGTCATGCATCTCCCCATTACCAACAAAAAAATATTTTCAACCCTGTTGTTTGGAAAGCAAAGCATTCTATTCCAAAAGCTCATCATATGCACTTTCCACCGGGCGTAACAAAGGTTTCACGTATATCATTGTGAACTCCATTAACCAGGGCAACAGTGTATGAGTGTATCTATGATTATGTCTACATGAAGCCTTCCAGAAACCTACTGGTCTCAGCTATCTTACTGCAACTAGTGATCTTGCGGTTTCCTTGTTGCTACAGTGACCTTGCTGATTAAATTACCCATCTACATCTAGCACCAAAGTAAAGATGAAATGTTTTCTGTCCATAAACCATTTGAATGTCATCCTTCATCCTTCTTCTCATCTCCGAGTACACTGTTAAAATACACCTGGTGTATGTAAAAACTTCCAGTCTTCCTCTGCAGTTCTGCTGCAAGAAGGGTGAATGTACACTTTACTGTACAGTATAAATAAACATATTTCCTGGATAATTTAGTGGCACACACTTAGATCATTCTTAGAGGATTTTGGAATGGGGATAACTATAATTAACCACATACAACGGGCAGATACAACGGTCAAAGTCATTCAAACTCAGTCATTTTGGGATTATCTCTATACTCACATATATTCAGTATATACTGTATATATACTATAAACATTCACAAATGTATTAGGTGGTTTTTGTGGCTGTTGCCTGTCCTTCTACACTAGCAGAGCTAGTATTTGACCAGTAGTGGTAGTTAGAGTAGTTGCAGTAGTGGAGGCACTGCTGTGATAATAGCTGACATATTAGCAGTAGTGGTGGCATTTGTTGCAGTAAAACTGTATAAAAAGGATAGTAGTAGTACTAGTAAAAGCAGAAGCAGAACTACTACTAGAAGAAGTGTCGTGCAGTGTCATTAGTAACATTAGCAGCCACTGTTAACGATAGGCCTGCAAGTTGAGGGGAGACTATTAATTCAGTTAGCATTGCATTTTTAGAGGATTTTTATTCACCTGAACATGAATCCACCCATTATTGTTTCCATCACTGTCACGTTCATGTTTTCTTGTTTAGTTTTCCAATGTGACAGATCACATTTCTTTTAAAGACCAAAAAAAGGATAACATCAGTTGCATCAGTATGCAGTTTTATTTTGCAACTCGACTAACAAGATGAAGAAAAGTGAACAGATCTGTCGATGTCTCCTCATATTGTGCGTACGTTTCATATGATTTAGACTTTAATGTCATCTTAAAACCATATCTCATCTTATGTCACCTTCTTTAAAGTAAACCATTATCTGACGTAGTCTATAAGCCCTTATGATTGTGGTAATAACGTTGATCAGCTGCCATTAAGTGGCTGAATGCTTCCCCCTGGTGTCTGTGTGCTGACAAAAGATTTAAACCTCTTTGGTAACAGTACAGCATAAAGTGGATTGCCATTTCTCCTTTAAAAAACACACATGGTTACACAACTATGAACACATTAAGTAAATTTCATAAGTTATAATATTCATCTGAACATTCTTGAACATTCAAGAAATACCTCTTCCAAACCAAAGACAGTGTGAGATTGTGACACTGTTAAAAGATTTAAACACATTCAGAGGTTTTTTAAACATTTTTTTAAGGCAAAGCAAATTCTCTAATTATGCTCCCCTCTCTCTTCCTCATACCCATCCACCCACACACACGACTGATACTAACGCTGAAAAAGGCAGTTACATTTAGCATATCTTCTTAAACTGTACCATGAGTTATGCAAAATACTTCTTTGATCAACAATGATTGTAAATTAATTCTAATTAACTTTTACTAGCCCAACTTGAAAATCTAAATTATATATTATATCTGCCACTGTGTGGTAAAAAAAAAAGGTGCACTTTTCAGTTGGTTTTTCCTTCCAGTTCTTTAATTAACTTCCCCAATGTCGATTGTCAGATCAGTTATCAGCATGTTGCATTTCTCTGAAAAGTCATCTGAACATTTATATATAGCAGTGGAGAGATGATATGTTACTCGTTTAGTTCCAGGAAAAGGAATTGAATAACATTCACAAGAATGAATCCACACAGTCCGTCAGTGTGATCAAGCAGAAAACACCCTTCACCCTAAAATCCCATCCAGAAAAGCATAGGTGTAGCTAACAACATATTCCACTTAGGTGAGAGTATAAGCCATAAAAGTGAGCCAGAATGCACAATACTAGAGCCCTGGCACTGGAACACCTAAATGAAATGCAGCCATCATTAGTGTTATTAGTTACATCTACCAGTCAAAATGTCCTCCATGAAAAAGGTCTATTAAAAAACAGTGGAATCTAAATATTTCACCATTACCTACCGATAATGCATGTTTTTAAATGTTTTGCCAGCATTGCCTACGCGAGTTACAAGCTCTATTTGTTTTGTTGCAGTATTATACTTACCATGAATTCACTTGACATTGATTTATGTCAAGTCATCCACTCCAGTTTGACACAAAAGACTGCTACTTCAGACCAGAACATTTGTTTGAGCCTTTTTAATGAAAAATAGTCAAGGAAAGAACAGGTTTTGATATAGTCACTTTGATGAAAGAGCGCCTTTCATTCCAACAACACAACCTGAGACCCATTTTAAACTCTAGTTTTGCAGTGTAGAGTTGGCTACATGTCTACTTTTTCATTCCGAAGTTACACATCAGAGATGACAATTTTACTAGTAATATAAACTTGCCATGGTCTAAAATGAGGGTTTGGCCCACAAGTTGCTGCTTTGTTTTTATGTATTCGATTGAAAAAATAACATACTCAGACCAGCCTGGAAAATGTCTAGCGTGGTCTGGTAGATAAAGATATCGCCATGTCTGAAGCAGGGCGCTTCCTTTCCCACAATCAGTTTTCAGTTTCACACACATGAACACACACATGAAGAAACACTAATAGCTGCCTTAGGACCCTTTCACCTCAAAATGAACACATTGCCTGTACACCCACAGGTTTTGCATGACTCTGTGGTAACTTATATCTACAACTGAAAATTCTCCTGCAAGACATATTTATTTCATTTTAATTAGCATAATCCTGGAATTGTTTGTTTTTTTCATGTTCATAGGCATGTAAGATGGCATAACACTTGAATCCATTCTGAAACCCAGAATGATTTTGTGATGCGAACCAAAGGTTAACAGAAGAACTGTATACTAAACAACATGCTGTCTTTTGTTAATAAAACATTTTGTTTCACATACGGCATACATTGAACACAATGTACAAACTGAGGTAGGGTTGTGAAATGCTTTATTTGTATTCCACATTGAAATATCAAACACTAATTGTCAAACCTCTACTACTATTAAAAACCCAACAACCAACTTCACTGCCAGAAAAAAACAATAAAAACATTATCAAGACAAGATTAAACAAAGCAAACCAACAAACAAAATAAACTCCAAAAAACTCTCATAAAGAGTAAAATAGCATCTCTGCTCAAATACAAAAAAGCCAAATCAAACTGCAGAAGAAAAACATTACATATGTGATATCCTGGTTGAGGCTGACAGAGGGCACTGGTGGTCTATCAAATATTCTACAGTACACAAAAGGCCATTTAACTGTGCAGAACTTATAAAGAGCTTGTCCTGACTGCTGTGATAACAACTCACAAGTACACTTGAGAACCTGTAATATAAAGCATTCAAACAGTAGTGCAAGCACATTAACCTTCCTGGGTTGATTGTAGAACATAGAACACTGAAAGTCATTTTTTCAAGGGTGTCTTTATGTAGGCCTGCAGCAGCAGTGGAACAGGATTTGAACACCACAGTTAACGTTCACATTGTGTGTCCTGTCAAGGCCAGGGTGCAATTTTTCAAAAAGATAATTTGCCAAAATCTGAAGCTGGTTTAAGAAAAATAAAAGTGACTTTAGTTCAAAGCCTCATATCTCAAACCAAAGATGATCATTTTGGGAGGGAAAGCACGCAGCGCGTTTGCAGCATGCATGTGTGACAAATCTGATCATTAAAAAGGAATCAACATTGATACAATCTTAAAGGGGCGCTTTCAGACCCCACATTTTAATACTGTATGTGGGTGTGTAGTGATGGTAATCATGGTGAGGGGGTGGTGCTTGTGTTTGTTTGTGCGCGTGTGTATGTGTGTGTAGGTTGAGGGTGGGTGGTAATTTAAGCTGCCAATACACACTATTTTATGTTTCAAGATGCAAACAAGGATATTGTTACTGGTTAAGGCAGACAATCCTCTTTTCACTCAATGACTGCTGAGAATTTCTAAACAGACAAACCAGTCCAGCTCTGTTTTTGTTGCGATTGCTCTAATCACCCAGACTTCCTGAACTACCCGCTGAGCTCTGTGCACTTAGTTTTGCATGAACATTGGCGCAGCATTTCAAAGGAGGAGAGAGCTTTAGATGCATTAAAAATGCAAATAACACGGACACAGAGTTGGCACACTATTTTAACATATAAGCAACCCATGTTGTAGCTAACATTATGCACACAGGGTTTTTCTTGATGCATAGCACACATTAATGCCACAGCATGCAATAGGTGGCTATTTTATCATTCAGCGCTAATTGCTCCTTGTCTAGCTTTTTGTCAGTTCATACATAAATTAAATGTGAGGCATGCTATCCTTTACTACTAGACCCTATAGGCCTACTATGGCACCACCTCACCTGAGGCAGTTTGTAGTCAGTGGTGCAGGTATGGATACTTTGTCAGTTTAAAACTTAAAACCTTGTGTAGATTAACTAAACATTGGAAACTGTACTCCTGAGAAAGAAACATCAGCATTGGTTATTCATTTGTTCCAACAGCTTATAACAACTGATGTTTATGTTGAGTATCTTTACGCTTATATAAGTCACTTTGCAAGACACTAAAAAATTACCTAATTTTCTATTAAGGTATGAGGATTTGAGACAAAGCCTCTGGTCTTATCTCCATATCAGTTACCTGTTACAAGTGGTTAGCTTAACATTTTAAGTGAAATCTCATTCTAAAATTTGCTTTCAAACAAGACTAAGAGTCTACAGCCATGCTAGCGGCTCTGTGAGGCTGAATTTAGGCGGATGCTAACATGCTTACAGTGACAAGGCTAACATGGATGTTTAGCAGGTATAAAGTTTACCGTGTTCGCCTTCTTAGCTTAGCATGTTAGCATGCTAACATTAGCAAATTACCACTAAACCACAAAGCAGAGCTGAATTTTGAAACCGTGTTCCCACGAAGTAAAAGTTTTGATCTCATGATGGCACTAGATGTTAGGTTAAGGTTGTTACAATTCATCCTCAGGGGGACATGAATGTGTGTACCACATTTCATGGAGAACGATCCAACAGTGGTCGAGATATTTCACTCAGAAATGCAACCTCATGGTAACTGTGCTAAATTCTAAAGCAACCCATCCAACAGTTATTGAGATATTGCATTTTGGACCAAAGTGGCGGACTGACAAACCGACTGACCGACATTGCCACTCCTAGAGCCACGCTGCTAGCAGAGATAATTAAACAGTGGGCTGTGGAGTAAGACGGGTTTGCCAGTGTTGTAGTTTCCCATGCCTGCCACTACGCCATATCTTAGTGATACTGCAGTAACTTTTATATATAATAACCTGTCCTTTAACGTTGCCTCTGAGTGCTCCCTCCATTTTGTCCAAATAGACACAGCTTCTCAACTGGCAAGACAGTTTATTTTTTTCAAAGCTGAAAAATTACACTTTGGTTTGAGGAGGCAGCAGGATCCTGGCAACAGGGTGTCTTTATCCCAACCATCAACTATTTTGATGCCTATCTCTGTGTAGAGTGTCACAATTCTAATTCCAAATCACTCTCTGTGCTGTTTACTGTGTGTATTTACAATGTAGGAGCAACAATGGCAAATTATGCAGACTATTTGCAACAGCAGAAACAGCAGCTGATGCAATTCTCCTAATGTGGCAATGAATACTGGCAATGACAATGTATGTTTGTTGTATATACATTCTGATAAATGCTTGGACAGAAGGATCAGGGCATGCAGGTTAAGAAGATGTTGCTGTTGCCCACAGACAATCAGTGGGTCCGCCATGAGGGCTAAGTCCCAGAAGCAACACCTGCATGGGTGACTGACTAACGGCTCCCAGTCACTGACAGCCACTCAACCCCATATAACACCAACACCTCTCAAAGCCCCACTAGGGTTTTTCCTGAATCTATTAACTGAAAACAAGAGGTCGATATACAATAGAGTGCTCAACAGACCGCTGCAGTACAATAACAACTCAGCTACATCTGTTATTTTAGCAACACACGACACACTGTATATAGAGGCTGATTGTGATTTATGTTTATATTACATCTGATTCAACTGGGATTCAATACCGGGTCAGGTTTTTCAGCCTCTCTATGAACACATTAATTTTCCCCTGCATCACGATGCCAATAGAGGCAACCCCAATAGTCAGTTTGATCAATATGAAAATAGTATATAAAAGCTTGTTTAGTTATCTTAACACGTCTTTATGATACTGTGTGTGTGTTTTTGTGCTATAACAAGACTGTCCTCCCCAAAATTCGGCAGTATAGGTTGTCTGTGCAGCAGCTTACTACAACCGATGTTAACGTTTATTTAGGCAGCGACCTCTGGTGGCCGTAGTAATTATGGCGAGACTGTCCTCCTCCAAAATATGACCGTATAGGCAGTCTGTGCAAGCAGCTTATTACGACCCATATTTACATTTATTGTTAGGCGGCGATCTATAAAGATCTCCAAAGTCTGCGTAGGGAGGAGGTCGGGGTGGATGGAAGGGTCAAACGACACAGGACTTTTACCCAGGAGAGTACGTAAGTTAAGTTACATAACTAACGTACTTATTTTAACCCCAACCATGATCTTTTCCTAAACCTAACCAAGTAGTTTTGGTGCCTAAACTGAACCAAACTGCGACCGTTTCACATTGTTAACCACGTGTTGTTGTTACCATGACAACGGAAGTGCGGTACGACCTATATATGTCGTAGGTAGGAGGATTTGTTGGCTATAACCCATAAACCATTCTGCTAATACGTTCAGTACACAAATAGGCTCTCATTGAGATTGTGGTGAGGATGTCCCAGGCTAAATTCAAAAGGGACATTTTTTATTTATTCAGCAGGAGTTAATAAGACATTATTTGCTATACACTGGTTTGCTCTGTGTTTAATCTCTAAGCTTTTATTATTTCTTTGCAACTTTATGCAAAAATATGTAAAATTAAAAATGTAATCTAAAATCTATGCGACATCTTTGAACCCTTTGTTGAAAATTGTTTAAGAGCTGGAGACTAGTAAGAGGAAGAAGTAACGTCAAGGTTAGAGAATTATTTGTACATTCAGTGTTAAATTTGTACTGCTCTTGTCCATCTCCTGCAACTTCTGCATTAAAAAGCAGGTCCTTCTTTAAGGTTTATTTGGTGCTCTTTGATTCATTTTTCATTGAGTGCAATTCATTTTAAAGTTGGATGCGGACAAAGTAAGGTCAATAGACTGTTTAATTTATTCTCACCATGTCTGTACACCCTGAGCTGTGAAATTGCAGAACAGCAACCGAGGCAATACAGAGACTTTGAAAGCATTCAGAGAGCACATCTGCCTGCAGAGCTTACCCACACCACTCTTGCCCCCTTCATTTATGCTGTTTGTTGTTGTGCGTGTGTGCACCAAAATGTGTAAATTTGTGGTTTGTGTGCCGGCCTCTGTTTTGAGAAAGTGCTCCTCCCTGCACACGCACATGCACAGACATCAGTCAGTCATCCTTGACCTTGTGGAAAAAATGCTTTACAGATTAGAGAAAGGGGCTTTGAAGGCATGACATAGCACCTGACTGTGTACTACATCAGACTCCAATCACACATGGCCTCGTAGTACCGCCCCAATAATTCTCTGGATTTGTTATGCCGTTTTGATGTTCACTGTTTACCCAGGATTTATAACTATAACGACTTCAGTGGCCCACAAGGGCTCAGCAGATCCAGCTAGAGGCTTAGATGGCAAACAAACCGCATTACCATGCAGAGGCAGCTGGCAGACAGTTCATCATGGCCAAGGTCAAGAAGGTCTCCAATTTTTAAAAACATGAAGATGTGCGTCCACCCACTCCTTGTCATGACCACTTTCAAAGTAGTCTTTTTGTTTGTTGGCGGGGCCTTGGAGTCACGCCATGGCAGAGTATCCCATCACCTCTTTGTCAGGCAGCTCTAGCAGTGTTCATTACTTTGTCCCGGATGGATCTGCGCTCTCAGATGACAGTACAACCATTTCATTTCTGTTGATCACTGCTTTTCCACCTCAGAGAGCATGGGCTGTAATGGCCCTGCAGCAGCATGGCACTCCACTATTACGTCCACTGTGTCAGAGTTTTGCAGTAGTTTAAGACACACTACTGCACTCTCCGTCACACTGCTAGGAGAAGACTTTGGTGTGTGACCAATTACCTTCTATAGCTTTTAAATGTATAAATTCCTGGTTTTGTGTTATAAAACAAAATATGCATTAAAATATTGTATTAGAATTGCACTACAGACCTTTATTCCATTGTAGACAGATAAACAACAGACCACAATCCAACATGTCCATGACAAGACATTTTCATTTTGTTCCATCAAGGGTTGGACATCATTTTGCTTCCACAATGTTATCAGATTTGGGTCACAGTGAAGGGAATCTCACACACATGTCAGCTGCAGTAGCTCAAGGGCATGGGATGAGCGATGTCATTACACCAGAATTGTGAATCTGATTGGTCACAGCTCATATGTGGCAAAATGACCTCAGGGTGCTCCACTGATTTGTAGTGGGGCTAAATGAGATCAATGAATTCTTTAAATGAGGAAATTACCAAGGGGATAACATACTATTGTTATGTGAAAGTATTCTGGATTATATTATTGACAGTGCATGTATGATGTGCTGTAGACCTTGGGTTTGTTTACATCAGTAATATTTTAAAAAATCAAGAGCAAAACCAATGATGATCAGTTAGGGAAAAACTAAAATGTTTATTTTTCATCCATGTTATTGTATTTTCATATTTGTGAATGTGGCAGTAATTTGAGGGGTACAAAATTCATAGATTGGATCTCTAGAATACAGTATTGGGGATATGTCCTGCTCAGGTTTGATCAGTTTTGATCAATTTTTAAAAGGCACTCAACACGTTTTCTTGGAGCAATTGACAAACTAGTGGTCAAATACTTAAATATAATTAATCTTTCTGGCCCTTCTCAGAGGTGTCAGTTGTAATGCAGATGCAAATGTCTTGGTTCTATGCAGTCACCACTTTGCTCTGTGTAGGTGTCAGAAGTAAGAGGGGTTAGGCTCAGGGTTAGAAAAGTTGATAAAATGTCTACATGTCTGTGTTTAGAGAAATCACACTTACACTTACACATTCAACAACCACAGAAAACATGCTGGAATTTTTGTCAAGTGGGGGTGTTTACAATCCGTGGACCACCATTTCCCACACAGTAAGTGACTTTTTTTTTGCTACACAACTGGGAGACACACTGTGATGACAAGTGAAACCATCTCACATTCTGTTGACTCCCCCTGCATACCCACAATAGGTTTGCAGCATGATAACTTTATCTTAAAATCTTAAAAACAGCACTGACATGAAAGAAATGTTGTGGTCTGCTGGCAGTCATTTCAGGCAGACAGTTCTTAAAACAGTCATTTTACATTGCACAACTGCATATACGTCACTTATTTTTTACTGTTTATGAGAACATATTATTTTATGGCCTGTTTAAAAACAGTTTGAGCTATACACAGGAATCATACCATGTGATGTCACACTTATATTTGCCTTAGCCTGTTTAGAGGGCTTTATACCAAAGAATAGCAAAATGATGATGAGACATTTTGCTGTGTGCAGCTTTAAGATGGATGTTTTCTGTGCTGTGCTGCACCTGGCTTCTGGGCTCTGACGGATTAGCAAAGAAATACAGATTTGTACATGGATAATCTCATTAATGGTTTCAAAAATCCAGGAGCTCAGGTAATCTTTTCATTACATTCCACTAATCTTAATCCTGGTGAGATAATTCCTGGACTGCAGCATGCTAATCGGATCTCTATCACCACTTTTTAAAATAGCTCTACTTACAATCATGACATGCACAGCATCAGCACTGTATATAGTGAAAATTAAGTTAGGCATGAAACCCCCACTATGGTTAGCATTGGTGCTGAGAGGGGTGTGATGACTTAGTCATTGTGTGTGAAGACCTCAGTGTTGTTTGATTGTTTTCAGCCCACCTGTTCTAACCACACAGTCAAACCCACAGATTCATGAATGCCAAGACATACATTTCCTCTAGGACTGCAACTTAGCTAGAAAGCAATACTCATACAAGACCCCTGTAGCAGTACATTCACTTTGTTTAACCATTATCATATTAGAAGAATTGTCAAACACTATCAGATTTTATTAAGCTAAGCAAGCTAGGTCTTACTGTAACTAAAACTGCTCCATCTCACTGTAAAAATTAAATTAATATCCACCCCTCTATGGACCCTGATTGCTTGCTACAGTATGCTAATAAAGGAACCCTATACTTATATTTGTCATTAAAACCAAAATATCCGCTCGCTGGTCGCTGACTGCATAATCCCATGATTCATAGTTCATCAGACCTCAGGTAATGGTAGAACAATACATTGTAAGCAATAACACCCATAAAGTTTTAATGTGCCAAGTAACCTTGCATTAGATAACTTGCCACACAGCTTGACCTTATAGTTCAAAATGTATGCTAATGTGAAAGTGGCTTCAACTTCTACAAGAACATGCCAGACATGACTTCCAAAGCAGCATGACTTCCAAAAGCATAAAACATTTATTACATTCTGGTACTGGCTAAATAGGTTTCACAGCAGATCTTTATGCAGCTGGTAACTGCAATCATACCGGTGATCCGTGAAAACAGACAGCTGTTCCTTTCACCTAGTTGTCCTTGGATATTGGATGGACTGTCTTAAGAAGGCTCACCTGACAGAACTTGTCGGGCAGCAGTTGCTAATAGACAATAGATAATAGTCATCTGCCTGACAATTAATCTACCAAGAAGTTTTAATTTTTACTGTATGAATGTGCACAGTACAGCATGCCAGGTGCTGCTGCAGTGCATTATGGTTGCACTACAGTTAAGGCCTGTCTTGCACAAATACAAAGCCCATACTGAATAAATGCATGGTTACAGTGCACGATTTAAGTGCTTTTGTTGTCAGTGAGAAAACAATAGAGCTACGGTCCTATGGACTATTTTTATATCTTTGATCCAGATAAATGGCCGGATGTCCACTGAAAATTTGCTGAAACTAAAAGCTCTGCATTGTTTGATAAAGGCTCATCACTCTTTCTATATTGTCTTCACTGTAAATTGATGTATGATGCACATAATGTGCACACATATGTAGTCAAGCAGCATGCTGGAATATGAGAATTAAGAAAAGTGAAAAGAGAAAGTGAGATAAAGATGAATACTTGCAGATAGACTGCAACATAATCTCAGAAAGGAAGCAAAACCAAGAGGGAGAATAAGATTCACACATTCACGTTCCTGTCTGAGCACATGGAGAATGAAGACCTCATGAATCAAATTCTGTCAGTTGTGATGGGAGTGAAATGAACTGGGGGTCCCTGGTTCTTGGTCTTTGATTAAAATGTTGCCACTGTTAAATAATTGACACACTAATCCATTTTGAAGCCAAGGGAGCACGAGCATTGAATTATGGCTTTTAGTGCTATGAAATATTTACCTGTCTCCTGTGAAACACCAAAAAAACTGTCATGTACAAAGGAAGAACATTTGCAAAGCACGAATGAGGAATGTTACATCAATAAGTTAGTCAACAGTATGAGCTAATTGGATTCACTGACAGAAATGGCCATATATTACCCACTTTTCCTTTTCTGTGTCTTGTGTCTAATCCCTGAACATAAGTAAGAAATATGCCACAGCTGTCACTCTTACCGTGAGGTGAGAAATGTAGCATGTTGGTCTCACATTAGCACACACCCTCTGTCTCCTTTATCCTGCTCCGACAGATCACTACAGTGTGTCTGGTGTACCTTTCTCTCCACGGCACTGTCAGCTCTGGTAATTGACTCTTGCAGTCTCCGCTGATCCATCCACTACATGGCCTCTCAGGCTCCACACCCAATTACAGGCTGCAGCTCCCTGGCGGGCTGAGGTGGATGACCAGGGGGGAAGCGAGGTGGGGGTGGTGGAGTGCACTATTATTAGTCTTTGATGTGGAACCAAGAGTGAGGTGGAAATACACAGGCACACCTGAATATATCAGTGGCATACCCCTGTAAAACTATTAACTCATTAAGTTGATATTGCCACAGCATCGATTTAGGATTTGACACATTTCATTGTTACACCCAGGATACATTGTTGACTTGCCAGTTTAATCAATTAGCTGACTCACGGTTGCACAAGTTGAACGTGAAGGCAGCAACAGTTTCTGTCCTGCTTCATTTATCTGCTGTGTAAGGCAACAGATTGGGTTGAAGTACCGTTCACTCTTCAGCCTACACCGCACAAAGAGAGGTGTTTCTTTTTGGCCACCAGGCACAACTCAAACAGGCGGTGATAGGGCACCATTGGTCAGTGGCAGCCTGTCAAAGATAATAACCATCACTGGGTTTGCTGTGTTTGCCAGAGGGAATGCCTGAGCAGTAGTCTTCATGTTTTGTATGCAAGTGTCTCACTTGACTACTTTTACAGTCTAAAGTTAAAGGAAAATGAAAAAAGAAAATCTTCTTTTCGTAGTTTTGGTCATTGTTTCTGTCAATTTTGATAACAATGTACTTGCCAAAGTAATTGCTGCGATCTGGGAACATGACAACATCATTACTGTCAGTCTCCAACAGGGCAAGGACCAACCTGTCAGATGAACAGACAGGCTGTTAACAAACCAACAGATTAGCCAGATTATTTTAGAGGTAAAATCAAAAGTGAGCACATCCAAAATCTTGGTAAAAATCTGTCTTTACATACAAAAACTGTGCGCACACACAATTACTAAAAATATGGATGGTCAAAGTTGAACCTAGGAAGTTGATGTGTAAGCTCTGACATTTTAGGTAATACCTCCATAACCATTTACCTTTCTTCAAAATTTGGCTAATCTGGGAGTTGTTTGTTGTCCTGTCACACTTCAAATAGAAGTTACCTGGATGAAAATCTAGTTAAGTACGTGGCCCCATCACTATATATCACAAAGTGAAGAAATGTAAACATTTACTCTGGGCAATATAATTAAAGCATGATACGGATACATCCCTGTTGTGGTGGTGCTATCAATGGGTGAAATCTTACACCGCACTATAAATAAAAAACCTACACTGCAGCTATACAGCTGGCCTCACCCCCTGCATCAAGTATAAATCCAGCTTTACTTTAATTTGCAGCCACTCACACCTAACCCCAAATCCACAACACTTTATCCTCTGTTTGACCAGGAAATAAAAAAAGAAAAGGACCAAAAGATTAAACAGCCAATCATTTTTGCTTGCGACATAAGTGAACCACAGATTGCAATGGACGTTATTACTTCTCGCTGGCCCACTATCACTGCCTCTATCAGCCGCCCTCAAAGAGAGAGAGAGAGAGAGAGAGAGAGAGAGAGAGAGAGAGAGAGAGAGAGAGAGAGAGGAACGTTTTTAGTTTAGCAGTTGTGAGGCCTAATGGTCCATCTAAGATGTGCACAAACCAATTAGCCTGGCTGACCTTAGAGATGGTGTGTCAGCCTGTCACTCTCGAGGAGAGGGGGGTGAGAGGCGACTCTTATCTCTGTCTGACAGTTACAGGGGGCAGATGAGTAGATGAGGAGGACGGAGGGAAGGTTGGGAAGATGTTATTGATGGTAGAGCGTGGCAAAGTGGAAGGGTCAATTAGGAAAACCACTAGTGGCACCGACCCCTGAAGACAAATAAAGATCCAATGAGGACTATTGTATCAGCATGCAGGGAAGAAAATCACTATTATCTCCCATAGTACCACCATTATCGCTCACTGGATGGAATTTTTTGAAACTTCCTGTTATTACCACCACCTCAGCATTGACTGCTGGCAATTTTTACATCACGTTCAGATATTTCAAGCCTGAACACAGGGTTATGAAGGGTTTAAGATGATAAGATACCTAAGTACTTTTTGTAATTCCGGCTTTTAACAACTTTATTCTCTTACAGACCTATGAGTCATTTCAGCAGGTCTATAAACCAGATATTTTAAAAAAAGGTTCTTCAAGAGGTGTTTAGTTCAGATAGTGGTTCACTGGGCAATTTGAATAGGTTGTGACTATTTGATTTGTCAAAAGGAAAACCTAATTTTAAAGATCCATGTGTTGTAAATTATACATCTTTGCTTAGGGTTTCAAACTTTTTTCAGTTTTTATGTATGATTGACATGGCACAGGTTAAGGCAAATAACCCTTCAAAATTTGACTTTGTTAAAAAAAATAAACATGTGGAACTGGCAAAGCAGATTTGTATTTGCAGCTTCCTGGCTGTTCTCCTACAGTATATCAGGGTTTGTGGCATAGGACAGCCCCACGAAAGCCCAGGCTGAGAGGCAACAAGGCCAGCAGTTCCCACGCCAGACGCTTCTCTCCTTAGATGCTGGCACAGGAGCTTTTAAGCACTTCTTTCCCAGGCCAGGTGCACCTCATTGAGCAATCAAGATGTAGCACACCTGGGAAAGGCTAGAGAAGACAGAAGAGGAAAAGGGACAAACAGCACAGGGAAACACATAAAGCTGTAACATGTCCAGGTAGTTGTTTACCTCTAAACTGCATTTAAAGGCATTATTAAGGGTGTGACTAATAACAATCAGTTAAAGCTCAACTTTAAGTACTCAGTGTTTCCTCCAGGATTTTATTCTTGCAGACCGATAAAAGCCTCTGAGACTCAATAATAGCATTTGGTGGATGACACTGAGGGTCCCATTACAATAAAGCAGAAATATTGACCCAATCAGCAATCCATTACGTAAGTTCGAGCCAAAGCATTCAGCATTCAGGTGCAGCCTGTCCCTGAGGGCCCCATATAGACTCTTTCCTCCTTGATCATGACTCCTGTCAAAGCTAGTAGAGAAGATAGATCATTGTTAAGACCAGGTAGTGGCAGAGTTATCTGCACTGTCCTGGTTGTTAGCACATGATGTATCACTGTTGTCGTGATTTTCCTGGATCTGGTGCTACATGCGTGTCTTCATGGCTAAACTCATGAACACCAAACCAGCAGCACCAGGACACTGTTAGTAATACTTTTCAACTGCAAAAGGTCAGGATGCTATAGATAAACTGCTGTACAATATCCTGATGTACCCTACCTTAAAAGTGAAAACAGCTCATAAATGATGTTTTTGACTGACACTTATCTGTAAGCCCCAGTATAAGTTATTAGCCTCGGTTCTCCTCATGGCCAGCTGCACTGATAAATGTCCAGGGTGCACTCCAGGATTCTGCCCTTGTTTGCACCTTCAGCTCAAAGTCGTTCAGACTGGTGGAACACCAAATGACCCTTGAGGACACTAAATTTATTGACTGTGATCATAAGGAACTTAATATCAAAAGTCTTAACCAAGCAAAAAAAATTCTGAACTTTTGGCTGAATTTATAATGAAGAAACATTATTGATTTTGTATTTTAAGGCAGGGTTGTGGCTGATAAAGTGCAGGACATGAGCATGTTTTAAATGTGTCAGTAGGGGGCAAAATTGGTCCAGCTTCTCAGAGTCAATGACCTCACACCAGCTGTGAATAATACCCAGTCCTGTGTGGAGGGTTTACAGAGAACGTCATAGAGAAAAGGAGAAAATGATTTCCCATCGTGAGCGAGCACTGACAGCTTTTACAGAGATATAAGGTGCCTTCTGTTAAGAGCAATGCCGCCACATCCTGGGTGAGCCACTTCCTGTGTGATTTTCTTTTGTGTGTTCTTTTTTGATTGCCTCATAAACTAGAATAACTTTGGCATCTTACTGTCAGTAACCTGTCAGTCAGAATCTATTACATTGTGTTGATGGAAATAAAAATAATTTGTACTGTTACAGCTGCAAGCTTGAATCAATAAGATAAACAATATTTAAACAAAGATATCAAAGGAAGAGTCATTGTTGAGAACAAAGATGACGAGAAAAGGACAAACAATGAAAAACAATGGAAGTAACTTTGGTCTTTGTCAGACAAGGACAGGAGCTCTGTGGAGGACAAAACGTCATCCGAGTGACATTTAACCCCACTCCCATTCCTCACTCTCATCAGTATTTTATTCAGTTAAAGTGAAGGTCACTTTTTATTGTGGGTGAGAAAAGTAAAAAACCTGCTACATGAATTGTCTAACAATGGACTTGAAGAAAAAGGTCAAAATTGATGAGTTCTTTGTTAGACAATCTCTGCCTAGTAAATGCCCATATCTATCAAATCAAGTTTGTAATGCAGGCTTTCCTTTGAAAATGTGTAGTCTCCAATATGAAATCAATTTGATGACAATTTTTTCAGACTTTGGAAAACTCTCTCTAGAGCCACAGGAGACATTACACAACTGTTTTCACAGTTACAGTTTAACTGTAAAAACAGTGGAGTGCTCCTTTAGGTAATGTGCTGGTAGTGCTGGACAAAATGATGGGAACACCTCATAAAAGATCTTTAACTGAAAACAACACTAAACTTAAACAAAACAAAACAAAAAAACGGACACAACATTGCACAAGACCATAAGGTCGAAAATGAAACAAAATACGACTGTAAGCAAAAGCATCAATCAGAGCACATTGCACAGTGTTACAATGATGATGTCTCTGCCCACTGACCAATTTTGACCATGACTGGAAAAAGCATTGCAGAGATATGAGACTCTTCCTGTTTGGGACTGTGCTGCCAAGTTTGTCACAGGCAAAAGGGGCAATAAATGGTATGAGGATTCTTGACCGGACTACTGAAACTATTGCCCTCTACTATATGACTGTACAACTGCCTTGCATCTCAATTCAGAGTACTGAATACATACTTGTCTATGGCTTTGAAGATGTGATCCATAGGAAACAATAATTATAGAGTGAAGAATGTGTGTGAGTTGTATGTAGAACAAGTAAACCTGTATCTATTCCAATGAACAAAACTTACAGGTGAAGCAAGCACAGACACTGCACTATAAAGATTTAATTTGTATTTGTTGTTTGTGTTCGGAACCTGGATTTGGAAGACAAAAGATATAAGGGGATCATTTAAACCCTGATCCCTGAAATTTAGTTAGGTGCACCCTATAAATTGGAAAACTTTTGGTTGTTTTTCTACCCTGTTTTTCTATATTCAGTGCACTCACATTTTAACATTGTTTATATGGGCTATGAATCAACTTTAATGAAAGAACCAATCCCTTAAGTGCATCTCAGAGGTGACAAGGATTGTTGTCTGGGAACCATGAATGTCTGTGCCAAATTTTGTGCCATCTAGCATATTTGGATATTTTACCGGACACGTGACAAATCTGATCCACTGGTGGTCTCTGTTAAAATCAAAGTCATTAGAATTCATCCTTTAGGGATCTAAAATATTTGTACAAAATATCATGGCAATACATCCAATGGTTCTCTGATATTTCACTCAAAACCAAAAGTGTCAACCACATGGTGGCGCTAAAGAAAAGGTCAGGGGATCACTAAAGTCATTTATATTCATCATCTGGGGACCATGAATGTTTGTACAAAATTCCATGGCAATCCATTCCACAGAGATATTTCACTCTGGACCAAAATATGGACTGACCAATCGACCGACATTATCATCCCTAGAGCCCCGCCCTAGTGTGGCAAAAAAATTATATATTATGTTCCAAGAGTCTTTAAAAACCTCTGTTCTCCTTTCCTAATGGCACAACATATGCTAGATATTATTTTAATCTGTGTATGAGAGACACTGCCAGCAACCCAGATTCCAGACCTCTCCATTGATTTATGCTTCTTTTTTTCCTAGAATCCATAGCTCATGCTAAATGCCTGATATTAGGTTAACAATGTGTGGTATGTTGAACATCTGGTGATTCCTGATTGGACTGATAATTGGAAATGGAGATGAAAAGTGCTGCTCATGGCCCTCCCTCCTCTACCTCCTTCCCTCTTCACCAGTCTGCATTTGTGAAACAGTGGAGAGTGAGCAGCCATTTTTTCAGGAGATAGCATTCTGGAGTTTCAGCTCCTCTGATACCAGAACATTTTTTCGCATCTTCCCATGACCTGCTGTAGATCACCTTGGCCCCTACAGGTTGAAGAGTTGAGGCCAGCAGAGTTATTCACCTCTGCGAGAATCTTAGAGACCCAATAAGAAAAATAGCGGCAGCAAGTCTTATGCCACTGAAAACAACGGCAGTAGTCCTGACTGTCTGCAGTAATGCAGCATGACATTTTTTATAACATGAATAAGGAAACACATAAGAATCCTCAAAGCAGGAGTTGTCACATGTTATCAGTGAAGCAAATCTAAAATTAAAAGCTTGTATTGAGTGACTCAGTTCAACTCAGTTGAATATGTAACTCTCTTAATATCTTCTCAAGACAGTGCCTTTTAGAAAAGAAGAGACTTGAATGATTGGTCTCTGAATTTATTTATGTATTTTTTATTTTTTGAAGAAGCAGTTGGCCAGTGTATGCAACTGCCCCCCTGGCTGTTTATTGCTTTTGCATGAGATATGGGCAGGCTCGAAAAAAACTGGACACCAATTCACTGCATATTTAAGGCAAAGATCCACTGCTGTTGGAAACAGCTCAGAAAACGTGATGGTATTACAACCCCATAATCAGTTTGCAGGCAAGAATACACTGCAAATGGGTAACATCTGATTTTATTCAGTGAAAGATTCAGTCCATGATATATGCATTATGGGTCCTGTAATCTTTTATGTATTGATTTTTTGATGGGTTTTTTTGCAGGATGTTAAATGTATTTCCAAATAATGTGTCCTCCCTTGCTGCAGTGCCCCTTTATTGCTGGATCTGGTTATTGCTGCAGCCTGTAGGAGAGGGTCAAAGGAGACATCTGGAGGTGGATGAATTGACATTTTCCACCAGCCACATTAGCTTACCCAAAATGATGAACCAGCACTCTCCAGGACCTCATAAAGGTGAAGGCCTTCCCAGTTTGCTTTCAGTAATTCTACAGCCTGAGGACTAAAAGTGGGCTGGAGAACTTGTGAAACTGCAATAGTCTTTATACATTTAAAGGGCAAGTTTCAATACAAGCTGTATTCATTATTTTGGAAAATTCTGCTTTTATAAAATTTTATTTCGTGAGTTTCTCAGACACACCAGCCATGTGCAATATACTTTTGTTTCTGCTCTGCTTCTCTCTTCAGTCTGCTGTTCTGGAGTCACATGGCTCAGTATCTGACTTTTGACTGTCACCACCCACTGGAACACAAGGTGGTGGTTATTAGACCTCTATGCCATCGGGCTAGGAATGTGCCAACTAGAGTCCTTACTATACCGGACAAGCCTTTAGCCCAACATCCCCAACACAAGGACAGAAATATATGCTTAAGTTACACATAAATATATAAGCTAATTCATGTGACTCTGATGATATGACTGCCATGTGACCTCCATTAAACTCATATGTCATTTACTGTAGGTGTGAAACCACAAAGGTTTAAATGCCCACTAGCCAATAGAACAGGTGAAGCCTTATTGGATGAGTGACAAAACAAGACAGGTCAAAAAGCAGGTACAGTTGCCTTTGGCTTAGTGCTTCTACATTTCCCATTACCTAAATTACTGGGAATTTTCATAGAGAGATAGTGGTGAGCTAGAAACACACCATACTGCTACCACATTAGGATTTACTGTAAGTCTGATATTACCAATACCTTTTTGACCAGTTTGTTGATATTCCTTGTTGTTAACCAGTTTGTAAGAGTCAGAGGAGAAAAGATAATGACACTCAAGCCATCTGGAAAGCTTAGCATCTTTACTATCCACATTAAATCCAATTTCTCTTTTTTATATGAAAACACAGATTGTCATGCCAGTCCTTTCATCCCATAATGTTTTGCTAATTGCAAAATTGCTCCTAACCCTAACCCATGACCCTCAAATAATTTACAATTAGAAGGAAAAAAACCCCCATCACTATTACGGTTTAGCCACTGGGAACAAACACTGTACACACAGCATCACACCATACCAACAGCATAGGTTTGTACTGTGTTTTTGCATGCCACTCTCCATTCACTTCCATGAAGTAAAGTACCTTGTAACCAAACACAGTACAGACGTAGGAGACGAAGAGAGGAAAGTGCGGGAGCAGATTCAGAAGGAGGAAGAGAAGAGATTATTATAATTCTGCTGAAAGGATGAACACATTCTTCTGCAAGAAATTCCCACATATTGTGTTTTGATGATGGTAACAGAAGACACGGTCTTAAGGCCACTTCAGACCAAAGATTCGCAACGAGACAAGTTGAAACTTGCAACTACTTGCAATGTGCTGGTCTGCAACGTTCTGAAACCTGCCAGTTTACACCAATGCAACTAGACGAGATAGTGTATCGTTTCCATAGCAATGACTCTCTGTACTTCCATTCTATCTGATGGCTTTTCAGGCATTTTTTGTAGCTGGACATAATTTGTAACTTCTTAAAATATGAATGAGGATAGTGATAGTGAGTTACTTGCTACAGATGCATTCCTTCTATTGATGAAACGGTGAAAACATTAAAAAAAAAACAAGAGGGTGAAGATGACTAGCTGACTTTGCTGCAAGCTGGTTGACTGTTGAAACAGGTGACATGCCTTATGTTCTAAAACCAGCAACTGGTGACTTGACAAGCTGAGTCACAGGCGATGCCATCAGTTGGCTTGAGTCAAGCTGAGACGGGCCAGTTCACACCGCTGCAACTTTTCCCTGTAATGGTCTAAAATGGTTTTGTTTTGTCACGAATCTTTGGTCTGAAGTGGCCTTTACATGTAGGTGCAAAAACCCCCATGTGTAAACCCCCATGTGTAAACACACATGGGGGTTTTTGAGTTGAGATTGAGTTGAGATCTGATGAAGGCCATAGCATAATACATATTTTGTACTAATCAAACCATTCAGTCCTCAATGGAAGCATCTGTGATTTGTTTTTCAAGTCATTCATTCAGGTTTCTCACCCAATATGTTGCCCGTCTATATATGTTCATCCTGCAGAGCCTTTTTTTTCCAATGCCAAACAAACCAGTATGTAAAACAGAACGCTCTATGATTTCATAAGTCATCAGCTAAATGTAGCCTACAACAAAATATTCTGGATTAATAATGAAGGATAAGGTGCTTTACTTCCCTTCAATACCAGCACAGCCTGTTAGTGTGCCCTGCCCTCTTGTGGGCATATAATGCATATGATCATAACTCGACATGCCACGATGCAGCAAAAGCTTGCTAAACTGGGTTAGCGGTAAAAGGTCATTGAAGACCAGCTGAGGCTACTCCCAGGAAATAGTAGTTCAACTCAAACTGGTGCTGCCGCTACCACCAAGGAGTGAAAAGGATAACTGAACATGTCCTGAACATGGCTTGGTTCAGACACATGGCTCCATGATCCTGACTGGTTTTGATAACGTTCTCTATTACATGCAGTAATATAGAATATTATCAGGTGCAATGGCTGGCAGTTGAATGAGGGTGCTGTTTTTTATCCACCTATTCAATTCAATTCAGTTTTATTTATATAGCACCATATCATAACAACATTATCTCAGGGCACTTTGTCATAAAGAGCAGGTCTAGACCGACTCCTTATGTGTACAGAGACCCAACAATTCCCACCAAGAGCAAGCACAAGCAACAGTGGCAAGGAAAAACTCCGTTTTAACAGGCATAAACCTCGAGCAGAACCAGGCTCTGGGTGGGCGGTCATCTGCCTCGACTGGTTGGGTTGGGTGTGTCAACACAATTTAAGCAGTGTTGGGCTATTTGAAAGATATAATAAATTACTCATTATTGATTTTTAAAAAAAAAGTAATTACTAATTAGTGTTCTAACAACTCCACCATATGCAGAAATATTGTAAACACATTGTGGTTTAATGAGTAGCTAGCCTATAGTTTGGGTGTAGAACTAGAAGTTCCATCCTCATGGTGAATAAATTGGGATTACACTCCCTCTCAACGGTAAAAAGCCCAGATTCCTGAATGTAGGCTTACCAGTAGCTAGCTAGCAGCTAAGGACACAACATGTAAGTAAGACCACTTTGTTGTTACCAGAACACACATTTCTTCTTTTCTGATGACAGTAACCGCCTCCACCACCTGATGTGGTAAGTTAACATGTCCATCAGTCTGTCTGCTAGACGCATAGAGGCGAAATTTAAGGAAAGACAGAAAGACCTGGAAAGACAGTTGACAAGACAAACTTTCAAAAGATGTCGAATTAGCAAAGCATTAGCAAGATTAGTAACTCTACTGTAATTAGTGAATTTCTGGTTGTGTTCCCTTATTCATTGCTAAACACACACACACACACACACACACTATTGCAATGCTGCCCAATGTGGTTGGCCAGCCAATGACATTTCATGTATGTATACTGGGCAGTCTCATTAAGGCTCTGTTTCTTGGGAGTCATATCCAGGATGGGAAAGGTCTATGTGCATGTTTCCATGTTTGAATACTGTGGGTGTTATGGTGTAGCACTACTTATTGTAGTACATTGTTAACCTTTACCTCAAGTTACCAAAAGCTGAAAGGAAATGCCATGCTCTTACATACATTTTGAAATTTACTTTTTATGGTCCATGTTTGTATATGAAGTGTTTTTCTTTGTTCTTATGTGACCTGAAAATCTATGTGGTCCACCATTATTTAGCTAGTTCCAATTTTCTTTATTCTGCTCAGTAGCGAGGAAGCTTCCCAGAGGAGCTTGGAGCAAGGATATACAAGATCATCCTACATGGAAGCCTTTTACTGCACCACTTCATTGTAATTATGTTCAGCGATTCGACACCGCAGCTAATTTGACAGAGTGACACTGAAACAGAATCACCACAATCAGGCCCGGTTCTAGACAGCTTTGATTGGGGGGGGGGCAATAAGAGATGTTGATTGGCCACTAGTTGCTGCTGTGTTGACTGCCCCAGGTATGACATTTTTTTGTAGGTCGACGTTAATGTCGCCGTGGTTCCATCAGGAAAAGTCTTATGGGATTCTTCCTCTGGATTGATGCAGAAAACAAACTCTGTGGTCAACAAAGGCTTGACACTCTGAGTGTTCTTCAGGACTTTAAGCTATAACGTGCACTGTTTTATGTTATCTAAAGCTAAAGCCACAGAATGTAATAATACATAAGATCATAATGTATTTAATTTTAAACCCACCTCTACCCCCCTCTTATAGGAGGACAACTTTATTCATGTTATATCTAATTATCTACATGGACTGGTATATTGAAAATAAGCTATCTGCCTTAATCCAGTATAGTTTTCTAGTCTACTAACATATTTTTTTATTGAAATGTGAAGCTACAATTTAAATGGCATTGTCAATTTTAAATGTAAAACCCACCTCCACCCCCCTTATAGGAGGGCAACTTTATAAATGACCACTTATATATTTAGTTATTTAATAGTAAATGGAATCTAGTTCTAACCCTAAATATTATGATTTGTATTATTGTCTTCCATAGCATTTGCTCAAGTTTGGGTGTAAACAATAACTATCTCACAACAGATTTTTTACAAGGTTTTTTTTATATTTTTCTTTTTTGTCCAGTGACCGGTTAATAAAACCTGCTTGGTAAAAATAAAATATGTCATTATTTGTGCCAAATTTGACAGGGGAAACAGAAGCATGCCTCTAGCTTTGCAGAGTACTCCAGCCATGGTCTCCCGCAATACCAGTCTGGGTTGAATGCCCATGCAGTCTGGCCAAAGTGACGTTTGGGGAAAACAAGGGTGGACTGCGACGTTGCTGGGCTGTTCAAGCCATTGTTATCGGCCATCACAGCGCCGTGAACGCTGTCAGGGGGTGCAGTGCTTGTGCAACTGGGTCTGCGGTGGGGGTGAGGCCCGGTGGTCGGGTCGAGTCGAGGAGCAGTACCGTGAAATAACACCATAACAGTGGCGTTGCGAGGTTTTACAACCAGAAATCGTTTCATGGTGACAAAGAAAGAAAAACGAATACTTTTTTAGAGAGAAACGTGTCGCTACCATGTGGTGTAAAACTTAAGTTAGCTAACACTAACACACACGCAGCTAGCTCTGATGACTGCAAATGACCAACCAATCAAATTTTGATTTTTATGACATGGCATGTTTATGATTTGCCAAATTGACAAGGACAAAATAAATTACTTATTTTTGAATTTTGAGATAAAGCGGGTCGGTTTGGTGGGGCAGTTGGTGCATTTGGTGGGGCATTGCCCCCCTCCCCGTGCCCATGCCTTGAACAGGGCCCGACCACAATCCCACACAAGACGTATAGCCAGATAATTAACAGCAATAACTCAGCTCACTCCAGTTGGCTAGAGTTTATATTTGAATATATTTAAATGACTAATGTAATAGAAAAATTAAGTAAATGGCCAGCTCCGGACATGCCAGCTTTTTACAATTTGTAGCCATGCTAGTGTTACATGTCTAACATATGTCTCTTGGCTCGAAGAGAATCATATTACTTCAGAATCGGCTGTCTATGTCTTTGGATGGACTGAATGTAAAGTTCTTTGAGTTCCTGCGGAAAGAATATGCTTAATCTTTTCGTTGAGTGAAGTTATTGCCTCGATATCCTTCATAATACCATCAAGAGTATCTTCTTTTAATGAGACAGCTGGATAAATCTCTGAAGGCACAGATGAATTGAGAATCCCTGTGTGGCAGAGAAAGACACGGAAACTCGGCTTTTCCTCGTGCTGTGTGTGGATGGAGTGTGAGTATGTAGTGCAGAGAAAGCTGCTTCTAAATCTGGTAAAGCTTTGTATGACATCATTGGAGTAGGGCAGTGAGATCTCATATCACTGTAGTAACCTTCTCATCAAACTCAGCTTTTGTCATGGTTATCACTCAAATCCTGCTCCAAACTTCCAGAGGTGGATACAATATTATGAGCACTGTTTTATGTAATTCAGTAGCCCTGCAACAAATACCACTGCTGTTAAGCTTATAATATTCAGTTTTTGTTGAGACTGTCAGATAGTTGTTGGTTGAATGACATTGTGAAAACACCAATAACAAGTGCTGAAATTCATATCAGGTTTGTTACACTTGTTATGTTTATCTGGTGTTGCATATAATACATGACAACACATAAACCTATGATGAGTTATCTTTCTGCCTTCCCATAGCACTGTAGAAATTCATCCAGACACCTTTTCTGGGTTACATTTGATTTAAATAGCAAATGCTGCAGTGAAGAACAAGCTTTGCAAAGCCGAACAATCTCAGTAGCGGACGAATCAGGGCTTTTACAGCTACGCCAAGGCCAAATGAGAAAATTCATTCACCCCCCGATGCGGAATTTGTCCTGTGTTACATTTCTGTGCTCAGATGACATGCTGGTAAAAAAGAAGGAGGCAAAGGGCAATCCACACCACCAAAATTTTTAAAAAGGTTTTTGGAGTGTTTTAGTTATCAGTCACTCATCCATCTCAACAGATCCATTTCCATTTCTTCAAATCTCTCAATCCCTTTTGAGTGGATTTTTCTTGTCTATTTAAGTTGATTCACCATGTTTTTGTTTCTTGCTTAGTCAAGCATAATACCCACAGACAGCCATTCAAATCACACAGATCTTGTACTTTTTGTTCTGAACATGTAAAATGCATCTATAACAATCGATCAATTCACCATGATTTTTCCAGTGTTACTATGGGAATATAGAGCTACGGTGGGCAGGGTGGAAAAAAACATGTTTGCATTTACATAACTTCTTTCTGTCTGATAAAATAAACATACAGATTATTGACAACAGTGACATCATGTGATCAGCTACATTGACACTTAAAATGATAATGAGTTTAACTCGTCGTAGCCCAGTGTCACACAGTCTGAATATGTTTGAGCAGGATTACATCATTTTCCCAGCTCACACTGATCACACTATATTAAATCAGCTGTCAGTGGGAACTACTTTGTAAATTTATAATCTGTTGTAGTTTCACTTTGTTAGATAAAGCAGCATTGATTGTTTTGGGTTTTTTGGGCTAATTGTGGGCAGTGGAACAAGCTGTAAACACTGACATTGCGCCGTTTGGTGCTGGGTAGGTAGCGAACAGTGGGTTTATCAGAGCTTTTTCACTGAAAACAGCCATCTGCTGCAGCTGGAAATGATATTGATGAGAGTGGTGAGACTGAACCAAAGCAGTCAACTTGGGGGCTGTAAAACCAAGTTTTAAATAATATTGATTTGTGCAGCTTTTAAATTCTTGGTATTGCAGCTTTAAGATTTAAGTTCTTTGTTTTAATTATAGCATGTTGCCATACAGCTGCTTATATTTTGTGAAAAATAACATCTTCAGTGAAAAACATTCATATAATGCTCAGTGCCCTTGATAAGAAACACCTGGTCTGTATTTCAGCAGCAGAAAGATGGCACACAGCATGAAAGATCATTGAGTTGGTAAATGGCGTTGCATCCACTCAGAACCATGCTAGAAGCTGTGACTCATTCAAAGTAACGTCAGTGCTATGGGAGGAAGCCACTGGTATTCCCTCTCAAATGCTGAGTGCATTTTTGAAATAACAGCAAATGTCTGACATTTACCCAGATGGGGACAGACAATGCTCCTCACTGAAACTATCCGTGGGCTTCTGGGCTTAAAGCAATAGAACATCAGTTGAGCAGTAAAATGCTCTTACATACCTGAGAGACTCTTCAGCATGTAAATAATATATTGCTTCTGTACCCTTTTTGTTTTAGTAATTTAGAAAAAAAATATTATAAAGGCAAACCATTTAACTTCCGGTTTAGTAATTAAAGGGCTTGAATTGAAAAATGAATGGTTGGCCATGCATAATTATTACATCTGTAAGTCATGTACATTTCAAATGGGAGCTTTTGAATACTCTCAATCTAATGTGCCTGTGCTGGCATTTTAAGTGGACAGCCATTGTGATTACATTTCATAAAACAGACAAAAAGGTGTGGAAAAAGATTCAGATCAAGTGGTAATTTTCTGATTCAATCAGTTTTTCCGACATTGACTCATTTGTTGTTGCACCTCATGCATTGGACAAATGAAATACTTCATGAGGCATGAAGCTGTACGTCATGCCATTCCGTCATCTGACCCCTCTAGGATTATATGCATTTATCTTGTATCGTGCATTATACAAATCTACCTAAGTTAGCTCTGAATAGCTCCCATCTTAATATTTCAGGAGGCTATTGGGGATTTTTGCATGCTTCAGCAGCAGCAAAGCTGGCTTGGAAGTAAAATGTACCACCTCTGTTCTGTGAACTGTGCCGACGGGGGAAATCCCTGTCTAATGATTGAACATAAATAATATCTCAAAGGAGGATGATTGCCTCAGAGGTCTCAAGCACCCCATTTGGGAAAAAGATGGAGAGGGCATAGAATATAAAGTCATAGCACAGGACAGAACAAAAGTTGACTGGGAAGATAGTAATTATATTATTTTAAAAAACTACATTAATCACCACTTTTGATGTGATATTAGACCCAAACCTTTGTGAGCAAACAGCAATTGCATCAACCGTGCAGTCACCGAATTCACCATCCAACAAAATAGACAGTCTGTTGAATAGCTAGCCACTCCCTCAGCCAGTAATCAAGCCACCAATCTAACAAGTCACTTATTCAGCCAGTAATGTAAACACATAATCCATCATCTGGATAGCCAGCCAGTAATGGACCCATGCAGCCAGCAAACCACCCAAACAAGTATGTAGCCAGCAGGCACAACAACCACCAAAGTAAGATTTCTAGCTGGTAATCCAAACAGTTGATTATCCATCCAAGAAACCAGTTATTCAAACAATTAACTAACCAGCCAACCAACCGGCCAGCCAGCTGTCCACACAGCCAGTCAACAAGCTACACAGCAGCCAATAAGCTAGCCTTTACTAGTAACTAAGAGTTACTAATGACACCTCTGTGCCTACACCCAGGACTCTTCATTTATTAGACGGTTGAGTTTTTCTTCACCATTTCAAATATTGTGTCATCCTCTAGTCTTTAAGGATCTCCTGTGGTGTTTGCAGTTGCTGATAAAAACATACCTACTGTTTTGTCTGTGTCTCTGATTTATTCTGATTATTCAGCCCCATGTTGGCCTGCTTTAGCCTACTGGTCTGGTGTTGTTAGCTTCTTTTGTGCATGAAGTAACAAAACATACCGCCCCAAGAAACATTTTAGGAACCAATCATCCAATCACGTGTGCCCACTAAAACTGATTACAGTATAAAAATGCTACAGTTCGTACAAGGAAACCGAATGTATCGAGGGAAAGAGGATAAACATGGAAGGAATATTGTCATGATTGTGCTATAAACATAAATGTAGGCTACTATAAAATCTGGTAAGTTTAATCAGAAAATAGTGAAAGTAGAATTACTGATTTTAAAATGTTCTCCAAAATATTCTCTGTAATTAGCAACTATTCACCTTTGCTAGCCAACCAGTCAGCCAGATGCTCCTCATTAGCCCTATCCTAACTCAGCAGATGTAGCCAAATTTCATTTAGTTTCCCCAACTGCTTTCTTTATTCTGAAGCCCTGTCCTTTCCAACCCTGTCTCCTCACTAATTACTCATGTAGTTAATAAATGGACAGCTATGTTTATCATGGATCCTATGGGGAAAGAACCCAGGAAATTTGACAAAAATGTGTGCCTTGATGTTTATCTTTTTTTTCATCTTACACAGTAGTAGCACATGGTTACAGTCAAGTTGTGTAAAACAAGCCAAAGTCAGTGGGCCGTTGTTTGTGTGGTCTGTCATGGCTCATGCATACATGGGACCAGTGGCATTTTGAATACCCCTAGTCCTTGCTGTCGCACCTTTTGGTGGAGGTGTACACACCTTGCTATAGGGAGTCATGTGCTATCTTTGAAAAGACCACCTTTCATTTTTCAAAGGCTGCACAGTACAACATGGCACATTACTATTCGGTGGCTATGTCTCTATCTTAACCAAACCACAAAGTGATCAAATCTCTCCTAAACTGAGGACGAAAAAGGGTATATGAGGGTGACAGCTTGTATGAAGAGGCCTTGTTGAAATCTACCTGTGAAGAGAGATAAAAGGAGAAAGTAAAGTGTTGGATGCTCTTTGGGTTAATTGCATTTGACATCCATCCTTGCCTTGTTGCGCTCTGTAAGACAGGACAAAGTGTGGGATTGAGTGCAGATGAACAGAGGGAATCTTTAAGTTGTGTGTCAGAGAAAGGGTATTGTAAGGATACATAGGTTTCACTTTGATCATGATGAATGTTCAACTGACGCTGCCTTCCTTTTTGGTCTCCAAGGAGACTGTGGGGGAGGTTTATTATTTGAAGTCTCATAGATGGGAGGGGGAGAGTTGAGCTAGTCACAGCAGGAGTTTGTAATGTCTGTAAGTTTTTTTTGTTTTTTTTTTGCCATCGACGTGAACGTTAACCGTCATGTTGTATGACGCTTGGCAATGTATATTTCATGTTATTGTGTGGAATCAGTTCATGAAGGTTTAATACTATTTAAAATCCTGCTGTACAGTTGTGTCTGCATTAAAGCTACACTGATATTTGATATATAATAGTAGGTAAAAATATAAGACATAAGGTCAAGGCCCATTGGTTTACCTAGCACATTCACCTCACTTGAGAAGTTTCAGCTAACTACCCAAAATGGAATATAATTTCTATAAGTGCATTTTCATGACATGCTAGTTACATATATCATGTACCCAATTAATTTTTTTCCCATGCCAAAGATAATGTGTTTTATGTCCCAACTGGAGCATTTTGAGCATGAGCAGCTAATGTAAAATGAGAGTGCATTAAGGGCTAGAGAATCGAGAGCAAAAGATGGATGGACGGAAAGAGATACAGAGAACATCACAGAGAAAGGAATGTCCCTTAACATTCACTACCATTCTCCCACTTTAAATCAATACAAAAACCTTGCCTTTTCCCTCCATCCCCAAAATACGTTTTAACGGCTCTGTATAAATTCCCCCCTTGGCCAAGGATAGTAAAGGCCCGTCTCTCCTGGTGATGCTTTGCCATCTTTCAGTATTCTGTCACCTATATCCGCATAAGCTTTTATTGTCCCAGTCGTTTATGTGGATCAATTTGCATTAAAATGATATTGGCAGCCATGCCCGGACAGCTGGACACTGCTGTTACCCACAAATCCCTGCTATACCCTATTTGGGAGCAATAACACTTTCAGTTTCCTCAGAATAATTTTCAGACAGAATTAGTCTGACTCCCTCAAGCTAGACACATGCCGGAGCAGACTGTGAATTAGACTGAAGGAAGCTCTGTTCATCCTGAAGCTGTGAGGCAGAAATGTGAATAGTTAATGTTGTTGTTTTAATGGAGAGATTTGGATCTACATGTGGCCTGATTCATTCAGCAAATAATTGAAGTCGGTCGATGAGTCAGCTGGACAAAATTTCAACTTCTGTCTCTCACACACATTTATTAGCCCGGTCTCCCTCCCTCACTCACTCATTCACTCAACCACCCACTCACTCATTTAATGTCTCCCTTGCACTCTCAGTCACTCACTCAATCACACCCTGACTCCATCGATTGTTCTGTCTCACTCATTCAGAGCAACACATTCACTGATTCATAACCTCCCTAATTTCCATCTACTCATTCACTCCTTCCCTCCTGCCTTCACACTGCTATTCACTCACTCACTATCTTATGCAACGGTATAACAAGCAGCCACAGGCTAGTGGTGGCTTTACAATATCTCCCATCCAGATCAAATTATGTTACACTGATTGCCCAGAAACGTTTTCCTCTGAATGCATAATGGATCGGTCATGTTACAAATATCACGCTCCAGAACGGCACATAATGGCACTCAGAGACTGATGACTGATGGGTTTTGTCTGCCAATTTGTTGAGGCAGATTTAGTAGCTATGTATGCATGAAGGATTGTACATACATGCAAATCTTTAATATATAGTGACAAAATAAAAATTGAGATGAAGAAAATGAACATTGTGTGTTGTCCAAAGATGCTGTTTGAATTGCCCTTATGGAATAACAAGACTATCAGTCTACAGTCGTGCTAGTGGATTTGTGAAGTTGTATTGGGCACAGTGGTGCTTTGAGTTAAATGCTGATGTCAGAATGCCAAACATACTCACAATGACAATGCTAACATGCTGGTGTTTAGCAGGTATAATGTCTTCCATGATCACCATCTTAGTTTAGTCTGTTAGCATGCTAACATTTGCGAATTAGCGTAAGCAAAACATACAGCTTAGTTTTGCAGCCATTTGTTTATAAAACAAAGTATTGAACACATTAAAATGTTGACGTGATGATAGATTAAAAGTCAGGGATTCTCAAAGTCATTAGAATGTATCCCCGATGGGCCTTGAATATAACTCTAGCAAATTTCACAGAAATCTATCCAATAGTTGTCAAAATACTTCACTCAAAACCAACTGTCAACCTCACATTGGCACTGTAGGAAAAGTCAGTGGATCACCAAAGTCTGTAGGATTTATCCTGTGAGGAATGTGAATGTCTGTACCAAATGTGATGGCAATCTATCCAGTAGTTGTTATAATTCACTCTGAACCTAAAATGTCACCCTGCTGGTGGCACTATGATGTTTAACACCTCCTTTCTCTGCATAATGGTAGGCATGACATGGCATTGCAGTCTAAGATGCATCATTATGAGACAATGCCCTCTGGAAATCTTTATAAAGTACGTATTTTGTTTTGTACAGAGCTTTCACTGAGCAATATTCTTTGAGTCATTTAGTATCTGTGATGATTTCTACCAACTTTCTCCAAACTGGTAGGATCACAGGGCTGGAGTATATCATGGCACACCTTTGGTGGGAACACTGTAGATTGTTTTTCAGATACAGTTTCAGTTACAGCACTCGGCTAACATCACATTTGCATTTGTGTCTGAAACAGTTTAGACTTTCAAATTCAACAGAAGTCAAACCAGGCAAACATGGGAGGAACATGCAAACAGCTCCAAATAGAAAGGGACAGATTTCAAACCTGCATTCCTTTTGATCAGACAACAATGATAATAACACTAAGGTAAACATAGATAGTAATGTCTACATGTTTGAACAACACTCTTCCTGTTCTGGGGCTTACTGTACTGTATTTTTAATACCAACAATGTATTGTTAACCTTGACTGAAGTTACTTTTATATTGTACAAAATGATATATGGGTTGTATCTGTGTTTGACAGATACAAGGTGATTTATTTTTTTTTTTACTACACAAATTATAAAACTACACAAAGCTTTTTACCTACCTGTGGAGCAGATTTATGAATAAACCAAAACAAGATAGTAATTTGATGATCTGAAGGCAGACTCAGAGGTGTTTTGGCCTTTGCAAATGAAGTGGACTAAATATTGCAAAAGTGATGCAGTTAGTGGGCTTCTCATCTCGGCCCAGTGAGGTTTGAATCAATTGATCTTCCTAATGAGGGCAGGATTAATATGGTCACAACTTTTTGTTTCTACCTAGTGGACCTGAATCAACTTCAAAATCTTCACAGGCATTTTTAGTGGCATGATATATAGCGTATAGGTTTTCCACTTTTAAATAATATCTCAGAGCCACCAAAAACATTGTCAATTTGGGTGGGTATACAGTCCACTTAGGGATTGTCATTAGGCTGATCATGATCAATGCCTTCATTAGCAGCGCTGAATGGCTTCCATATATGAGGAATTTTCAAAGCATTCAGACTGCGCTAATCCTTCCGCCGAGCTGTTGATTAGAGATGTCAGGCCATAAAGCAGAGTCATTTCTCTGTAACTCTCCACAGACACCCAGGAGAATTCAAGTGACTGTATCTGATTGTTTTATATGAAGCTTTTGTGTCAGTGAGCAAAAATCTCTGGAATAAATAACTGTACTCCAAGAAATGTAGTCTTTCAATAGTTCCTTGAAATGCACAGACCATTGGGTCTGGGTCAGGGATATTAAAATGAGTACAAACTTTCCACTTTTATCACAACCAAAGAATAACTGGTGTCATTAAGGACCATTTAGTTTGCGCAACGGATCTTGTAGATGGGTGAGGATTGAGTTTAGATATAGCACTAAAGTCACGGGTTGATTAGTACCAGTTGACGCTTGAAATCATACTTGCACACTGAGGTCCTGACTAAATGTCCACCCTTGCAGTTTTGTGAATATTCATATCAGACTGTCAAGCTTCTAAGCTGACTTCATAGGAGTCTATTACTCCAAACTTGATATATAAATGTATGAAATTAGCACCAGTAGAAAATTTAGTTAAAGAAATTGTGTGCTTGTACACAAAATACTATTTTATATTGAGGCTAAAGTAAAAATCCAATGTTTGATTCAAAATAAAGATCAGAGTGTGGATACAGTCGTCCAATTTGGCCTCACT
Organism: Maccullochella peelii; assembly: GCA_002120245.1. Lineage (NCBI taxonomy): Eukaryota > Metazoa > Chordata > Actinopteri > Centrarchiformes > Percichthyidae > Maccullochella > Maccullochella peelii. The sequence goes on along the minus strand of LKNJ01000399.1, from coordinate 41,329 downwards.
CTGATCACCAAATGCTACACACTGCTGATTTTTTCCTTCACTACTACAACCTCTTCCTGTTCTGGTTTACTTAGTGTGCTTAATGTCCCATAATTTAACTAACATGTGTATACTGGGCTGTGTTCTGTATACCACTTGGGGGAGATAAATGCGGTTCCCTTGGATTCTAATGCTACTTAGCTTCATTTACAGAGCACCCTCAAGAGCAGATCTTTTTCGGTTAAATATAGCTGCATATCAATTGCTGGTTCTAATCCCTTTGAGTTAAGTGCACTTTGACTGAATTACAGTGCAGTCAGAAAGTATTAGGACAGTCATATGTATATGTAGGTTCGTCTGTGTAGGACATTTAATATCGCTGCGTTAATTGCAATCTGACAGTGTCTTTTTGATACTATCACTTGGGGACAGGTAGTTAATTAGTCATTTTTGATTAGTTTAAAAGATTCAAGAGAGCAGGTCTTACCTAATATGAACCTGTCAGGGGCAGACACCAGGGAGAGAGTATAGAGATATGGAGGCATGAGAGTGGTGTCATACAACTTGTATGAATGATATCCCTCATCCCTAAGTATTTTGGTTTAGTTTCTGTCTGTGTCTATTTGTTAATCTAAATTAACTGAAACCAAAAGCTGAGCGGCAAGTGAGTGACCCAGCAGGGGAACAGTGGGCCAACTGCGGGGAACAGGTCGAATCAACCAGGGTTTAAGCAAGCCCTGCATCCTTTCATGTGGTTGGCAACTAAAGGCATTCAGCTTATGTTGTGGCCTGTTTCAGCCTTATGGCTTAGTGGTAATTAAGTCCCCTCAATCTAACACCAAATCATTTTACCAGTACTACCCTGACAGCACAGGAGGATGTCCTTCCCCAGCTGTTACTTCTTTGTGGCGCTAAATAAAAAACAACAGACAATTTAGCCCGATAGCCTAAAGTGCAAGTTGCAAGATTACTACGTTAAAATTCTGGGATGGCATAACTTTCCATTTCACATTTCAATTTTAAGATTATTTATTGTATTTATGTAAACAGTTGGTATGACCTACCTAACATATTGTATTTATACCATCTGGGATCTATTGACTTGCTTAAACTGGCCACAAGGCTGGAATAAATGTGTGTGTTAATATAGCAGCCAAATAAACTGGCAAAATTGACTATTTGTCTCAGGCCTCACGTCTGTTGTTTGTGCAAGCGGCACCTTAGGGTGTTGGAGTGGGAACTATTTTCCAGTTGCCCAGGCAGATGCTAAGCATGGCCAGAACAGATGCTAACCTCTCACCCATACATCTGAATTATGCAAAACTTAAGTTCTGCAATCACAAAGTAGCTTTTACACACTTGTTATGAAATGAATCATGCACAGTTTTAAGTTATTGATATCATTCAAAGCTGTTTGATCTAATTTATTGTTTCAATAAACACAGACTTTCCTTAGAGCATATTCCACATCTGCTTGGGGATGAGATTGTTACAGCATTGCTTCTCTTTGTGTTGCTATTGTGATAAATGTGGTGACTCCACTTCTGCTTAAAATGAAATTAGATTACAGCAGGGTTATGAATCAAAAACACCTTGTCATATAGTTCTGAATAATAGGACTCAGGTGGACTAGGGTGCATTTGTAATCAGTTTCTGTGTGACTGCCAGGTACAAAAAAATGCCAAAGAAATTAGAACAGTGAAATTCGTCTAAAAGGCAGAGATGTCAGATATCAAATTTGTGCTTTCTCATTCATTCATTCATTTGATTTATCCTGCTATTAAATCCCAGTGGGAGAGAAGAATATAGGAAGCACAGCAAGGCAGAGGACAAGAAGATCTACAGCACATCCGGGTTTCAAGGGTAATCATATTTTCTTTAATTTTACAGTGCCGAGGAATGTTTTATAACACCATAACCTTTTTACTGGTCTCTTTAGAGTGCCATCATATCTCACCTTTGAAAACTATGTTGTGCCTATACTGCTAGCTATGAAAAAGGCATTTGTATTTCTCCAGTAAGCCAAAGATCTGCGTTCTCCCTGCAGTCTGCTGGAACGTCTCTATTTTGAAATTCGCATTTAAGAGTTGATGAATATTTTATGAATTATGGGCAAGCAGGCAATCTGTCTCTCTTTCAAATCACCCCTGCTTTAGAGACATCCCAACCACTGTTTGAAAAATGCCAAATTGCAGGGAGATTTCATGAGATGCACGTTCTCTAAACTGTACCATTTCCGCAATACAGTGATAAAATAAAATATTCTGCTTTGAAACTGATTTCAACTAACATTGAAACAACATATTAAAATTTCAGGCTTCAGAAACCAATCATAGGTTATTTCAGAGAGACGGTGTGTTCGTATTAGCTGAGCTACAAATGCAGATGCGCGTGCACGTACCTTCAGACGGTGAAAGCCTGATTCAATCCTGGAAAATCCTGCTGAAAATCCTGCAACTTGTGAAGAATTTCCAATACCTCCTTTGCCTACAGCGGCTTATTGTTAGGTTCCATGGTATTTATCTGGTTTTGGTTATGTTATGTTTAAAGTTCTGGTCCTGTTTTGAAAGTCTTTGTTTATGTTCTTTATGTGTTCATGCCTTCTCGTCTTGGCTTTTGAGTATGTTCGTTGTTCTGGTGTTGGTCTTGTATTAGTTTATGTTCCAGTTTTATTTTGAAGGTGTTGTTCTATGTTCCCTGTGGGTTTTTGTCCTCTTGTCTCTCCCTTGATTATGTCTCACCTGGTTCAGTTTCCCTCGTTAGTCTGTCTCTATTTATACCTGTCTTTTCCCTGTGCGCCTTGTTGGGTCATTACCTACTGTTGGATGTTTCCTTGCCCCATGGCCTTCGTGCCTTGGTCCTTGTTCCCCATTCCCCGTTCTGTAAGTTATTTTTGCCACATTGTTTTGGACTATCTTTTGTTGGATTGCTTCTGTGCTTTGGAACTCCCTGTGTTTACGGACCTATCTACCTGCCATACCAAGATCAATAAACCTTTTTGTTTTACCACTACCTCTGAGTATGTCTGCGTTTGGGTCCCACTCCTACAACCCCGTAACCCCGCACCCTAATAGATGTCACCAAGTCTACCAAATTCCTAACATGTATAGTACAAAACAACACGTCCCGGCTCCAGACGGAGCTTCGGGCTCATTATGTTCGATGCCATGGCGCTCATATCGACGTGGCAAAGAGGCATGATGACAAACAGTGGGGAATAACTTTTGAGGGGGGACAGTGGCGTGTGTGTGGTGTACTAGCCTCTCATTCCGCTGCTGAACGGCGTTGCAGCTGCCTATGAAGCCTGGGGCGCTCTGCGGCCGCGAAGCGCTGGAGGGGCGTCTTTGAAAAGACGAGTCGTGGCGGGAGGGACCGCAGTCTTGGTGAGGTTCACGCCGTTGAGAGTGAGTACCACCAGGGATAAGGTTTTGCAGGGTAACCGACTCCTGCGGCTGCCGGTCGAAGTTGTGGGTTTGGTGGGAGGGGCTTAGTGGAGTGATACAAGGCAGCAGAGAGAAGCGGAAGGTTTTGCGTAGGTTGCACAGATTTTGCCTAGCTTTAAGGTCCTGTTTTCACAAAACAAAGCTGGTATCAGCTGTGGTACAGACGGGTGACACAGTAAAGGAAAAACCTAAATAAATTAGTGTAGAAACATGGATGTAGATGCTTCCATACAGACTTGTAGAATCTATGCTAAGGAGCATCGAAGCTGTTCTGGAGGCTCATGACACCTTACCAAAAACCATAATGTTTTTCTTTCTGCAAAGTCAAAATGTTTGATTGGAGAGACAGATGACCTGATGAGCCAGAAAACAAGCACAAGAATATCTCTTAATTTGAAAAACTTCAGCAGACAGCACACACTGTAGGTATGCATGCATGAATACATCCACATATATTGACAGATGTGCAAACCAACATACTCACACCAGCTACATCAACCCACACATAGTTTAACATCCAGTAATATTCCATGGGGTCTTATCAGTGCCAGAATTCTCTACTTTCCATGATGACATTGAGACGTTTCAGGCAAAGAAGTTATCAAAAGTTCATCATCGACTATATAGGCCTTAAGAAGGATGGGCTTAGCTCTGGTTGAATCATTCCTGTATGAATAAGAGATCACCAGGTCACTGAGAGCCAAAATCCTCTCCAACTCTAATTCAACAAGGTCAGTGTTTGGGTGAGCCATAACTATTTTCTGCAATATGTTTCATTTATAACCTTATAGCTAAAATGTTACATTTATGAATTAGGTATTACTACTAGTTCACTCTACATTTAATTAGAGGTATCACAAAAATATATATATAGAGCTCACAATGTTTTTATAGATTTAGCCACATACTTTGGAAAATTAAGCTATTGAAAAAGAACTCAAGACCAACTTTTTCTGTCAGGTCAAACCTTGAGTTAAGTTCCCAGAGAGCAACACATAGGATGCACCATGGGAACTGGATCAATTTTCTACAAACAAAAACTTAAACCATCAAAATAATTTCAAAGATGATATAATCACATTAAAACACATAGTGCCATAAATACATTTACTGTTTTTAGTTTAATTTTCTGGAACTATGCATGTCAGGTCAAGTGATAAACAAGCTTGCATTCATCTAAACATACTGGGATTGGCCACATTTGCATTCACATAGCAGTGTCACTTGTACACGTTGTCAGTAGTTAAAGGCATTAGCATGATGACAAACTGCCAATTGTCCTATCTTTGATGATTTTTATACTCCAGAGGGAATGTTAGAAATATCTTTTTTAGAAAAACACTTTAACTCACCACTTCATCTTACAGCAGTTCAGAATGTCATGTCATGTCAGAATCACATTTGATGATGCCCAGTAATGACTCAACATCACATCATCGTTGTTATTATGAATCAATTACTCCTTTATTTTGAAAAGAAGCGTGACTTATCAGTATTGTTCTACTACATTAAAATAGTAATGAACAGTGTATTTAGAGAGAGAATGAAAAGGCATTGTCCAACCATGGTCCCATAGTGCAAAGGTTTCAAAGTAGGTCAAATTTAAATGCACTCATGGGTAGTGCTTCCAGTGAATGGCCCTAGTGTGTCTGCACTATAGTGAGCACTCTCTTCTAACGCACAGCACTTCATGCTAACTTCCAGTGTGTTTCAGACCTGAAAGAGCCGACACAAAATGCCCCCGTTCTCAAAGACAGTCAGAGTGACTGATAAAAGGCTTTTCTAGCTGTGAAGTGTGCCGGCCTCCGCATCAAAACCGAGCCCTCCCAGAGGACTGGCTGCTGTTTTGAAGTGAGGCACAGCTCGTCCGTGGTGTCACATCACATTTTCCCTCAGTCACCGAGCCCAGGTCATCATTTTCAGCTGGACTCCTAGAACAACTTTCTAGAAACAAATCATTAAACCAACTTTCATTTTACTCTGTTAAATATTGTTTTGAATCAGGAGGAACACTATACACAATAATGTTTACACCTAATGGAGCACAAGATACTTATTCATACTATAACGGTTTGTTAAATAGGAATACAAACTTGTGAACAGTCTTTATTGAAATGCTGATTATAATGTAAACTTTGGCTTTTGGCCATCAGCATCTATATTGAGGATTTTAACAATATCCTCCACAAGGCTTTTCTTAGTGCAACAGTAGCTAATGGATTGGCCTGACTAATAAATAACATTATTGATCTACCGTATGTATGCCTTTGAAAGCATGTTCAAGACCTTTCCACATGATAAAAGGACCCCATCAGCCTCCAAACACGGACTGAGGAAAGAGCTGAGATAATAATTATCTGTGCTACCACTCTTTCAAAGCCTGAACAGTTAAAAACAGGCTGAACAGTAAAAAAACAGGTAAATGCAATCACCAACAAGTCATCTTCCACAGTATGAGATCTAGTATGGATTTTTACACTTCAAGATAATGATTACTGGTAAGGCTTAGTTTTACTTAGCTTTTAGTCAGATCACTAATATCCTAAGTCCCAATGCACCAGTGCGCAGTGTGGTTACCATGAACGTTTTTGTCCACTCATAATTTGGACTGAAAACAAAACATGATGTGGTTTCCTCTATCTAACCTCCAAGACTTAGGAATTAAATGCCCTGTGAACATTTTGATTACAAAAGCAATGTCTATAATGCTGTCAAAAATGGTAGGTTGAAAAGGGTTAAAATGATATTTACTTGGTCATTAAATCGCCAGCAGGTAGGCAGTGAGGATAGACAAACAAGTGTCCAGGAATGCATACTTATCACCTTTTGGTGAAAATTGCCATTTTTAATCCAAAATAGGTCATTTTGTAATTTGTGTAAATCTGCTGAATTTTTCAAAATGCTGGGGGTCTGCGAGGACAGAGTCACAGGGAATCAAATGAGTACCACGCCTTCTGGCTTCTGTGCTTGGCACGTGCAACACAGCTGAGAAGAGTTACTGTATATCTCATATTAAAAATGCTGCATTTGATCCATTGATGTTGCATGTAGTTGGCTAGGAATTGTGAACTCTTCTTCTTTTATGTAATCAGACTGCTAGCTGAATTGGTAAACCTAGGGTTATCCAAGCCAGTTGATAACCACCTTCATGATCTTGGTTATCCAGGATCATCAAAGCTTAGTTGAGTGAAGGCAGGTAACCCAAGGACAGTCTGACCAGTTCAGCCTGCTTTGTGATTAAGGGCATGCTGAATGAGATTAAGCAGTTGTCACCATTACAGTGTCTTTATTGTCATATCTGACAGATAAACTAGTAGAAATAAAGTAGATTTTGTTACTGAACACACTACCAGCGTGCCACATTCATTTTTTGCTTCAATGTCAAGGTTTAAATGTGTTATGGTTTCACCCCTGTGTGCCTTTATTTTGAAGTCGTGTCTTGTGTTTCCCGCCTCCTGTCTCAGCCCTGAGTGTTTCCACCTGTGTTTGTACTCACCTGTGTCTCGTCTCCTCGTTAGTTCCTTCCCTATTTGTACCTGCCCTTGTCAGTCAGTGTTTGTCGGTTCATTGTTCATGTCCCGTGCCGTCTGCCAGATTCCCTGCATGCCTGCATGCATGCCTGCCTGCATGCATGCCTGCCTGCATGCATGCCTGCCTGCATGTCTCCCAGCCGTCTGTCTACCCACCTGCCTGCTACCTTCCTCAATAAACTCCTTTGTTCTCCTACTCCTACGGTCTGCGCTTGGGTCCTTCTCCCACATCGTAACCAAATGTGACCTATGGGAGCTTTATAATGCATTCAGGTTGCTCACAAAGTGTCCTTTTATCACTTAGGACGCCTGTCAACAAAACAGCTTCCAAGCATAGCCTCCTCTAAGCACACACTAGTAGATAGAGACATAACCCTGAGTGCAGTGAGATAGCATCATACAGCAATACACCATTATCCCTCTTTACCATTCTTTCCCTTGACTCCACCAGACTTTAATCATTTATTAATTTCCCTGGTGGTCTGAGGGAAGGCATCATGGTCTGAATTTAAACTGCCAAGATCAGAGAATTGGAGTGTCACTTTCTCATATGAGAAAGAATATAGAATGTACAGCTTTCATCCCAGCAACCAGCCAAATCCACCATGGACAGGCATAGCAATATAGGGGTGAGTGATTGCTTCAGGGAAAGCATATAAAGAAAAAGTGAGTCATTCTAAATTGGTTGACAGTTTTGCTATACCATCTTACTCTGGCAGAACAGAAAACAGGTTTGTATCCAATGCTGTGTGTGATGGCATACTGTATAGTGGTCATTCAACCATTGATGTCTTTCATCGATCCTGCACCAATAGTTCAGTTGGGAAAGACACCTGACACTGAAGTGGAAAGGCTCATGCATTTATTTAGCATGTATAGGAGGCAGTCTGATGTAAATTTGGCAGCGGCTCAGCTGCCTAGATCCACACTCACACTCGGTGGCAGCATCATTAAAAGCAGGGCTCTGGAGATCAGCCCAAACCTCTGATAGGCCATAACAGTGCAGGTAGTGAGGAGGAGAGGGGTTGAACTGCATTGACAGCAAAAACATGTTAGTTAAGGTGTTTGTGTTAAATACACAAAGCAATGTAGTGGCAGAAGAGTAAAGTCCAACCTGACTGAGGGTCATATTCGTAGGAGAGAGATAAGTGGGTGATGGGAGTCAAGTGTACTAACAGATGCAGGTGTGAAGAATATCTTGCTTCAACGTATTTGTCACTCCAGTGTGTCTCCAGTCTGATATTACTGGGAAGGGAAATAAATCTCACACTACTGATTACCATATGATTTCTTGTATTTTCTGAAAGCTGAAGGAAAAGTCAACACATGCAACATGCAGTAATTTTGCTCTCTTGTGTGCAGTGCAAAGTGTTTTTTCTAGCAGCTCAATCTGTATGCTTCTGGGATGTTGTGGGCAAATTGGTGACTGACCACCTCACTATCTACCGCATGCTGGAAAATTCAAGCTTTCCAGAGAGACATACTTAAGGTGAATGAGATCAAATAACCCAAATCAAACTTTCTCTGATCGACCCAGGTCCTTGTTTTTTCCATAATATTGAACTTCTTTGACCAAAGAGGCAACAAAGCATTCTTGCCTCCTAATCATCATATTTATTGATGTTTTATTCATTGCTGTCGTACCTGGAAAATGATGTGGCTTTTGTGCATTTTACATGAGATGCCTTAGGGCATTTTCTTATAACAATACTTGCATCCAGGCCTGCAGATATTAAACTCTCCTCTTGGTGCTAATGGTAATACACCACACAAATGACTTCCTGCTGCCCTTAACTCGGTCTTGCCCTACAGACAGCAGCTTTTTCAAAAGATTAGCTTAGAAGAATGAAAACTTCAACAATTAGTGCCAGTTAGACAGCAAAAGCAGTAAATCTCCTTTTATTTATCATCCCCATCTTAGTGTCCCTCCACTGGGTAACAGTTAATTTCAGAATTGATTTAATTGATTATGCTCAAGGCTTAACTGTGTTTTGCTGTAGGAATCATGCCACAACTGCATATCCAAGGTATTAACACCATGTTGAAAATGGTTCATATTTAATACATTTATATGCAGAATTTAATTACATGGCTGTCCCTTTTTATACAAATCTAACAAACGATAACTAACAGGTTATTTGTTTGAATTAGTTCAAATGCAGCCCAAATAGCCTTCCCCTAAGCTATACTGTATGTTCATTCAAGGTGCCTCTGCTGCCTTACTTGAGTGACAGGCAGTTGCATTTTGCAAAGTCAGCAAACAGCCTTACCTTTATCCACATTTTTTTTTCTTCTATGGTGTCAAATCCAAAATATTCCACACATTACAGTACTTCTCATATGGTTTGGTGTCATGATTATCTATCCAACACAGCTCGCTAGTTAGGACAACCCTTACCTCATCACATTTACTTTGATAAGGTTCAGGTTGCTTTAAGATGCCTTATAATTTACTTCATAAATACTCATGAAGGGATTGGGATTTCTCTTTCAGTCTTTCTCTCTTTCTCTTTTCTTTACACACATGCACATTGAAACAACAGCACTACAACACCTCCTCTATTTTTCAGCAGCGTCAGAGCAGGAGTGAGTGGATGATTTTAAAGGATGTCTTACATCAACATGATTCCAACAGGGAAAACAGTGTCTGTTCTCAAGCCCTGAATGAATTAACTTTTCATGAGGCCAATGGTTATTGATGAACCCCTGCATGCCCCAAAGTGTTTTAAAGTCCTGCCAAATGGAATCACGATAGAGCCAAGCAGTTTTCACTACAAGCACACACACACACACACACACACACACACACACAGCACAAAGACTGCATATAAGATGTCTCCTCTGCCAATGCCCTAAATCATTCATCTAGAACCCCAAAGTAAATAAGAATTAGAAAAGTTGTTTCCTTTCAAAAGCAGCAACAAAATACCTCTGCAGCACTCTGCAAGTCATTCATAAATGACTTTCTATATTGTTTGATGAATCACATATTTATATCTCAATGTCAGCCATCAGCTGCTCTGGACCGTCAGAAGCATCAGTGTTGGTAAGATACCCAGTATTCCCCTCAGGAGTCGTAGGAGCCCACCATGAAAGAAAATAAAATATTTATCCAAAAATTTTTTGGGGGAGAAAACAAAAGGCTGACAACAAAGTCCAATGTGTCCCTGGCTGATAGAAAACAAACCAAATTGCAATGCTTCAACCAGACTATACATATCCTTTTGTTATTCTATTATATAGTTTTTTGTGTTCATGTCTCTAAATTGCAGCTCTGAGGGCTGATTATCATTCATAGATTATCAGTGATAGATTTTGCAACTAAGGACATGCTGCAAAATGGCAGTTGTGTAACATAGCAAAAACGTGATGGTTAAGATAACTGTAAATTGTCAATGTACTTACATTGCAAAGACATTTAATCTTAAGAGGAGTCTTAATAGAATCTAACATGATGTGATGACTTGTAGAAAGAGAAATTAGAATAACAGACAGTACAGCAAGGAAGGGATGTGACACACAATAAGAGATATGGGTGCAGATAATAAATAATACCCAACAGCAGGGAGGAGACAGCATTAGTTTAATTCACTTACGTAATAGCAGAAATGCTGGCATTGGTATTGCATCAAAAGAAATGAGTGTGGCCCTTCCTAACGATGGAAATTCATCCTTGAAAAATCTTAACTTGTGTCTTGGATGTGTCTGCTTGGCTTTTCATACAAAAAGCCAATTGTTTGGCACTCTAATGAAGAACAACATTATAAATGCAAAGCTTGGATGGAATGTACAATAACAAATTCAATTTATCCTGACACAATGATCGTGTATGAATATTCCTAAGGATATAGACTAAAGACCACACAAGGCAGTATACCATATATAGATTATTCAATGTGCAACCAACAAATGGGGAGAAAGTAATAAACCTCTCAGCTCTGTCAGTCAATTTGAGTTTGTCACATAGCAGATGTCAGAGAAAACAGGACGTCCTTGGTGTTGCACCTTGATTGATGACGTAGACTCTGTGAAAGTAAATGTGTGTCTCAGAGACTGAGTGCCTTGGCCTCCATAAATCTGGGGATGAGGCTTGGGTGCATGCAAAGACCACCTCCTTGCATGTACCAAAAAGCTTCATTCCAAATTTATGGTTGGGATGAGCAACATTTACCTATCTAACAGTCAGTAGTCAGTCCTTTTGGACTGTTTGTTTACTTGCTTGAATGCAAGTCACTGCATATCTATCTTTTTCATGCTGTAGGGGAAAGTGACTGCCACTGAGTAGGACAGAATAAATTTGAAATTAGCTTCTCTCCACATCCCAATACTTGCCTGTTAAATTACCATTTCATTGGTGAAATACAGCCTCTGCCTTTAGATGCTGCAGTAACGACCATTCTCATGCAATTATAATGTCTATAATATGTTACATTTTCAGATCCATCCAGACTGTCAATCCATCTGTGTTTCCATCCATCTCTCCCTCTGCCCTCAAATTGGAAAGTAATTGGACAGGTCCGAGTGGCAGCTGACAAGGCTTGCTTGGCAGATGTGACCAGGAAACATGAGCACAATGGGTCCAATTGAACAGACTGGAGGCCTTTTCACAGCTGCAGATGGAGTCCTATAGAGAAAAGGGAAATTATACAAGATAGCGGATGAGGGAAAAGATTTCCATTTCACAAATGGCTTTTTGTTTGGATGCAGTTCAAGAGTGGACAAGTTGAGTCTCCCTCATTTGTCTGAAAATCTGATCCTTTTGCAAACTGGAATTGCGATCTATACCATCTTGTAAACTGCTTTCTGTGAGAAAGCATAATGCATTATTTCAAATAATATTACAAAGCTATTTTTGTTGTGGTTTGCAGTTAACCTTGAGGGGTCAACCTATCAGCCTTCTTGACACAAGACACAGCACGGTTGAGATTTGGGAGTGGATGGGTTCCTTGATAATACCCTCCTCTGTGTAGATTTGCATAGACATGTATGTGTATCTCTGCAGAGGCATAATTCCAGCTTCTTCTCTCCTCAACAAGATACTAAATCCAGCACCATATGTGTAAAGTCCAGGAAATACATGTGCAGGAAGAATTGTCAAAATGCCAGTTTGTGAGAAAAGAAATCTTTATTAATAAATGTAGTGTGTATATCAAACAATTTTATTTTTCTTCTTTGTGAATTCTCTGACAAGTCATAATAAGATTTTACTCATCTGAAGTAATTATTTTCTGTTTGTGTGTGTATTTAAACAATGCGGGCAGTTTGACCTGTAACATAACGGATGTCATTTATTTTTCAGTATAATAGGATGGTGAAACAAGGACACTGTGCTTCACAATGGCCAAGAGGGGACAAAACAGGATATGTTATATTTTGCAGTTTCTAAATTAGAATGGATAACATGACCTCTTGTTTTTTGGAAACCAACTTTTAACTGGTAGCCATGGAACATAAGTGCTGATATGTCCATGTACACTTTGATGTTACCCTCAACGCATAATTGGCCAAACAAAAATTGTAGTATATAAACATAATTTCTAGGGTTGAAATTGGACAACTCTACTCCGAAGCTTCAGGACCCAGGTCTTTTTTTTACTGTTCTTTCTCTGCACAGTCTTCTCAAGTGCTAATTTATGCAAGAGTTAGTGCCTTTTGGGTTCATTATAGAAGTGACAGTTACTTGTCTGTGGGCACAGTCCTCCCTATAAGTTCTGTGGTTGCACGTAGCTTCATTATTTGTGCCAATTAGCCACAAGATGCTTTTCAGTCGATGCTTGTTGTGAAATTCTCTAATTCAATCAACCTCTTTTCCTTAAAATGTCATCACTTCATGACTTGTTCACAGTGTAGCCCAGTTGTGGTCAGCATCATACTGTACACATAAAGCGGCATGTTTATAAAGGAATGAAAAAGACCAGTTACTGCAAGTCAATACGTAACAAAACATACCAGTCAATTCCCTGTTGTAGCCCTGCTTAGTCATTTAGGCTGAACAGGTGTAATTCTACATTTAAAGTTTGTTTAACGCAGCTTTAACAATAAACCCACATGGTCACTCTACAGTCAACAATGGGCATGGTAACCTTTGACCCCCAGTGAGTGAGTATTAATATAGTACAACACACATAGTCATGTGGCCTTGAAACATATGCATTTAGTTCCATGTCTTTGTTGATAAGCCAGTAGTGAATTATGTCTGAGCTCAGAGAGAACTTGCATTTTGAATGGCATTTAAAGTGTTGTGTGAAGTGCCTTCCTGAGAGAGCACAGATATAAACTACTTTAGATTTCAAACCAACATTTAAGTCACATTTGAGACTTCTTTCAAAGCTGTTTACTCCATAATTTATGAATGGCTGTCCTACTTTACATTTGACTTAAGAGGAGCAAGTCAGATCTCTTCTTATCCTTGCTTTACCTTTAAGATGAACGCTGATTAAAAGCCTCCCTCAATTCAGTCAATTTCCTAAAAAAGTAATAAATAATAATTTAAAAAATAAGTGTAAATGTCATTGTTTTTATAATCTCATTCATGTGTATATTTTTATATCTGTTTTAGGCTGTGTTAGGCCTGTGAAAAGCATGTTGCTACACTGGTGAGAAAAAGTGCAGTCCAAGAAGTCCAGCTTGTCCAAGGCTTATCAGATGCCAAAACACTCCACAGCAGAGTTTATTCATATGAGGCAGGATTTTATGGTCATCCCATCAATAATCTACAAAACAGTAAACAGTAAAATTAGCGCAATGCTATGCTGTTTACACAACAAGATATTCTACACATTTGAATGGCCAACACACTGTGTTCCCTGATGAGGATGCACTGCGCTGAGCCAGGATAAACTTTTTGCTGAATGACACCACATTTATTTGCCACAACCCTCTGCATGGGCACCAGCAGGATCTCAGTGGCCTCACTATACAGAATGGTGAGGCTGCTTTTTTCATGCAGTGCTATTAGTAGTCTGAAAGCAGCCTCAGTTTCAGGCTTTCCAAAGGAAAAGATATTTTCATTTCAGCCATCAGAAAAATAAATTCGAAATAAAAAAGACACATGCGGTGAATTGTGTATGTTGATAGTCCCTAAACTGCAGCAAGTTGTAACAGTTTGAATTTTACAGACTCCAGCATTAAGAACTGATAGTTTAGTGGTGAAACTGCACAATGCACTTGTGCTTGCTGATCTGCCCTCTTACTGAACCCTTACCGAGGGAATGAGAGAAGGAAAAGATGTAATACTGGTTATTTCAGCTTGCACAGGGGTGATGAGATACAGAGTAGCTGCTGACTGCAGAGGGCAGTGGTGCATATCAACAGCTGGTGGCAGTAATGGTCTCTCAAAGGTAGCAATGCACCATAATAGCAGCAAAAAGAAGATCAAAACCTCATGTAAACATGCAGGTTTCAAAACATTTAAAAAGGCTGTGAAAATTCAACAGGTTTATCGTCAGTACATATGATGTGTAAACAGAACCATGATGGTTTATAATGAAAACTCACCAGGGTACCTATTAAGGGAAATAAGGTGAATCGACAGTGCATTAGTTAGTTTTCCCTATTGTAGCCCTGCTTTTCATTTAAGCATTAAATGTTTTTTTACATAAAAACCTCACTAATTCCATCTTTAACAACAAACCAATCCTCTCTCTGCACTATCAACAGTGACCATGGACACATGCATCCCCTCTGTGAGTGAGTCAGACATAATAAAGCTGTTGGCTTTAAACACTAATGGCTCAAATACATTTCTCCCACCTCTATAAAATGATTATCAAGGAGCCACACCTGTTGTATTCCCTACTTGGAGATTTTGATTGTTGGGGGGGATTATTATATTATATATTAGATCCAACACTTTACCTGCAATGAGATTTTCTCAGCATTTAACTCAGCATCCATTCTTGTAAACGGCACAGTGTGACACCAACAATATGTGACAGATGAAATGCCACACAGGCTACTATTACTCTCCTCCTCCATCTCTCATAAAACCCAGCATTAGTGTGATAAGCATGTCGTGCCTCTGCATTTAAAGCAGACGATCTCTACAGGAATGCAGACAGTAATTAAGCGACAGCATGCAGATGCCGTTTAAACAGCAAGGCGCTTGGGGGAGTCAGATCAAAATGAAACTAAGTGAAACTAAAACAGTGCACGGATTGTGTGTTATGAATGTGTCACACTTTTATTCAGTCTGACAAGTGTGTTATGTTAAGCACTGTAAGGCAGTTCACTGTGTTATAAGGAAATCTCACAGACTTTTAACACCATGATGCAACATCTATCTTGAAAAAGTTGGGTTGGGAGGAAACTAAGATATATAGTTATAGTCTATAATATATACAGTCCAGATCAACTGCATATTTGATCCATTTTTTTTTTATTGATCCTTTGTTTCAAAGCAGTTTCTTCCCTTACAGCCAGCCCTAATCCCTCACATGGTATTGGCCTGAGCATTTTATTACATATTGTATTACAACAAGATATTTGATGTCTTCTTTGAATAGTCCTTTAAAGGCCTCACATTTTGGGGAAAAAACACTTTATTCGTTTGTTATTGTGGATGATTTGACCAACAAGCTCAGTAGATGGAACTGCAGCTGTGGCTGTGACACACAGCTCATGGAGACTATAAAGGTACTTCCGAACCCTTAGCCACGATTGCATCACGATCACACACGACTCACATATTTTTAGATTCAGTGTGGCTTTCCGAGGATATCATTATCTCTGATGTCCATCGCAAATAAATGTCCATAAATCTGCTTAGAAATTATAGAAAAAGACACTCCTTGTAACTCCAGAAAGTTTTCTTCAGTATCAAAGTAACCCAGTGATAATTGTCTGAAAAACCTTTGATACATTACAAGCAGGAACTGCTAATAGCTAATTCAGCATACTTCTATTGTTCACTCTCATGATCTTTGAGTTAAACTCAAATGTCTGCTGGATATCCCAGTCTCTTTGACATGACAGATGAATGTGGATTACAGTATATGCATAAGGTGTTCAAGCTCAGTTTTTGTTTAAAGGTCGACCATCAATGTATGAGAGGGTTGTATGTTTAATTTGTTAAGTGTATACTGTATACTATGTTTCTATACATATGGGTGCATATGCTTGCTTGCTTTACTTTTTTTCTCTTTGTATGTAATGTAAGTATTGTCTGGTAAGCCCATGTGAGCTGAGAAACCTGTTGAATAATGGTAGGCTGTTCAATACTGTATATACTGTGTGTGTGTGTGTGTGTGCGTGTGCATTCCCCCAAAACTTGCTGCCCTCTGCTTTAACGCTGTCATCTAAAAGCCATTACAAGAAAAAGTTGTACAATTTTCTCTGCAGCAAGGGGTGGGAATTTGCCAAAAACACTCCTTTTTTCACTAAGACCTGTAGAACACTGTGTACTGTCCACAGCATTTTATAGGAGCCTGAGTGCTTTGGCAAAAGGCCTCCTTATTGCTTGTAGTCAGAACCCTGGGCTGCAGCTGTTTGGCCCTCTTAAGGCTCTGCAATGCAGGAATGGGTTCTTTGAGTTTTATCTATGTATCTATCTATCCATCTATCTATCTATCTCATGTTTTAATTACTGAAATAGTTTTAACATTCACCATAATATGGAACCCTGACATTGAGACTGTCCTCCCAAGAACAACGACAGCATCAGTCATTTCAGCAAGTGCCTGAAAATGTAGTATATTTACGTTCAAGTGACAAAGCCGCAGTAATTATGCCTGCAGCAAAGGAGGAAGTTAGGTGTTATAGAGCGACTGAGTTTGCATAGAGAGGAGGTTGGGATGAATGGACAACGAACAACGTCGGACACCTTGCGGGTACCAAACACTGTTTCCAAGTTGAGCACTGTCATAGCATTGTCCTCTGGGAGACAGAATGTCCTTTATGTACAGTTGATGGTTTGATTTGTCAAGGCCAAAATTGTTTGCATTTGGCCTGGGTTTGTGAGGAATTGAAAAAATGTAAAGCTCACACAAATAATACGAGGATTGGTTGAATTGGGTATGTTTCAGCTTGCATTGGCCTAAATAGACAAGTCTGTCTGTGTGGAGTGACTGACTTTCTGTCAGGCAGATAATTCCACTGTGTTTGGGAGTTTGTGCATAAAACTGAAATCTATATAACATTTTCACTCTTCAACAGAAACAATTTAACAATAAAGATGGCAGCGCATCCAGGGCTGCACTGATGCTATCTGATGTGGTTACAATGCCAGCAATACTTGCTTTACTCTTCCCTATAATGACGTGACTTGATGAGTTATCTGACACTAACGTTAACACAACACACACACACTTGGCTTTATTATCATTTATCTGAATAGCTAACTGCTGATTTTGCTATTAGCTGGTACATTACTTGCTACCTCTGCAAAAGCTTCTGAAACAGTTTTTACCCTGGTGTTTGAGTGATTTTTTTTTTCAATCTCTCTTACTTTCGGTTCCTTTGCTTGTCTCAGACAGAAGCTTTTCCTTTTTTATTTCTAGTGCAGACGGCTGTTTTGAAGCCTGGGGTTTAACTGGGATTTGTAAAGAAGGAGAGCCTTGGGGCATGGAGGTTTAGAGCCTGGGGATGGGGTTAGAGTTAGGCTTTGATTCTATTAATTTTATTGATGTTATTGCATAAAACTAAAGCAAATATGAAATAGCAAACATAAAAAGATGTTTCAGACAAAAGAAGGAAAAATCAACTGTCAAAATTGACACTTTTTGTGTGCAGTTTTGAAATCATGACATCATGTTCATGGCTCTTTCTCATCGTTTCAGCAGGGTCAGTAGTTTCCTTCTTGTACTACGGGTTATATGTGGATGTGAGTCTGCGATCAACCGTTTGCTGTGTGTATAATGTTACTGTTCACAGCAGGCAGTAGCACAGTACAAGATGCATGAGGAGACAGATTATCACGTGGCTGAAGAACATTATTTATTATTTAGTACTCCTGAACTGTGAGGCAAAGAGACTAAATTCTTTTTGCTTATTCTTTGAGGTATCTTGTAGGTATAGACTATTTAACATAAACAGACATCATTTTTAAAAGCATTGTGGAAATGCATCTACATTTAGAGGACATGGGCACCCTCAGGGGCCCCAGAAGCTCCAGGTTGTCTATGTGGTAAATATTTTGTGGTAATTAAATTAATTGCAAATGTGTTGGGTAATATAATATGCACCATTAAAACACAATAACATTTGAAGTGTAAGGGCCCTGAGTTTGTTCCTGCATTTTTAAGTAACTCTGTGGCCCTGTCTTGTTGAGGGACCCCGTGTTTTAATACCTTTAACATTTTATTACTGTAAATGGTATGTTGACATGGTACATATTGTTATGTTAACAAATGCATGTTTAATCAAATTATCACAAACTTGGCAAAATTTGTTGGGGGAACATGTGTAGGGGGCTCAAAAAGGGTCCATAGCAAATGTTTGCCCTGGGGTGCTCTGGCAGGTTAACCCAGCCCCTGGAAGCTGTAGCTCAGTTGGTGGAGCAGGTTAGCCATTAATTGTAGTGCTGTTTTATCCTCAGCTCCTTGAGTGATCTTGAGCGAAGACACAAAACCCTAAATTGCCCCCAATGAGTGTCTACGGATAAAAATGAAAGTCTCTTAACACATTTACTGCAGAGGACTGCGCAGCCTTGGAGGGGGTAGGCACTGGGTGGTTTCTGTCTGACCACAACAAAAGGTATGCTCCTCAAAATATTATACCAACAAAACAAATAGACATTAATGAAACAAGCTCTGCTTCAAATTTTAAATAAGACTCAACAGGGTTCTTTACACATGTATAATAATTAAGATTACAGCATAGTGACAGCAGATACATTTGTTTGATTCAGTTTGAATCAGGAGTAGACTAGACATTTAACCCAAAGTTCAAACTGCCATTTCTTTCTCTCCAAGTCTTTATTGTGCTCATACTGTAGTCTTCTGTAGTTGTTTGATGAATAGTTTTCCAAAGTCGCTCAAAATAGCCAAAAGCAACATCTACTTCCTCTCTCTCTTTCTTTCTCTTGCAGACCATGGCTATAACTTTTCACATTTCAGCGTGAATTATTGATATTTCCTTTCCAGCCATTCACTCTCCTTTCTGCCTGCAACAGATTAAATCTTTCAGCCAACTTTAAAAATGTGGAAAAGTCTGACTGTTGAGCCTTTCACCCTAACTTCAAAAATATTGTCATAAATACTTCTGAAGTTATGACTTAAGACTTATGTTAGCCTTATAATTTCTAGCATGAAATCAACAGAGGATTTACACAGTGATTAAAGGTTGTTTTTTTTAGAAGAAAGGTCTGTACTGGTACGTTCACCACAAATGATTTCGGATTCTATACCACAGTTTGCTTGATGAAGATGTTAATTGATTCTTCATATAAATCTACAATAGATGCTGATTAATCAAGATGTTGGAGTGCTTTATGACACAGATTGAGATTAACTGATGTCTGCCGTTGTCTTCACTCTGAATCCAAATGAAAGACAAATCAATACCAAAATTGGAGTTAGGGAAAGATGGTGTGACAAAAGCAGGCTAAAGGCTCACTTCACCCAGAGAGGGTTGCAAAATCCAATTACTTTGGTTAACAAGCTGACCTTCGCACATATAATGCCACTGTGTCCCCTGGCTTATTTTCTTGGCAGAGCGTAAGCACTCCAGGGCCTCTACAAAACTCTAAATATTGCAGTGATTGCACTCAAAAGTAATGTCCACTGAGTAGCTTTGAGCAAGCATGGAGGAACTGGCTGATAAAAAAGCCTAATGAAGAACTAAGGAGGGTTTCTTACTTGAATCTAAAAGCCAGGAAAAGTACTGAAATGTGTTTGTGTGCATTTTTTTTTCTGTTTTGTGTGTATTACTTTGCCATCTACAAGAGCACTTTCACTGACTTGAATATTCATAAATGAATGTCATTACAGGGCTACTTTTTTTTTCATCCTTTCATCCCAGGCAAGGATCCTGGGAGCCAAAAAATTAAATGTGCTGATTTACAAAGCATTGTAGCATCCCCGGGGACCGTGTGCGTGGGAAAGCATCCCAGCATGCACCAGGGCAATAGACTTATGGACATAAATCTAATTTTATGTGTGTTCCCGCCAGGGGTATCACAACATTGTGTTTGCATTACTAAATAATGTCAAGTCTAGAATCACGCATATCAATAGAGCTAGTTTTAATGATAAAAAGCAACGTTATTTACTGACGTTACCGATAGTCAAAACATGACTCAGTAACAGTAATGTAAAAACGTAGGTATTGATTTGCCCACCCCTAGTTCCTGCATTGTTAATGGTGTTATTGTGTTCTATACTGTGCTCCACACTTCACCTGTTTTACACATACGAGCGAGTGCAGTCAGAACGTGTGTACGATTACCCAACGTGCATTCAAATATGTATATGCTGCTGATTGTATACCAATTGCTGCCAATAGAGTCACTGTAAAAGAAGAAATCATCCCCTCACTGAGTACTTCCTGTCTTTAAATCCAAAGTAGCCATATACTGACACTCATCACATTGCTATCTTCAGTAAAAGGAAAACAAATATACACACAATGTGCTAATCTAAATTAAAGTTAAATTAAAGTCATTGATACAGGTTTAAAATTATGCTCTCTATGCAACCTGGGAAAGCGTTTAGATGAATTGTTATGGATGTGGTGCCTACTTAATAGTTTTTCATGTGCAGCCATGCAGAGTTTGAGCAAACAAAAGTGGGCTTTCACGTTTGAGTAATAATGTATGTGACAGCCACAGAAATAGAGGCTCTCTTTCCCTCTCATGTTGAGCCAATGATGTATGCTTCCAAAGGTACACCTATTACCATAATTGGGTAATTTACACCACTAGGGGAAAAAATAAAAGAGCAAAACATATCAGCCTGCAGAATAATGCTCCAGCTCTTGCATTAGCTTTGCAACCCTGTGGGAGGTTGTGCCAAAAGTACTCTTTGGATAAACAACATGGATTATTGGCCTTCTCAGGGTGATGAGTTGCTGAAAGACCCACAAATCCCCCCTTTAAAACACTGCTTAAGTTTCACAGGACCTAACAGAAATAAGATGCATACAGGCTGAGCCTGCCCGGAGCAAGGTTAGCTCTCAGAGAGGCCTTGTAGAACTGACTGGCAAGTTAAGTTAAGTAGAATAGAATTAAAATGTCTTTTACTTCTGTGGTGAGCTAAAAAAACTCTCACATTAAGGAATAGCTGTTGGGCTGCAATAACAGTAAACAAACACAGATTTTACATACATTTTTACATCACTTAGCAGTTAACGATTAATTCATTGCCATATACAGTTTAAAGGTGAAATAAGTACTATTTTATTGTCTCTTTGCACAAATACTGGCAACAATTAAGGAATTGGGGATCACAAGTATAGATAAAATCTATCTATACTTATTTATCAATACTATCTTAAGCAACCATTAGCTTTAACTACTAGCTTACGCAGTGGGCCACCATGTCTGTTTAAAATTTTGAAACATTGAGTAAATGCTCTATACTAAACATAGATAGGTCATACCGTAGGTTTTTTATACCTCATTGACAAAATAAGTTGTTTGTCAGTGTCTTTCAAAATGACCCACATGACCTTTCTAAATATGACTTTCTCATCTACCACCTCTATAGTTAAAGGGGACATTCAGATTTTCAAAGCTGTCTTAATACAATACTTAATGGTTGCTTATTGGTTCTTTTTCTCCATACTGACCATAAAGAGATGCTTCCTGGTGGGATCACAGTGTAAGAAAATGGGGACAAAATCCCACAGTCTTTGCAAGCTAATACTTAGGTGTCAGTAGTCTGCTTACTTAGTGATTTAAATGTAAGCCTACGTTTCATGTACAGATGGAGACACAAATGTGCAGCTGGGGATGCCAATAGTTTCCCCCAAGAAAGGGGGGCCTTGTGGCATGTAAGGGGTCCAGTAGTCATAAAAGGATGAAAAGCATTCCTTTAACAAAACAACAGAACAAACAACCAATCTTTTTCTGCCCTGGACAAAAACAGTAATATCTTACTGTTGCTCATGGTAATCTCTAAAGTCCATATATGTTATTTAAACTGATAACGAGGAAAACATGAGGAACATTTAGAATTTGTGCATGTTTGCTTGTACTTCAATTGTGTTGGGTGCATGTTAATGTGTTTCCATGACCACGAGAATTTTTTGTGGTCATGGAAATTTCAGTTGGATTGATGTTGAATTTGCACTTCATGTAAATGAGCTGAACAGTGCTGTCCATCAAATGTTCACTGGATTGTTTTCAGTATCCATTTATCTTACCAGCTATTACGTTTATTTTTAGTTATTTTCTTTTTTGAGTGAACATGTCAGTCTGGAGGAGTGAGAGTGATAGCCCGGGTGTTAAAGCTGTGGTACTGTAAAGGGATCCGACTGCCCAGACAGTTGAGGAACAAATGGCTGACTTGTGTCCCACGTCAGCATGTTCCATCCTCAAAACAACCACCTCAGGATAGAATGCACAAACAAGTCCTTCCCAGCATATAAATGATCTAAAGAGGGCTTCGGCAAGCCAGTCTTTGAACAGCAACAGTATACTTCTCTCAATACACTACAACACACAACAAATGCTGACAGGTAAGACAAGTTGTTACAGCTTTGACAGGTTCTACTCCACTTGTGGACGTTCACCCACACCTGCTGAAAGCTTCAATGATTCAGTGCATCAGGAAGAAATGGCCTAATGTTGAAATGTACAAAAAATCTGTTTATGGCCATTGTTGGTTTATTATATAAGATCATTCACAATTTAGCACCACAACCTCTCAAACAGTTTGTAACAACATGTAGAGTTGGCTCAAGGTTAACAAGAGCTTCCTCGAGAGGGGACTGTTCAATTTCGGTCTACAACATTTGGGAAAATGGGTTGTGGAAGTCTTTATCACTGAGTATCAGAGAGTGCAGTACTTTTAAACAATTTAGTTTGAAAACATGGTTGAAGGACAATCAGGTCTGTAGTCATTAACTTAAGTCAACTAAGAAACACTGAATGTGGCCTGCATTGGTACTGAGTTTTTGGTTAGTAATTTTGTGTACTGATGAAATGTCTGTTGTTTATGGTGTTGGGACTGTTGACGGTGTTCTCCCTCGTGTGAATTTAGTATTGCTTTTCTGTTGTTTGTGTCGGGGTGGCTGTCATTTTTTGATTTGTTTCTTAATTTTTTGTATGGTGTTTTATCGGGTCTGGGTATAATTTACTGTAACTAATGTTTCAGCTCTGTAACCTGCGCATCATTAGTGGCCTCCGCCCAGGGACTACAGATGAAAATGAGCTTTTGGCTGTATGTGGTACAATATATATATTGTGTATTGTCCCTGTCAAATAAATAAATAAGAGCTGTTTTACTGTCATCTTATTGACATCATTGTCGTCGATACAGCACATATTACAAAACTGTATTTGGAAAATTATGGCAATGAGCTTTAGTATCAAATAAGATTTGGTAATCAAGATGAGAAGCTTTTAATGTCCAACCTGGAAATGAATATGCTACCTTTAAAATAACATGCCACATAAAATTAAAAGTTCCATCATCAGATATAAACATGTAAAGTATGGTACTAATGGGCTTATGAAGTAAAATACAGATATACTCACATATATAACCAAGGAGTTTGACTTTTAGATAAATATCATGTCAGGAGCAAGAATGGATCCTGGGGATTCATTGGACACAGTATTTTACGCTTCATTTGAAACCATGTTCTTTACTCTGCTGATATCCCTCAATACCACATATTCCCATTATCCAAAAGCTGGGGTTCATTACTTGCACAAATCATTAAGTTCTTTACACTTTGAATTGAATTATTGCAATGCATACTCTGAATCTAAACAACATGAAAATCACCTCAATCCCTGCTGTGAAGTTGTCACATTACAACATCCTGTGAAGCCCCAGACCACTCCACTGTCATACACCTGTATGTTTGTCCATCACTTCAACTCCCCGTTCAGCTGCTAGCATGGTGCATATTACATCTGCTGATGAACAGCTCTATTTTCCCTGATAGACAGATGTTCAGTGAACATCCTCTGCACCTCTAGGTACCTGTGGGAGAGCAGCATGCCGAAAGGTGCCAAGGATCAGACAGCTGTCAGACTCAAGCGATGCATCCCAAGTAACCTCCCTGTCAATGAGGAGGACAACAAAAGAGACGAGGTTGACCCGCCAATACTGCCAGACCCACCTCATATGTTTATGCGTCACGCAGCCTGGATATGTAAATATCATTATAACAAAATGTCTATAGGTATTCTAGCAATTCCATGTGTAACTCATTTTTTCATTATAGAGAGATACTTGTCAACTGTTTTTTTAAAGCTGTGAGTAAATATTGTGTTGCATATACATACAAACCCCTTTTTATAGACATACATCTCAGTGTGAAAATGTCTGAAGGTGAAAACTGAAAATGAAACTGTTGATATACCTCTGGAATATTAAGACTTTAAATGGATCCCATCATGTATTTAACATGACACAATTATTTTTGTTAATTGCATATTGAAAATGTTCATACAAGATGAAATGTTATGTATATTATGATGAATAATGAGCAAACTGCCAGGTCAAAGAATGCATAGTTAATCTATGGCTGATTATTGGTCTGCTTTTCCAATAAATGCCATATCACGCATGCTGCAACATACAAGAAGTCAATACAATTCAATAGTGCAACAGCTTAGTTTCTGAATAAATCAGTAGTCAGCAGTCAAGTTCAGTGGAGGAACCTACAGGCTGGATTTATGCCTGCGGAAAAAGCTGCATGCAACACTCGCTGATGGGAGAGAGATGAAAAAGAGGCTTCCTCTCATCATGCCTTCATCACCATAGCACCAGAGGATGCAGAGAGAGGCGGAGAATTATGACAGCTAGAGGGAGAGTAACTCTTCAAGTTCTCTTTCATGCTCCCAGGCTTGGCCATTAATTTAAATCACCCCAGGAGGGTGGTTTGTGCACGTCTGTGTACATGTTGGCTGGAGTGGAATTAGTGTGGCCATGCACTGTGTAAGCTGAGCGAGGCGTTGGATGAGGGACGAGGTGCCTTGCTTAGATGAAGCATTATATATCACCAGCTGATACATATATGACACACGCCACACTTTCCTATCATCTGAAACATCATCATTATTCATTGGAGTATGATGCCTGCCTGGAGCTGTTCTGCTGTTCTTGTGGTCGTGTGCGTAAGAGAAATTAGTAACAAATTCAAATATTTTCTCTATTCAATATTTTTTTCACTTTCACAGTTTTAGTGAACAGGTAGATGATATACAACATGCGTGCTTTATTTCAGTGTCAGTTGTATTACCAAGAGCGACACTGATTCACTGTATGAATTGGCTTCCTGCATTGGGAGGGAAGAAATCTTACATGGGAGAGTAGTTTGGTCAAATTCAGAGGAGAGAATGAAGAATGGTTAGGCCAAGAAGATGTAAATAGTGGTGATCATTTTTGAAACCGTGGCAATCACAGAGAAGTGTTTGAAGCGTAGTTTATATTTGGGTTTCTATACTTGAGTTAGGGATTGATTGGCTCTAATGAAGTGTGTCTACACAGTAACAGAGTGAAGCAAGCAAACATTTAAACCCTTGTAAATATTGATGCAACTTAAAAACACATTGCAAAGCTGCTTAAAATAATTGTTTATTTGTGTTGCTGTTGAACTTGGCCTCCTCCTTATCACACTACCAGCTGTCAAACGCTGGCTGGGAGAGAGAGTATTTCAGTGAATCTACAGCATAAGCAGATATGTTTCTATTTTTGAGAAGAGACATGACTTTCTGTGTTTCCTTAGCATTAGAAACTTCAATTCAACTGTCTAGCTTACTGTGTGTTTTAATCCACTTGGTAACATATGAGACCTGTTCAATATTTTGACAAATAGCATCCATAAATCATCAGTTTCCCGAAAGGACAGGATGGAATTTTATGCTGTAGATCAAACCCCCAAACCCCGGCACAGAATGTGTTTATAATGAAGGCTCACAAACTTACAATTATGAATTACATAAATATTATGAACATTTTCTACAAATGATTAAAGTCAACTGCGTGCTTGTGCTCTGGATTTATTTTTACTGTAGAAAACACCTGGTGACAGCACAGCAGGCAATACGCCAACTGGATGACCCAGTAGGTTCAAATGTGAGAAAGCAGAGTAGGCAGCAGGAAGTGTTAGCCTTAAGGTTACGCAGAGAAGCTTGTTCAAAGGTTGCCTTGGGTTGGCTGAGAAAATGTGGACAGAGAGAGTTCTAGAGTAATGCTCACCACTGCCATTCACTCAACCTTGAGCAAGGCTCCCAGCTGCTGTAATGTAACTCCAACCCTGCACAGCGGTCACCAGCAGATGAATTTGGTTGCACTAGGCAGCTACTAGGGTGTGTTTTGATGGAAAGTAAAATGACATTTGGATGTGGTGTGATTGCATACAAAGTCATTATTAAAATATAAATTGAGGTGAACACAAATATTCATAGGCAGCACCTGTTTGCCACTTCATTAATGTAAAGAGACAAAATCCACTCACAATAAGCATGGGCTGTACAAATCATTTGGTGGTTCAATTTGTGCAAAGCAAAGTGAAAAAATCACTTTGCTTTTTATCTGAATGAAGGAAAAGTTTTGAATATGCATACAACTGTAACTAATCTAGCAGAGCAAGGTTTTTGAAAGAGGCACGGTGTTGAATTGGTTCTGTCTTTTATGGTTTTTTAGTTCATGAGCATGCTGGCTCTTCTACCTCTCCTACCAGTCAAAAGGATCATGAGTGGTCTGCCATCAGTATTTCAGTTTTAAAATTGCAGTAGCTTACATTGTAGGTTATGTCTAATTGACTGCCATCATGTCTGAGTTTGTATTGTACAAAAGTAAAAATGAAGTAGTAAGATGTTTCTACACACTGACCACCATAGTGTGGGAGAAGGGCAGGCAGTTCAACCAGCTATTTATATTCAGAGTGCAAGGACAATATGTACATGTGTAACTAGTGTCTATCTACTCTTGATTACGGTTTATAAAACATCAAATTATATTGCTGATAGTGGTAACAACAAATTGGAGGCAACGGTGGATCTGGGGCACAACACAAACACTTGATCAAGACTTAGCAAAAACATCATGAGCTAGATTCTTAAATCAGCCTGGCGCCACTACCACGGAGGTAGACAGTACAACCTGGCAAGGAGTGGTGAGGAGAACCAGGCTTTTAAACACTGCAGGTGGATGATGACGAATGATCCTCAGGTGTGTGTGCAGCAGAGCAGGTAGCCTCGCCCCCATGACCCAGCTCCCAGAGAGGCAGGAGCAGAGTCACACAAACATAGAACTCAGGGTGGGGAAAACACATAGGAAGCACAAAGACAGACAGACAGAACCATACCTAACAATACATTCATATTTACAGATTTTCATTTAACAGTCAACCACTCACCTGGGGGATACAAACCCAGTCTGCCTTGTTGTGTTGATGGACTTTATAGCTGCATTGTTACCATGGATACTGTGCAGCCTAGTAATAAATATAAAATATATAAAATAATCATCATAAAAATATGAAAATAACACAAATACGTACACCTTACAACTATCAGATAAAGGTAAAATTTCTGACAAAAATAAATTCTATATTACAAGATTTTGCTATTAGAAAAAGTAACAATTTAAAGCTCAAATTATGTATTTAATGCAACATGCAAGAAGCATATGTTACACATGCATTCTTCAAAACAACTTATTGCTCAAAATTAAAATGTTCTGTACATGTAAACCACTGCCAGGACTGAAGGCGCTTCAGATTTTCACATTCAAGTCCAGTCACATCAGTGTGATACAGTCTGCTCGGTTTTACTGCACTTCTCTCTGCCCTGCCTTCCTTGAGGTTTGCTGCCATGGGGTTTCAGAGTTTAGAGAGGGGTTATTAGGTGGCCCTTTCGAAGGAAAGGTGGCTATGATACTACATGCAAAACAACTACAATGGAAAAAGGAATGGGTTTGCCGGTCGACAAGTAATTCTGAAACATTCAAACAGTGGCTTGACAAACAAGGCATTTTAGGAGAGAAAAATATTCCGAGAGGCTGGAGCAAGACTGAGCATCGAGGGTAAAAAGCAGACTCCACACAGAAAATTCATGCAGCCATCTATGGTTGGCAGGATATTTACTGAAGGATGTTTAAGTCACATAGATAAGTCACAAAGTAAATATTTTCAGGTTATGTTGTTAACAGTCAGGGAGATGTGTTTATACGATATTCATAGCCTGTTTGTCAAGTGAATACCATCCATCCATCCAACCACTTTGTAAACTATATCACATCAGGGTCACAGGGGGCTCGAGCCTGTAGCATTATGCACTGAGCAAGAGGTGGGGTCCTCAGTATACCTGTCTATCACACACTTAAGAGCAATTAAGAGTTTAGAGCTTACCTAAAAGCAGAATGTGGAAGGAAACCAGAGCACCCAGAGATAATCCATGCATGTATGGGGAGAATGCACAAACTTTACCCTGTGAGGTGGCAGCGCTAACCAGTTCTGTACAGCACCATAGATAGATATCAGTCAACATGTGTATTGTCTCTAACTATACAGTAAACGCATGTATAATATGTCAGACATGGACATGTAGGATATTTCTTGGTAATTCTTTGAAATTGGGGAAAGGAAGTGTCCTACTACAGTAAATTCAAGATTTATTGCCAATTGTTTGGATGAGAAACAGTCATGTACTATAGTGTGTGAAGATTCATAGCCATTCAGACATCATGGGATATCTACAAGTAATAAGTCAAAGTCTTGGACTTGCTTGGTCTTGAGGAAGTCGTTCATCCAAATGACTTCAGTCGCAGGAATTTAAACCTCTGTGGCTTATTATGTCACTTGTGATTTGTTGAGGTCATATAAGAATACTTAAGGGCACATTGCAGTCATGTGGCAGTAATCAAAGTCAGATGAATTAAGATGTGTTTTGTTTGTCATTCAAACTATCTGTCTTTGAGATGTGGATGACCTACAAGGGCTATAATGCCTGGGACTCCCCCCCCTCCAGTTAGAAGAAACAAAACCTTTTGGTTGAGTGGATGGATAAGCGTTTTCAAAACCAAACAGCAGATTCAGTTGCCATTCATTTAGTACTCTAGACATCCTATGCTAGTCCATCTACTAGCAAATATATGTGATGGCTTTATACATTTTATACCTGAAAACAAAACTTGAAAAATAATCATTTACAGCCAATATAATCTGTTAATAGTTTTTGGTAAAGATAATAAAGTACTAGTGAATACTGTAAGGTGATTAGAGCTAATTATGAAGTTTAAAAATGTAATGATTGACAAGTGAAAAATGTAAACCTATTTACATTCATGTGTACACTTGTACACACACAAGTTACAGTAACATGCATTATTTTGTTTTGCATGCATACATTATCACTACACACACATAAACTGTCCATGAGAATGCCATGTATGAGAATGCAAAAAGCAAAACTGTGCCAATGGCTATAGTCTGTAGTGTCTTAAACCATGTTCAAGATTTTCACCACAATGGATTTCAAAGGAGGCTTTGGTCTTCATTTTCAGCACTGAAAATTATTAAAAGAAGTTAGGCCTGACTCATTCCACATGTACCAAACACTGCACATCCACTGTTGTATTTGCAAAGAGTTCAAGCACACTGCAGCCTTAACATAATAACATTACACTTCCTTCATTTCCTTTCTGCTGAATGTTCAGCCATCTTCCTCTCTCTCTCTCTCTCTCTCTCTCTCTCTCTCTCTCTCTCTCTCTCGACTGTATGCTTCTTTTCTGAGTCAAGACAGAAGACCATTCATCATCCGTTCTAATTAAACATACCCTCATAGTGGGGCAGTGGCAGCTGCAGGGAAAAGAGACAAGAGA
Organism: Maccullochella peelii; assembly: GCA_002120245.1. NCBI lineage: Eukaryota > Metazoa > Chordata > Actinopteri > Centrarchiformes > Percichthyidae > Maccullochella > Maccullochella peelii. The sequence continues at coordinate 11,437 of LKNJ01000399.1, read as the reverse complement.
AGGAGATCAATTGCCACGGGAGAGATGGAAAAAGACAGAGGTGGAAGAGAGAGGGGGTGGCGAATGAGACAGAGAGAGCAGTCACTGTGATAGAAAACACAGAGAGGACGTGAAAAAGCTGTGGTGGCTAAAAGTCAGAGCTCCTGCCAGGTGGGCAGAGCCCCCTACCTGGGTAATATGAAGAGTGACTCCCTCCTCAGGATGCCTGACATCCCCGTCTTAGTCCATTTCTTTAACAACATGTGGCCCTTTTTCCATTCCACTGGAGACTGATGGAAATTGTGCGTCACAGCAACTGCAGCTTCAGGGCTGGCATGGCTGCACAACAGGCTGGAGATTGATTTCAATAGGACTTTTTGATTTCTGACCCCTTTTCTTCACTGACAGATTGTTTAGATTATCCTGTCATTGTTGGTGCTAGATCTTTCTGATGGTGTTTATACCTGTGTCACTCCCACTTTACATATAGTCAGTACACACAAAAAGATTTGTCTGGGGGGTGACATGGTGATGGGAGTCAATAGATGCAGCAACATAATTGATACAGTACATGTGTGTAGTGGTATGCCAAGGGAGAGATGTAAGATTTTTTACAAAGACATGTTGAACAAGTACAATATAAGCTACAATGGTGAACATTTGTACACTGTGTAGGTATGGCAAAAATATGGGACTGTTTGTGGTTGTCTGCTATCTGCATTATTTTCTGCAAAATCCTTAGTCACATACTTTTAAAGTATTAGCTTAAAGGCAGTTTTAAAGAGTTTTCACCATAGCCTAATAGTGGCAAAATGATGTGCTCATTTAGTTTATGTAAAAAGTCACAAATGTACCTCCCGCATTTACTGCAGTGGCACAATCAGTCATGCTTCAGTGAAGAGCAGCTATCATCAAGCTTCAAAGCAAAAAGTGAGTGATCCTGTCTTTTCTCCACAAATGCCTGTCTCTGTTGGTTACATCCTTGCATTCAACAGAGAAACACATCAGCGTGACCTTTTCCCAAAATCTGGCATGATTTTTCATTTTGTGGCTCTGCTCAGTTGAATTTAGTACAATTCACTGTTCATGATAAGGACTATTAAATATTTCAATCTGACTCATTGACCTTTATGGAGCAACACAAATATCAAAACGATCACTCTTTCCTGCCATGTACTACATGAAATGGTTGGGGTAGGAGACAGGGTAAATAAACATTTATATAATACCTCATTGGTTTCTTATTTCATAATACACATGATAAACTAAGGCAATCAACTAATAATGCCCCAGTGTCACATTTTGATATATATGAAAATCATACAGCAAACTCACAGATATATGGTATATGTTATATTATAAAAAAGTTAGAAAAGGTACTGTATAAATAAAATACTGAGAAGCAGCTCAGGTTTCAGGAATGTCTTAAACTATTGTAGAAATATTGAAATCTGATTAATTAATTTGAAATATGTCAAGACCACTGTAAAATCACCAAGCCCAACTGTTTTTAATGTTACAGTACTTCTCAAATGCATATTGCTTGCCTCTAACAGACAAACTGAAGCAAGGCAAGGCAAGGGAAGGCAACTTTATTTGTATAGCACATTTCATACACCAGGGCAATTCAATGTGCTTTACAGGGTAATAAAAACACGGCAAAGGTAAAAAGATTTACAATTTAAATGTGCAAAAATACAGGCAAGCAATACAAGAAATACAAAATGTAGAAGTAAATTAGTTAACTTCATCTCCATCTACTTATTTCCAGCGTCTTATACCTACATGGGGACACATTACTGTTTTTTCCGTGGGCTTCTGCTCTGTTCGACCCATAGAGCATGCGCACTACAGTCCTTCTCTCTCCAAGCTGACTGAGAGCATGCATGTTGGAGACTTCCTCTGGCTTAGCTGACTGACTTTCTGTTGGCTCTCTGCAAACATGAATGGCAGAAAATAATTAAATCATACAGCTTTTCTAGACTTTACAAATGTTATTGGACCAAATGGACCAGGGTGTTTTTGACGCTCAGAAAAATGTATTCACCATTTTACTCCTTTTCTAATGAATGTGTATGGGAAAGAGTCTTTTTGGGCCAGTGTGTCACGTGATGCCTGAAATACCGAGTGTGGTATTAATCAATGAATTAAGAGTGTTATATATTAATCATTCAAATAGCATGACATAGAGTGTGTTTGGCTGGTTGATCATAGTGAAGCAGTGCAATGAACAATGTAAAATCAGATGTCAGGGTAATGTAAAAGTAAGTCCTGGAGAAAGGAATATAAAAGAGAGAGATACAGGGCATATATATTATATTATATGTTTCACCCCTTTCCCCCCCTATTGTTGACCTGAACCCCCACAAGTACATGTAACAAAATCAATTTATTGCTGCTGTGAGGGCAATGGATTGTCACGGCACAGGGAAACAACTGCACTGAGGGAGAAAAAAAAAAATCCCCCACCCTCCCGCTGTACTGATAATTAAAATGGAGTCCATAGTGCTTGAAACAACGTTACGGTACTGAATGACTGATTACTGCAATCACAATCTCAGAAAATAAACAAGCTAGTAGAAGGGACGCAAAGCAAAGTGGACATGCTTGTTGTAATCTGTGACCAACAATGACACATCAGGCTTTAATGTGCTTGTACGTAGTGTTACGCCAAACATTGCTTCTTGTTAGAGTCAAACTCAGGTATACTTTGGGGTTGAGGCTGAATCATTACATTTTGAAATGTACTTCTTGAAAACAGAGTTCAACATTTATCAGAATGACTGACTGACTGAGGGAGTGACCTTTTGTATTGACACACATTCATTCATTACCAGGCCAAGGTGTAATTGTCTCCTGTTCTGACTCAGAGACGCCTCCTTAATATAACAAATATATAATCTGCTCCTATGGGGGAGTTGTGAGGCAGAGTGTGAAATTAATACTTCTCTCTTCTCTGGGGTGCAATAAATAAAGTCTTTAGTTTATCAAGGGAGAGAGCCCTCCTGCTTACTTATCATTACACTCACCCACACAATTAAAAAGGCCATGTGTATGTGGGTATCAATTTCCACACTCAACTGGAAATGTGAAAATAAATCACTGCAGTTTCACTTCAGATGATGAAAACACTTTGTATTGTATTCAAGGTTGATTCATGGCTCACTTACTTATGTCAGAGCAACACACATGGTATGGAAGCAAAAAAATAAATACAAAACAAAACATTTTCTGGGTTGGTGAGTGTAAAGGCCTCTATCACATCTCTAAGAATAATTTACCAAATGCATACTATGTGTTGCTTAAATGGTTTAATACAGTGTAATTGGTAAAAGGAATAAATTGCAGAATCAAGATGTTTTTAATGTCAGTACCAATACAATTAAGCAAGCACTGAGTGTATAAGCCAAGTTATTAAGGAGTAAGAAAGATGTCACCAAGTGGTCATATAGTGCTACTCAAGATGTCATATTAGCTTGCTTGACAAGTATTTGTAAACTCTGTGTATCCTGCATGTGTCTGTCATATCTATTTCCCCCTTGAAATACGCACACTACGCAACTTTACAGTTTAGGATCTCTGGTGCAGTGGAAGGATGTAAAGGTGAGTGACACGATTATGCTCTTGCTCTCAAAAAGAGAGCAATAAGGAAAAGACCAACAGGCAGGTCCTGTAATGGCATTATTTATTTGAAAAATCTGTTTCCATTAGCCTTTATCACATCCTTAGCCTTTTAATACGAAAGAAAAAAAAATTATACATATATATATATTTGTCTTTTTTTTCATTTATGGCTTCTTATGCATAAAAAATGCATTTAAAAACACATTTATATTACAGTATGTTCTGTATCCCATTGACATTGTTTATGAAGGTGTTTCCTTAGGCTGAACCTGTGCCCTCTCAAAACATTGGAATAGACCTTTTTCACTTCAGACATTAACAGTAATTGATAACATTAATGATGGCTGCATGCCATTTAGGTGAGCCCTTTCCAGGCTCCTGGTATTGTGTATGCTCGCTGACTGACATGGCTTAATGGGACACTTAATGGAACTCAGTTAAGGTTATTAATTACACCTGTGCTTTTCCTGGTATGACAAAATGCTTGCTGTGAAAAAGGTCTATTAGCTCTAAAATTGGGTAAAACAAGGTTGCATTTCCAGGCATTTCTCATTTGGAGGACCCTCAGAATGCAACAACCTTGTTATGATGTGTTTAGCTTTGACAAACAGACTTTGAAGGAATAAAGATGGGAAATCATATATACCTCCTTACAAGGTTTGTGCATGGTCAACTTGGAGCTCTGTTTTCAAGCACATGTAATGTTAATTTGTAAGATCAGCTTACAGTAGTCTCTTAGTATGTTTGCGAGATTCCTCCTTTCAGCTAAGAAAGGTTGAATCTCAAAATAAAGTTTGTGGAGTGAGACCTGAGACTCACACTTGTGTGCCAGCAGTCCAATCCAATCTACCAAACAGCATGGGACCTTTTTATTTTGTTTTCATTTCACAGAACTTGCCATCAATGACCTTCAGATCGACCAGCTCACAAGGATGATCATTGGTACGCCAGAATGTCAGTGCTCTGCTATCAGCTACACTCAAGGGTTTCTCATATATATACTGTATATATATATATTAACCCATACTTTATCTCTGTACTGTAATGAGTTAGCAGTCACACTACATCATAAGTGTGTTGATTAAAGAATTTGGTCATTTTTGAGGCTGTACAGAAGTTAAATGTTGTGTCATAAGCAGGTTTTCAGATGTTCTTTTCCTTGTAACTGTTCTCTCTGGTAAAAGACTGGGCTAGTGACTTTTGGCTACTGCTGTAACCAGAAATCCCCTTCACCGCAGTGCCTTTCCTCTCTCTGTTTCATTTTACAGAATGAGAGAGACTGTATGTTCAAGGGAATGGAATAGAAATACATATCCTGATACAAATCCCGCAGTAAGAGGATAAACCCTGCATGGTTCATTTCAAATCAGTGTGAGGGATTGCTGTTTTTGGTAGTGTTAGAATTTGTATTTCCATCTGACCGAACAAGCATTGCCCCCTGAAATCCCAGTATCATGTTCTGACACATTCTGTTATTCCAAGCAGAACCAAAAATTGAGGCGATAAGCTGACCTTGGAGCACAATTTGTTGCGTCAGTGATACACTCTGTGAAGCCGAATTCCTATCAACACAATGCCTCTACTGGATTGATTTGATTACTGTACATTGATATTTCACTTTGTCAAATGTCTTTGACAGATGAATGTCTTATTTGATGACAACCTTCAGTTTTGTATTTAAATAAGGTGAAACAGTGCTGCAGTCATTCTGTTCTGCATGTGTGCTGGCTGAAATCTCTGGCTAAGATTTATGCTGTCTGTTACATATGCATATAACTGTATGGTCATAAAGGCTTTGGCACAGTCTCTCTCTCTAACATTGCATAGCAAGACCTGTGAGCTTATCTAGTTTAATATGCACTCTGTCACTGTTCAGCTCTTTCCGTCCAAGGAAGCTTTTTATCCTCACTGTCTCAATGGCAGTTCATCCTCAAGAGAAAATTCATGTGAAAATTCATCCTGGAGTGACTTCTAATCTGCTGTTTCCCGGGTTATATCTACAGCCTCCTCTAACAGTGGATTGTATATTGTCTCTTACAACATGTGGGTTCCCAGGAGGGCAGTTTATTCCACATGGACCCCTGCCCTCCAAGCTGACTCGGAGCCAACCGCCATCAGTCGTTTCATCTCAGTCTCTTGGTCATAAAAATGCTGCTTTGTTGTCCATGAAACAATTTCAGCCTCTGAAATGCAGAGTGCCTGTTCCCCTGCTTGCTCCCCACTGCAGCTCTGCATAAAATATCTTCAACATGCAGTATATGTTGTCGAAGCAAGGCACCACATTGTGCATTGTAAAATAGATTTTCCTCCACCAGCTGTCTCAAAATGAGATTGAAACCAATGAAATATCACCAGGTTGCAATGACAGTCATGACAGTTAAATCACACATTTACTATCTTTCTCTGTGAATATTTAAGTCTGGTGAAAACCTGTGATTGAATACTTTGACAGTTTTTATTTGGTTGTAATTTCATATTCACAATGTCACATAATATCAGGTATTTTGGCAGTTGTCAGCTACTATATTACATCAACTCTTATTTTAGTAGCCTACTAAAAAATCTACTCTTAAAATTTGTAGCCCATAATGAATAGTTTATGTTTCCCCTATCTTTAACACTAACAAATTTCCTGTCATGATTTCTCTATTATTGAAAATGGCATTATTCTCTTAGACTCCAATCTAATTAAGGCTTAAGAAAATGTAATGAAATCCAATTCGACAATCTAGCACTGGTTCTCCACACCATGCCTAATGACCCATTGCATTTCCAATATAGAAAGGGAGCTGGAGGGAGAAAGAGCTAGTAAGCAGGCCTCATCACATCAGCAGCTCTTCAATCCTCTGACAGCGACGATCTTCCCTGGGTTATTAGATGAATCTCTCTCTCATCTCTTCCCTTCCTTTCTTCCCGGGAAATGCTCCAGCTAATCGCCAGGGGCCTCTGAGTGCCATTTGCTTCCTCCAGCCACTCTGGCCTCCCAGGACGCCCCAGATGGATCCCATTCTGGGCATTCATTGAATTCATCCCAGCTGCCCAGTTCCTCTGCCCACAGAAGAGGCTTCCTTGTTTCTCATGCCTCCTCCTTAGGAGTCAACTTATTGAAGGGACATTTTTCATTTGCGAGCTGATGGGTGAGCTGGTCACAGGCAAGCTCAAGTCCTGATCTTGTTTTCTTCAGTTGATGATGTGCTAGACAGACAGGCCAAAACATCTAGAAAGCCTATGGCCTTTTTTTCTAAGAATCAGCCACCCACAAACAGAAATAGCTTCAAAAAATGTTATGTATTTCAATTTCTTTATCAAATATTTGTGTCTCACAGTTATGCTAGCTGTGGGTGGTGATGGGTAACCAAATGTAAGCTAAACATATAGGAGCTGGTGTGTGAGTGTGTTTGCATATATAAATTCTCTGCTCAGTGGCCCCATTTGTAAATGCTAACTTTAGCATGCTAATATGCTGATGTTTAGCACGTACAATGTCAAACTCATGGTGGCACTAAAATATACTGCAGTCCTCGTAGGCAACTTCTTGTATGCCAAGCATATGTATAGGCTATATGAGTGTTTAAGTCATGTATTTGATATATGCATTGGTACATTTTGATGTGAACATAAACTTTTCGATATGGGAATGTTTTTAGTGTTCATAGTTTTCAGTATTGTATCAACAGCAGAGTATAAGCTTTGCAGTACTGTATATATTTTTGTATGCTATAAAAGATACCTTAAAAAATATATGTTACGGAAGTCATCTATCTATGATATCCGCATTGTTTCTTTTTGATGTGAACATAATTTTGTTGTCCAAATGTTATCCCAAAGTTTACTTGAATGTTATGTGGTTTGTTGCATTATTGCACAATTGAACAGTACTACAAATATTAATGTCTTCATTTTAATGGTAAAATTACACAGTTTCTTATTTTACAGCATTTCTTTAGATGACCTGTGTGACTTGGCTTTCGAACCACTTCACTGTGAAGAATGAGCTACTGCTGAACTTTTTTCTATGGCACATACAGCATACAGTAACTGCTACTCTTAAAATGATTGCTGATGGATATACAAGTATGATATCTTGTTTGATATATGTTGCAGTATAAATTTCCATAAAGCTTTAGAGACACAGATGAGCTACCATACAACTGTTGTAAAATCTAGAACCACTATGTAGCCTGTTTTGGCTCCAAACCACGCATAGCCCTTTGGATGGCATCCTCTTAAAATGTCATACTGGACGGATAGAAGTGGGCCCAGAGTAATTGTTTTCCAAAGGTGCATTAGAACTCAAATTGCCTGAGTGCTTTGTTGTGAAGAACAGAATGGAGGTGATAAAGCCCTGTTACTAAAAACCTCTCTCCCTGAGAACCTCTAAGTCAAGCTGACTCACCCACTGCTTTGCCTGATCCAGCAGTGAGAGCAGTGTGTGTGTGTGTGTGTGCACTGGAGGTTGAGGACTTAGACTCACTCCTCTGGGTTTACTCATAATACTTGCAACAGAGACGTTATCTTTCAGTAGAATATAAAAGAGCTTTATTTTTCCAATTGTAGAATAGTTTCTGTCACAATGCTGCTCAAGACTATGCACACATATTTACTGTATACACACAAGTACACACTCTGATGCACAAGCAGTGTCAAACACTCCGCAACATTGTGAAAAGTACATAACAAACACTGTAAAGTTGGACAGAGGAATGAATGTAATGGAAAAGTCACCATGCCTTACAGAAAACTTGATAATGACATTGACTACACTCCATTTTTAGGAGTCTGGGTCTTCTAAGATGCCCTGACTAATGGGACTTTTGTTAAGATTTCAATATGAACGTAATTTTTTGCTTATTATGCTATTGTACAAGGTTGCCTGCTTGACTTTGCATGGCCTGGTGCGCTAACACTCAGGTCATGTGGCACAAAACGTTTGCACATCATTGTACATTGTTACAAGTTAACAAGAATAGTTTTTCTGATGATGTAGACGCCCTGCCCAAAACAAATTGCCTACAACTGACTGACAAGATAAGACATTTACCTGCACCCCTGGTTACATACAGTATACAATGGTCCTCTATTTTCAGTCTAAGTCCATTAAAATTAAAACACAAAAACAAAGCTTTATTCACCTCTGTGGGATTTAGGTTTGGGCCATGCTCTCTTTGGAGTCCCTTTCTATTAGTCCTGGCAGCGTTATTGCCGCGACTTTTGGAGCCACCCTCACACAGATCACTACAAATATCTTGGAGAGGCTCAGGGTCTGCTTACATGTGGGAGAAGTTTGCCTCGAAGGCTTTCTGTCAGAAAGGTTTTAGAGCAGGAAGCCCTCTGCCAGAAAGCCTTTCTAACATGTGGTTAACATTGTGAAACGTTTGCAGTTTGGTTAGGTCTAGGCACCAAAAGTACGTACTGTAGCTCAACATTGATTATTTAACCCAAACCATGATCTTAGTAGTTGAAGTAATTTTGGCTTTCTGGCAGACAGCTTTCTGCCAGAAAGCCTTCGAGGCAAATTTCTCCCATATGCTGCTTTCCCCATTAAATCTAGCGTCATAGCTAGCATACAGACATGAAAGTGGTATCAATCTGTCCATCTAACGATTAGCAACAAAGCAAATAAGACTATGTCCAAAATGTCAAACTATTCCTTTAAATGTCTTGTCCAGTCTCTAAAAACCACATATTTGATGTATATCAGCCCCCAGCCTCTTTTTTCTATCATTATAGAATATGACCTTCAGGTTTCAGAAAAAAAATTCAAATTTTAAAACAATCAGATGTGAGGACAACTTTTGCCCTGAGTATGGATGCCAAATGTGACATTTTTCTCTCCATACCTCGGAGAAACAAAACTGTCAAAGACAGCGCCGATCTCCCTTTCAAACTGTAAGCACAGCACATAGGTTGCTGGGGGGACCCATTGGGAATGACACCATGTCAAGTCTCCTTTCGATTGGAGTTGTCAGTGAGAATGAGCGATGTAAAATTCCAATGTCAAAAAGCCCTGTGTTTAGCTTGTCCGTGCTGACAGGTTAGGAAATAGAGCGTGCTACCTGACCAGCATAAGAGAATGGCTGCCCTCCGGTGCCACACCAGTCACATCTGCAGGCCAACGATAAACAAGTTTTCATGCTGTCAATCAGCTACAGTAGTCCCCATTTTCTCTCTGTTTTGCGCTCTCTTTCTCTCTTTCTGACTCTCTAGCTCTCCCCTACCTGTCAAATCAACAAAACAATGCTGTCACATTCTATAGTAAACTGCTTTGATTGAACTCTCCAGTTAGTTATTTGTCAAATGAGAACCTCTTAATGTCCTCGGTGGTCATTTATATAGAGTGTGGTTTACTCAGAGGCAGTTTACTGTGTGCTTTCAAATGTTTTATGAAGAAATTGTATGTGATCATGTGTCACATCTTTCTGATTATTCTGATAGCAGTAACAGAAACAATCTCAGTGAAAAGTGGTGCAGCAATGACAACCTGCATGGGCATGACTAGGCCCTGAACTCAGTCACCTTTTTTCGAGTACTGACTGCATTCAGGAGATGTTTCAAGGAAAGCACTAGTCTGTCAATCACAAAGTTCAGCTCTTTTGTCATTTTTGAGGTCATGGTTGTTGGTATTTTTGAATTGGATTGTATTACACTGTATGTTGTTATTTTGTCCACAAGTACATACTGTACATTCAGTCCAACACAACAACTCCAATCTGCAATCTAAGTGCATTACATATTGGACAGATGTTAGTCATTCCAACCAACCTCTGTTTCCAATCTGTCAAGACTGGACTTCCAAGGTGATCTGAAGAGAACGCTCTTCCACCACTAAGAATGGTCTACCGCGAACATGTGGGAATGTAAGGTGTACAAGAGGCCCATCAAGGAGACAGTGATGAAAGACTGCATGTTAAGTGTTATGGGTTTGTTGTACAATACACTATGGGTACACTATGCACTATGGATTTAATAGCCACTTTTATCCCCATTAAGATACATTATAGTATAATGTCATCTGGTCTCAGGTTTATTAGCAAGAAGAACATAATTCATACTGTTTAAAGTTTTAGCAATATATGTAAGTACCTGAAAACCTGAATAGTGACTGTATTCAGTAACCTGAATGATGACCTGAATGTATGTTGACCATCAAAAAATTTAACAGCGCTGCTCTGCGTTTGGTGGGTTTGTTGAAGTAGAGCATTTTGGTATTTTTTTTAATTAAGAATTTTTATTTCTTTTTTTAATTTATTTATTTAAAATCTGTATTCTATAATATTATATATTGCAGCTGACCTTCAGCAATTCATAGAAGAAATGTAAGAGAGAGAGGCTGAGACAAACAGGACAGGAGGAAGAAAAGGAACAACTTATTTCTAAATCACATGAGGTGATCGTATTAACATTTTATGCTCTATAAGCAAACTATTGTTGAAATATTGTATTTTACTCATTTAATTTGCAAGACATGCTGTAATATAATACTTCACGTTCTACATTTGATCTATATGTATAGTTTCAAAAATATTCCAAGGCACAATTTTGCTTATTGGGTGGCTGTGGCTCAAGAGGTAGAGCGGGTTGTTTCTCTGTGCTGGAGTTGGTGGTTCAATCCCCACTTCTCCTGTCCACTTGTCGAAGTGTCCTTGGGCAAGACACTGAACCCTAAGTTGCTCCTGATAGAGGCCAGCACCTTGCATGGCAGCTTTGTGTGAATGAGACCAATCTGTAAAGCGCTTTGGGTACTGATAAGGTGGAGAAGCGCTATATACAGTGGGGCAAAAAAGTATTTAGTCAGCCACCAATTGTGCAAGTTCTCCCACTTAAAAAGATGAGG